>OZ023159.1:10641206-11083706 GCA_963678695.2 Diplodus puntazzo
TGTGTGTGTGTGTGTGTGTGTGTGTGTGTGTGTGTGTGTGTGCGTGCGTGCGTGCGTGCGTGTGCATTGAGAGAATAGGTTTGATTGCCCTGGCTGCAAACTAAAACAAGCTTTGTCTGTGTGGTGTTTGTCTTCTAAGGGACAACTCCTTTTCTAAGTGTGTGGCTTGTTATCTGGCTCTGGGCTTGTACTTCCGGTTCCACACTGAGCTATGCACTTCTTGTAAAGTGTGTGTGTGTGTGTTTTAGTGTAGCACATCTTACTTGCAATCTGGCCCAACAGGAGAGTGGCATCCGTGTGTATAGTAGCATGGTAACATGCAGTGGTGGTTCCGTTTCTCAGGGTCCTTTTCTGTAAAGTGCAGGGTTCATATTACAGGATTAAGACAACATTCTTACATTTTTGTTCTCTTTTCTATATGTTGTTCAGCCACTGAAATGGTCACACCCTTCTCAAATCAAAGGCTGTGTGACAAGAGAAGGGACCTCATGCAACACACCAAGCACATCACTCTTACAGCTTTAAATCTCAGGGCACAGCTTGTGACAGATGCACAGTATTATGATGGCAATTTATTTCACGGTGCCAGGATACTCACCACCACCTTAGTGTAGACCTGTTGGGCAAACTCCAGGTCCTTGAACCGAGACTCCACAGGGAAGGTGTAGGTACAAAGCCACTGCATTAAGGGCATGTCCAAGGCCGTGCCAGCGTAGCTGTACTGGGATGCATGAATGTGGGTGTCCACCATTCCCGGCATGAAAAACTCACTGCAGTGAGGCAAAAACAGGGTTCAAATATACACGCTTGTATTAAACATACATGCTCATGTTTAAGGTTCAAGGTCAATGAATATGATATAATTGCTGATGCAAAGAAGAGTTTTTGCTCATATCTGCCAACCAGTGTCACCAAACACACTGTTACTCTCTGACTTATTAAAGTCATTTGATTATGTTTTCCACCGTATAAACTTTAAGTAATAGCCGACCAGTTGGATGTGTACAAAAAGAAAAAAAAAAGCCTGTGTGCATTTGCTAGAGTTTTTCTGCTGGTGGTATGTGATCGAGATTAACAATCCAGTCTGGACGCGCGCGTAATTGCGCGTCACTTTGAAAGTGCGCACCTCTTCCTCAGACATGACACGATATACTTGTCCTGAAGATTGTCACACATCCTAAGGGCAGCTATGGTGGAGAGACAACGCTAAGCCCTTAATCTATTCCATCACAATGTATAGCATAACATTCGAGAAGCAGTGCAGGAGAATTGGGGAGGCGCGTCTCTGAATAACATCCGGACACATAACACGGAGCATATTGCCTTCTCATAAAGCGATAGCCTATTTAGCACCGACCACTATAACTATAGCCTGCAAATTCGGTTTACCACAAAAATCCGAAACTGTAAATAGCCCCAAACTTGTTTAGTGACAAACGAAAAACAAAAACAATGGCTGAGCATGTGTCTTTTTTTCTGTTTATAATAGGATATCTCTCCTTCATGATAATAACAGAAACATTGTAATAATAGGCCTCATACACCAAGTGGTCGACTTTGAGGGCCAAACGAACCTGAAAAAATTCATCAGGGTCTATCAGTGCAAGCGCCTGATTTCTAACCCTGTAAAACTAAGGCAAAGTGGAATTCATTCAGTGTTTGTGGGTATAGTCGACTTACTGTTGTGCTAGCTGAGTGATTTCAGACGGACTGAATCCAAACTTCTCAGACAGTCCGTCAATCTCCGAATCTTTTCCAATGAAAGCAATCTGCAGAGAGGAAATAAGTCAAGTTACTGGAGAAACCTTGATTACGTAAAAAAAAAAGTGTTTGCATTGTGCAAGAGAGCAGGCTGCTGGGATGGCTGAAAACACCACACGCGTGTACTTTGAGAGGCGCAGTTGCACCTCTCCAGCTTTATAGATAAACCATTACGTTTTACATAGGTGATCTATTTTCTCTGGGCGGTTTCAGGATGTTGAGTGAATTGTAATCCCACTTGTTTTTGAAGTGGCTACTTGAGACTGTCATTAAGGTCTGCGTATGAGAGCTCAGAGTGGGCATAATTGTGAAAGTTGCTCAGCAACAGCTCACTGTAGGACACAGTTAAGGCATTATGTAACAGATTTACGCATTATTCGTTCGGAAGACGTCTTTTAATACGAAGTCTTCCAAATCTAACCCGTTTGCAGCAAATTTAAGAACAACACACTTTCTACCTACTATAAATATATATCAATGTTTACGCTGGATGACAGCTAAACACATATATTGGTTACACGTGTTTTCTAGATCCGAACAAAAACTGCAAAATCTGTAGATATTTTAGAAATCTGACTAACCTTCCCCTTCACATCCACTCCCAGGAGCGCATCTTCCAGGATCTCCACCGGTGTTTGCTGGGTCGAGTGGATAAATGTTCCCCTGTAGACGTGCATCATTTCTGCGGTGTATCCGTTAGAGCTGGCCAACCTCTCAGTAGTTCAGTCGGATCCGAGCAGTGAGATACCTGTGGCAGCTACAGCGCGCTGGGTTTTTGACCTGTGATCACCAAGACGCGCCGTGACGCACGGCTCCACCTGACTGCAAAATGCGCAGCCAATCAGAAGACTGGGTGTGTGTCTCTGGGATTAACGGGGCATGCTGGGGCGGCGTAACTACAAACTTGTCACAGACTCGCCAAAACTCTTCCAGTTGTGTTTGAGTCCACGTCCACAACGCTCACTATATACGCGCCTTTGAACTGTATCCTTTTAATGATTCATCACACTGACCATATAACAGCCAGACAGAAGCAAACACTGTCCGATTCTCCTACGTAAATGTAATATGATCAAATTTTTGGTGCAAGATGTTTTCTATCTATCTATCTATCTATCTATCTATCTATCTATCTATCTATCTATCTATCTATCTATCTATCTATCTATACTTTTGAGTTCTCACTGCTTCCTGGCTGTGAAACATCAAGATGCATTTTGGTTAGTAAGCTCCACAGCCTAAATATAGATACCATAAGAGGACATTCTGTACCATCCGTCTCTAAAGAGTGACGGCAGCAGGTCTCTCTCCAAACATGCACAAGAGTACAAAAAACAAAAAACAAAAAAAACAACCCCAGAGTGAACTCGAATTTTAAGTCACAGGGCAATAAATTTGGCCCATCATGTGCCAGGACGCATATAGGCTCACATGCGTGTGAGCTCTTCCTTTTTGTCAGTGCTCTTTACCAATGTTTGGCAAATGTTGTCATGGTGTTTGAGACGTTACCTCATCTTAAACATTTACTGACACCACTTTACATTTCAACATCCCTCTAGCCAAGATCATCTGGGCATAGTTGTTGGTGATAACATGATGCTAGTTGGAGAAGAGAGAGGTAATGTCCAGGTAATATACTGGTTATAACCATGCCAATATATTAGCTTCATTCAACCTTGAAGATCAATGAGGGCGAATGATGTCAAGTAACTGTCAAAATGTAATATAAGATACAAAATATTAGGAGATAGGCTGCAATTAAAAATTGCATATAGATACAAATACCAAAATAAAGCTGAATATAAAGACCATAGAAGATATAGGAAAAATCCAATAAAACTGATTCAAACTGAAGCTGAATGGTTGGTTTGAAACCATGGATTTAAATTCACTTAAAATGGTATCAAAGCGTTCATTGTAAGGGTGCTCTGTAACAAGCTCTAGGCAGCAGGAGCATAGAAGCTGAAGGCGGATTTTCCAAGTTCAGTACTAATTTGAGGGACTACATTTTTGTCAGTGTTTATAATTGGGCGATAATGGAGCTAGGGGTGTCACGATATACAGATATTGACGATAATCGTGATATTCAAAAATGCAAAAATGATATCGTGCCAAAAATCAATCACCTTTAACATCAATTCTGATTCCGTTCCTGCAATAACTGTCACAGCGTGTGGCCACTACTGCTGCACAAAATCACGTCGTCGGAGTTTACAGACGAGAGTGAGACATGCCACCCACAGTGCAGGTAGATATCGCGATACTGTCGTTATCATGAACTCTTTTTGCCAAGATAGCCGTGTAGTGAAAATCTGAACTCATGACAGTCCTAAAGGGAGGAGATACATACAAATTTGGCAGAACATATAAGCGACAGCATGGTAAAATCTAACAGTAGTTCATGTAACAGTATGATGGGGTAATAAAAAAGGTAACATAAAGGCTACGACAAAGCTCACATCTGTTTTACAGTCATCTCATATCTGCACATTTCTTTTGTTTTACGGCAAAATCGGTTATTTTCCTGCTCATTAACCCATGTGGCCTGCCCTCTTCTCGCTCACCATGGTGGAGAACATGTTGTGTGACTTGGGCACCACCTGGCGACGCCTCAGCCTGCTCAGTCCTACTCCTGCATTCACATTACTTCAAATGTATTTTAGATAATTGTTGCATGTGTCTGTTTGCTCATAGCACCCTCTTCCCTCTCTAACTGAGCACACCTGAGGGTAACTGGTGCTCTGCAATGGGGGAGGTGATAAAATGGCAGAGAGTGCAGGAGCATGGGGAAAGATCACACACAGCAGCAGCACACTTGTGTGGAGGGTTCTCTCTTTGCCTTTTGCTCCGTTGTTTCAAAAGGGTTTGGGTCAAAACCTCCATGCACTTTAGGTGCTGGGGTTTTGCTGACTTGGTTTGTTGTATTCCTTTTTGGTGCTGGAGATTATTCTGTTATTTCATTTCTTTTGTTTTAGGTTCAGTTTTCCTTTAGGTAGTTTCAGGGGAGGTGCGGGAATGACGGCTCACTGTGCGGCTGGTCCCGCATCTTCTCATCTTTTTTTCTTTTGGCCGCCATCTTCAGCCCTCTTTTGTTTGCTCTTGGGGTTTTCCTTTGAGAACTGCTTAATAAAGCTCGCTTAATAGTTAACATCATGTGTGGCGTCTTTAATATGTTACATCCTCCAACGCCCTTTGAGTCCTGTGTTTAAAGTAATCCAATAATCAACTTGGATCAGACATGTTATCATAATAATCTGTATACTCTGAATTTACTGCATTCATGTCCGTCCTGGCAGAGGCATACCTGCTCTGTGACTCTTCCTGAGGTGTCCTCCATTTTTCTTTTCCCTGCTACAAGGGTTTTATCTGGGAAGTTTGTCATTACCAAAACAAGGGTCTAAGGGCAAAGGGTGTTGTTCACTGTACAGATTGTAAAGCCCACCGAGGTGATGCCATTGTGATTTGGGGCAATATAAATAAAATTGACATGACTTGACTAACTGAACCTTTCTGGGGATCCCCAGGAATCCTCTCTGGACCTGGCTTTGAGAACCACTGGACTTGAAAGTTAAGTTACCCAGGAGAAAGTTCAGTAACCCTGTGTCATTAGTCATGAGTCTCTGAGCAGTAAGAAACCATGTGAGAACTACGTAAATAAATGGGAATCCTGTGATCTCAGTGATGCATCCATCTATATGTCATGACGTCCGAATGAGGAACTGAGATTCGAAATATTGCCACATTCTTTTAAATTTATCAGCCCCACATGATGATAGATGACAAACGCTCACTTTAGATGACATTAGTGTGAATGAAAGCACTCTGTTCCGTGTAACTGCAGGTTAATCAGAGACAGGAAGTGTGAAAGGCTGCAAATAATGAAGAAAAAATAGAACTTTTGTGTGATAGTTTTATGGCAGAAAAACGAGAATGCCTGCTCTGCCTTGTAACACCCTACAGAACACTCTCTCTGCTGTACAGAAGTGAGCTAAAAAAAAATGTTTTCTTTGTAAAATTTGAACGCAAGGGGGTTAAAAGTTGTAAACATTTTTGAGTCTTTCTGAGGAAAAGTTAAATGTATTGATATTTGTATTATATTTTTTTATTCTAGAGGTGGAGATAGAAAGTCTAGACGGACAAACCCTAATGACAAACCCAGTGATATTCTGGACCGCTTTGTATTTCAACACACTTAAAATTCTGAAATATCCTTCGCTTTTATAATGAGATGTGTATCTAATATCTAATCTGCCCTAGTTGGCATAAATACAGTGGACTTAATACTTAAACATGTATCACTGTAACACAATAAAGACAGCACAATCCACTGTTCATTTGTAGAGTGGAGGGGGTCTCCCTTGTTTAGAGAGAAGTGGGTAGTCATCCAGGGAAGCCTTGGCCTTTGAGTAAGCTCTGCTCTGGGGTTTTGTTCTGTGTCACACGGTGTTCTTTTTTGTCTCTATTCCTTCAAGTGTTTTTTCTGCAAATCCTTTTGCTTAAGTTATTGCTCATGTTGCCATGAAGGTTCATGCAAAAGGTTCCTTTCAGGCAGCAGGTCTTACATATGCTAACTAATACACAGGGAAGGGAGGTAACAAAGCACAAAGACTTCATTACTGTACTTATGTAGATTTTTCAGGTACCTGTAGTTATTTTTCTGACAGCCTTTTTCCTCTGACTCCCTATAATTTTAACACAAATGTCTGTACTTTCTACTCCTTAAAATTTCAAATCAGGCTCGCCACTTCAGTTTTACTGTATTTGAGGGGAATTATCGATTATTTCTATTTTGCATCATAGCACGCCGCCCTCCCGACTTTGCAAGACTGATTTCATCCTATCAGAGAGACAGAGTCATAATGAGACTCACATTTTTTTAACCATCTTTCTGGTGCGTTTACACACAGCTGGGACAAATTCTACCAATTCTACCTTTAATTTTAACAGCCTTTGAATGAATATATATGTATATTAATATGGCATGAGGTTCAGTTAGCTTTCCACAGCTTTCGTTCAGAGGGCGACTTTTTACTTTTATACTTGGAGTACATTTCAGAGCCTGTACTTTCTAAATTTTACTTGAGTAAAGAAGTTGAGTCAGCGCTTCCAATTTTACCGGTCTTTATTGACACAAGTATCCATACTTATCTCTACTTGAGTAAACACTGTGTGTACTTTTGCCACCTCTGCTACTACATGATAAGTACAGCAATGGTGAAGTTAAACTAACTAGCTAGAAAGTGAGAGGATGAACAGTCCATTAAAAAGAGGAAAATTGCATGCACACCAACATACGCTCAAAGTTCATATTTGTTTTGTCCAGGAAACACAATTTAAAAAAACTGCAGCAAAACTACCCTTTCCTTCATGGGCATCACAGATCTATCAGCTAAACCTTAGAACAAAAACAAGGGATTTTGCAATCCTGATAAAGACAAATATATGTTTTATCCACCCTCTAATGACTTCTGACCTGAAGGGGAAGGTATGCAATAGTTACTGGAACTTTAAACTCCATACCAATGATATTAGTAAATGTGAGTGGGTCAAAAAGGAGTCTGTCAGATTCAAATCTGTCAGATACCAACATAATTGTAGGTGTAGATTTCAACTTTTTATTCTATCCCAGACAGGCAGCACTCCCAAGGGAGCTCACTTAAAAAATAGTCGGGACAATCAATAATCTAATGCCATCCTGTAATTGAGTAGATATTTGGAGGCGTCTCTGTGCCACACAAATATCTGAAAAGACTGAGATTTTATGAAGACAGAGGAGATGTGTTTGATAAGATCTGGGACCCTTTACTAAAGTTTGCTCGGCATTAAGACTAGCTTACTGTGTCTATTGTGAAGCATCTTGCTGTACTGGTCTTTATTTACTTCTGTTCTTCTCTATTCTTTTCAATTCACTCATGACTGTGGCAATTGTTACAGATACTTCCTGGGTATGCTTTTCTCTCTCTCTCTCTCTCTCTTTGCTTTTCTTTCTTGTCTTTGGTTGTTATTATTTCTGTTATGACTCAAAATAACAGCCTTCACAAGGGTAGAATTTATTACAGGCCTATTCTATTATACTACATGACCTTTAGTAAACTGGTAACTGAGTGTAAACACAAGATATGAATGTGCATCAGGTCAATAGTCAGTTCCTGATAACTTGACATCGCCTTTACTTCTGCTTTTAGTTCTGCTCATATTCAAGCCCTCTATTAGTTCATTTATAGTGAATGGAACTTGGATGAATGAATTTATGTACAGAAATGTACATGTTTTTATTGAAGTACATTCAAATATATTCAGTTTGCACTGTTTGTGAATGTGCGCTGTACAGTCCATTCATTGTGAATCACAGTATTTATGGTCCAGTAAAAAAAGAAAGAAACACAGCCATCTTAAAACTTTGTGAATCACCTGGTGGCTTTTGACTAATCGACTGCCAACTGCATTAGTTAATTGGATTATGGTCACATCTCAAACTCATACTGTATTTCAATTAGAAAACTTGCTTTGTATATATGAAAACTAAAAAGAGTCCATTTGGTACAACAGGATCACTGTTGTTAGTCTTTAACATTGACTCGAGATACATCTGGAAGCACATCAGACTTCTTCTCTGTCTTTTTTTGTTCTGAGTCATTATTGGAATCCTCTCCCTCATCATCATCATCATCGCCGAGGTCACTTAGGTCGTCATCATCATCATCATCATCATCACTGTCCGAGTCATCTATGTCCTTCTTCCCTCGTCCGGGTCCTTTCTTTCTCTGTTCACCGTCTTCCTCTTGGTCTTTCTTGTCCCCTTCGGAGTTTACTCTAAACAATGGAAGTAAATCAAAAGGCTGTGTCAAGGCTGTGTCAACTTCTGTCAACTTTTGTTGTAGTATTACAAGAGCAAAAGAAAAATCCTGCACACTTCATTTTGAATTTCGCTATCTAGTCAAAGAAATAGATTAAATTATACAGGAGTAAGTGGATGCCATAATGTTGAGATGTAAAGACAGAGGCTAACATGCTGTCGATGAGATGATTTGGGATTTTAGTGAATCAGCTGTAATGCATCTTACTGTCCACAAGATGGCACACTTATAATAGAATTTAAAGTACATGCTTGCCAGTGATGGAAAATACAAATATTGACCTCATGAAATGATCCTGCCTCCAGTTAAAGAGCCACATTTCCTAGAAATCATTTACTACATATACAGTGTGAGAACACATGATACAAAAGGCAATAAGGGCAAGAAAGTCATAAAATTGGCTTTTAAATAGCCATGGTCAGCAGAAAAATGTATCATTTATGTAAAGTCAGAGCACAGTATGATATGATAACTGCTCGGATTGCAGACGTTGTGGCAGCTGCATTAACTCTGGTAGCTCTCAACAACTAATGCGTATCTAAAGTGATCAGTCACAACATTAAAACCACTGACAGGTGAAGTGAATAACAATGATTATCTCATTAAAATGCAATGAATACTAGGAAACAATGGGTGCTGGCATTCAGGTGGATGCCACTTAACATGCACCACCCACTCTAACCACCTTGAAGACCAAGTATCCCCATGGCAGTGACACACCCTATGGCAGTGGGAACCCAGTCGGACAATGAGCCCTGCCACACTGCAAAAACTGCTCAGGAACTCAAATCAAATCAGTTTTATTTATATAGCCCAAAATCACAATCAAATTGCCTCAGTGGGCTTTACAATCTGTACAGTGAACAACATCCTCTGTCCTTAGACCCTCGATTCGAGTGAGGAAAAACTTCACATGTTGATGGAAAAAAAAAACCTTTTAACAGGGTAAAAAAAACAATGGAAGAACTGTACGAAGAACCTGACAAAGAGCTCAAAGTGGCAACCAGGGCTGCCGATTCCCCAGATCTCAGTCCAATCAAGCATACACTGGACATGCTGAAACAAATCTGATCGTTGGAGGCCCCATTTTGGATTGGACATGGCACAGTACCCAGCATGGATATGGGACCTTTGGGGATGCCTGACAAAAAAGTGTTTGTGGAGCTCAAGCCTGTGACTTTGTCTCCATGGATTAAATTGGACGGCTCAATCGAATTGGAATCTGGTAACTTCAAAGCCAAGTAAATGTCTTGAGCTCTTTGTCACGATCATTCAGCCATTCCTGAGCAGGTTTTTGTGGTGTGGCAGGGCGCTTTGTAATTGTTTTTAATGTTGAGGCTGATCAATGTCCTGTGTGTATTTGCGGCCTGTGTGTATAAAAATAAGGAGTGTAAAAACTGAATTTCCCCAGCAGGGAATAATAAGGAAGGTCTTCTTCTTTCCTGTTTAGGGAATCTGCACACAAAGACAAACACACACACCATAAAAAACAAGAAAGGACCACTCACGGAATAACGATATCTTCTTTCTTCCCACACTTGCAACAGATTTCTAGTTGAAGAGCGCAGGGCTTACAAATAATGTGATACGCATCCTTCACAGTCTTTTGAGAACACTTGACACTGAAATAAGAAAACATGTATGATCAGATTTAATTAAAATCAACTGAAACAAGCAACTCTCTTGGCTTTTGTCAAATCAATAATTAAAATGTAAATAACAAATTCCAAAAGACATTACTGCACTTGTGTGTGTGACACACCTGCAAACTGAGTGAGTCTGGCTCTTGATAGCAGGAGATAACCAAACATATGCAGCACATCGGGAATTTTCCTGAGTGCCAGCTGACTAATAGCAGGTCAAGCAACACAAAACAAAATGTCCTCTGCTGTTTGGTAGTGCTGCATTTTATGCTGTGTTCCAGACAACCAGGAACTTAAGAACTTTTGACCTCCTACTAGAAAATTACACTGAAACGTCACTCGAAGTCATTACTCTTTCACATCCATCTATGGTGTCCCAAAACAATGGCTGCACCCACAGGGAGGAGGTAAGATGTATTTGTAGTACAGTACAGTACATTTGTGTACAGTATTTGTATTTGGTAAGTGAATGGTTTCCAGGTATAAAACAACAGTAAACTAAATTGTGTAATGGCATCGGCTATCTCATGTCGCTTTCCCTCCTCTATTTTATGTATTTATACAAGGATGCTGCACTGCTGAGGGTGCAATTATTTTGGTACACAAGGACGCATCATTTCAAAACGTTCAGACAAGTTTCTGGTTGACTTTTGGCATTGTGCAACTGAGACACTGGAGGTCAGAAGTGGCAATTGTCAACTAGGAAATTCCAACCTCTGGAACGCAGCATAACTTGCCATCTGGTCTGCTAATACAGACAAATCCCTCCCACCAGCCTGCTTTCAAAGGGCTCCTTTCAATAAAAGTCTGCCTCTCAGTGTGAGAGACTTTTGGATCTCAAACTGATGCCTGATAATTTCTTATGTAGCCTGATCAGAAGCCAAACATCTCCCTGTGGGAAAGAAGAAGATCTTACTTGTGAGTCATGTGCAGCCTGAAAGTGTTTTGTGTTGTGAATAATAAAAATCAATGTTAATTCTCTTGATTTTCAATTACTCACTAATCACTTCCTTGACAATTACTTGCAGATCTGATCAGTTGAGATGTGCGTAGACATGAGCAGCTGAAGCATGCAGATTTTTTTCTTTCCTGTGATGAAATGTATTCATGATGTATCCATGTTTACTCACCATTTTTTGGGCTGCGTAAGAGTCTTGTATTTGTTGTACTTCACTTTCCATTCAAGAACACCCTTACAGTGTTGACAGAGCCCATCATGGGTCTTTGATTTTGCTTTCTACAAAAACAAACAAGCAGAGATGCTCATATTAAAACATGGCATAATTTCATTGTTATACACATTTTCTGAATAATGCTACAACAATATTGCTACAATATTACTGCTACTGCCAGACAAAAGACAACTGCAGCGCAACCTTGTTTCTACATTGGAGCTCATTGGTAAGTCTGCAACAAAGCAATGTGACGTTATTTCAAAAGTTTTCAGTAGGTTCCCTTAAGTTGAGCTCAGTAGCAGTTCAAGCTAGGTAATATTACATCTGAGTTCACCTACCTTCACTTGGACAGTCGCTCCGTACTTGTCGTTTTTGAAGGCAAAGGAGTTTTGATGCTTCTGGCCTCGCGACCGAGACACATTACCTTTCTGAGAGCTCATTTTATCTTAAATTCTAGTTACACATGTTATGTTAGTGCGCAAATCCAAAAACCACGCCAGCGAGAGGACACTAACCCGGAAGTAGTCAGAGCAACGTCCTGAAACGTAATTGACGTCGAAACGCGAAAGCTTTCTTTCTCTCAAAACTGGTTAAAATAAATAAAGTAAAATACTTGTTCACTGGGACAAAAATACAAAAATATTTATGCTTTTTAAAATGTAACAAATACGCTAGATAAAAGGAATAGCTCAATGACGTCACTTGATTAGGCGTTAGAAACACCTCGGTCGATGCCGATTTGACTGTGCCTCGCAATAGTAATCTCCGATTGGTTCTCCTTAACGTCAGTCAAAACATTAGGTCACCACTCTGCGGCGTCTACAGGTACCGCCCTTCCTTTGTACGATTGGTGGGCTGGTTCATAAAGCTCTTTTCTATTGGTCCACAGAGCTGTCAATCACGTCCTATCCTTCCTCAGACGCTAACAACGAGCAGAGCGATATTCCCAACGAAAGCGGTGATGTTTCGGAGGCAAGTGGCGCTGCTGTGAACTGTTCGGCAAACCAGCACAGACGTGAGACGAGAATTTAATCAATTCGAGAGCTTTGTCGAATCCCCCATGTCGCCGCCGAGCTGTAAAGACTTGAACGTTTTGAATGAACCGATCTCGTTGTCATTCAGGACCGTATGTTGAGAGAACCGAGCGGAGGAAACAGAAAAGACAGTTTCGGAGGGTGTCTGGACGGGAGGACGAAGCGGCCAGCGAATAGTAACTCACAGCTGTGGTGCCAAGGGAGATATACACACGCCAAGTGACAACGCCAACAGATACGCGGAACAGAGGATAATCTGGCAGAGGATAACCTGTGCAATCTCCTGGCGTCGAATAGAAGATACATTAGTTGTCGTGGTGCGAAGATAACACCTGACTACGACGGGGCTGGCCAACAGTGTCACCTCAGAAATAGAAAGAAAAGCTAAACAAGCGTCAAGCTTTGTCCAGGTAATGTTGTCATCATTTCTCTTTTCTGTGTTAGGCAGGAACCCGTTTGCTTGTTTAGTGTCGCTGGCTAAATGGCCCATTACACTTGGCAATAAAGTGTGTCCATCCACTGGATATTAAACCTCCACAAACCATCACTGTAATCTCAACACATTGCTTCCTCCACCACCATTTTACAGTAAATCGCTGCTGGGCTCCATTCTGTCTGCGTGGATGGAGATTAATAGGGACTATTTTGGGGAATATGGATAGCAAATAGCCTCCACTGTGTGTTTAGCTTCTGCGTGCTCCTCCAGGACGTCACAGCATCCTGCAAAAGTGGCCATCATAGATTACAAGTGGCTATAAAAAGTATTCACAATCTCTCTAAGTAAGTGGCAAACAGGTAATTCATTTGTATTGGAGTCACCGATGTTTAATCGAGAAGGGATCTGTGAGCCACCTTTCTTGTAAAACCACTTCTAATGAAGACAAAGGACCATTCCAAACAACCCCTATTACAAGGTTGCTGAAAACAAAAACAGTCAGGAGATTTCTGCTAAGACAATATTCAAGGCCCTAAATATTTCATGGAGTTAAGTATAGATAACGTAGAAAAACAGATGTTAATCTGCAAAGGGCAAAAATTAAGTGTGCAAGAAGTGTGGCAGCGAGGATAGCCATCAAGATGCCAACTGCAGATCTGAAGCTTCTTTAGAGTTGTGAAAATGAGATGAGAAACATTAGCTGCCTATGTGCTTCATCATTTATAGTTTAGAGGACTAAATCACATACCAAAAGCACTGGAATATGCAGGTGGGATGCCTTTCTGCAGTAGGACCTGCAAAGCTCGGTTACACTACATTAACGACATATCCTGGCACAAAAAAACATTGCAGAATAATCGCACAGACTCTGGGATGTCGTAGCAGGTTTGCTCATCTTATTTCTAGCACTAGTAGGCTATTGGAAATATAATCCATAACAAGACATGTCTGCTGTATCTTATCTGTTTTGCTCTATTCAAAGTGCACGTGTAGATATGCTGAGTCAAATTTCAAAAATCCCCCCCCTCCTTTCTGAGTGCTGGCCATTGCAATTCAGAAGCAGCTGGATTGTCTAAAAGGTAGCCTTAGGTGGGGGTCCAGGTGCACGGTGAAACAAGAAAAGCCTTCTAAGTCAATACTGCCTGAGTGGTTGTGGAGCCAATCAGGGTCAAGGTTATAACTTTGTTTTTTATAAGCCATGCATTCGGAAAGAGGAATTCATAGTGCATCTAAAAAAGGAAAACATTCCTGGAATTCCCCTGTTTTTGTCGTGAATGAAGACGAATGTTTATCTTCTTAGGGAGAACATCATTCAGTCCTTTTGGTGTTCTCCTTGTGATCAGCCTGCTGGGGATGCGGCGACAAATTTGTACATCAGTTGTCTGAGAGAGCCCAGATGCTCTTGTTTGATGAGACTTTTATCTGCTTTTCAGTTCTCAAAGGCAATTCTTGCATTTAATCTACTGTTGAATTATATTTGTTTCTGTTTTAACCATCCTCACCGTCCCTGTCACAGTGTTTTGAGAATGAACCACTTATCCCTGGGCGAGCTATGTTGCCTGTTCTGCTGTCCACCGTGCCCCAGCAAGATCGCCTCCAAGCTGGCCTTCCTGCCCCCAGAGCCCACCTACAGCCTCATGTGTGATGATAGTGGCAGCCGATGGACGCTGCACCTCTCCGAGCGTGCCGACTGGCAGTACTCATCCCGAGAGAAGGACGCCATCGAGTGTTTCATGACACGCACCTCAAGAGGGAACCGCATTGCCTGCATGTTTGTCCGCTGCTCACCCAGCGCCCGCTACACGCTTTTATTCTCCCATGGAAACGCAGTGGACTTGGGCCAGATGAGCAGCTTCTACATCGGCCTTGGTTCCCGGATCAACTGCAACGTCTTCTCTTATGACTACTCAGGCTACGGGGCGAGTTCTGGGAAGCCCTCAGAGAAGAACCTATACGCTGATGTAGACGCTGCCTGGCAGGCACTACGGTCACGGTAAGGAGCGATGATGATGATGATGATGATGATGATGATGATGATGATGATTGATGGAGGGAAGATGGGGCGATCGATTAGTAATGATCAGTGCCTTGTATACAGTATAAGAGCAATACAGTAGCACACAGAATCTAAACTTGATCTCTCACAATTGATGGTCCTTTATCCCAGGGACCCAGAGCTTAAAAACACAAATAGTGTCAGCATTGATACTGGTTGCAAAATTACAACATCCAAAAATCCCGTGCCTAGGGTTACACAAACATCACGGCTTGCCTTAAAATACTTGTTTTGGTCGCCGCAATCACAGATGGACACATTCCGACTTCATCGAAAAAATTGCTGGTTTTGGTCTCCACAAAAAAGCTGGATATGTCCGTAGTTCTCCTTAAAAAAAAACAAAACACCTATTTTCATGCCAAATATCCCTTAGAATATCCTTGTTGGCAGTAATAATGGTAAGTACCACTAGTCATCCCTACAATTTTTGTGTCAATATTGTAGGGATGACTAGTGGTACTTTTGAAAAATATCAACACAAAGAAATTGTTTCCTAAGTGGGTAAAGGCAAGTACTAGAACAAGTGGAACAGTCTGTTAAGTTCAGAAAACGACATCACTTTACTGTAATGCAGCCTTTAGAACAAGGAAAAGACAACTTACTCCTTATCGCAATATAACGATATCCAAAATCTAAGAGGATGTAATCTCATACCAAGATAATGACACAACATTGATATTGCCCAGTCCTTGTCTACAGCTATGAGGAAGTTTGACAAAGTAAATGGGAAGGCCTGAAATAAAATGAGTTTGATGGAGAAAAGCACAGATACATGAAGAGATACAAGAGAGAGAGTTGAAGATGTGAGGAGTCTAGAGAAGGAGCTGAGTGGAAGGATGATTAGCTTGGGCCTGATAAAATCTTGGGCGGAGATGATGAGGAATGGTTTAGTATGGGTGGCATGATGTTCTTGTAGGCGATAATAAGGAGCGTGTTTTCTATGATTGTGCTGACCAGCCATACAGTATGTAGGTGTGAGTGGGTGCTGTGCTGCATCTTCTTGCTCTGCGGGCTATGAATAGACAGATATTTATTGGCCGATATTCGACCTCTACTGATATGCAATCTGTGATATGGTTTCACAGCTGATAAGACACGTGCTTCTTCTTGCTGACGTCTGCATAAATGTGTATCGTAGCTTTGTAAATGGTAATGTAACAATCTTTCTGAGTTTCCTTGTCATTTTGTCAGTCTCCTGTTTGCTCCTTTTCATATTCTCTTTTCTTAACGTACAAAACATAATGAAGTTCTCAATGAAATGACAACAAAAATATACAGGAGAGAACTGTTTCTCTTTCTTCAGTCCCTTCCCAAAGATGAGTTCTCTGTGTGTTCATCAGTCTGTCTGTTTAACATCACTTCCTTCCATTCGACCCATTTGTCATCTCCCTCTTTTGTCCTTTTGTAACACCAGAGTCACTGTGCTTCGTGGCTTCAGGGCTGGTTTGCCAGGAGAGGGGCCCCATTTCTTGCCTTTCTTGTCGGATCCAAAAGCCTTTCTGCATTTGGATCCGACAACCTATAACAAAGGTTTTTATCCTAGGATGTGGTTCTCATTTGGGAAGCCGTGGCACTCGTATGTAGAATGTCAGGGGAATGGCATTCTTGGAGTTGAAGCCCATGTTGCATTAGAAAGTTATTTCAGCATATTGCTGGTATTTCCAGTCTTACTAAAATTATAATGTTCTAGACTTTACAACTTGCACAGTTGTCAACTTTCTTAATGAAATGAAGCCACACTCCAGACAGTTCTTTTCCCCTCCAACATGGCAAAGTTTCCAGCAGCATAGACACAGAGTTTGACGTCATTGTTTTGTGAATGCAGAAATTGTAGCGGCATCAATTTTAAAGGAACTGATAAGATCAGAAGCGTATGATTTCGATGGATTTCATTTAACATGTGGAAGTGATTCTCAACAGGACATAGTTCTTGATTTCCATTTCTAGAAATAGATGTTGAATTAATTCCAGAATTAAATTGGCAATGGGAATGGAATACATTTTTTTTAACAGGTTAACCTTCATTTATAAAAATGCATATACATGCCAATTTTGGTGTAAAAATGGAAATGGAAAACGACAAGCAAACTACACACATTACATGGGACCAGTTGTCCTATATATCACGACGCTATGAAAATTTGTTTTAACCAAAGCCATGTTTTCACAAACCTAATAATAAATTGTTTTTGTTCCCTAAACTGAACCGAACAGCATCATAAAACTGAAAAGAAACAGAAAATGATAAGTGACCTTGTCAGTATAACAATTGGGATACGAACCCCAGTCTGCTGAGTGACCGTCCGACAACATTAATTATAATGTTCCAGGAATGACACCAACATGGGTCTTAGGGCAGTGACATCACAACAGTGTGATTGGTCAGTAAAAATGATTGTTGTGGAACAGCATCAATTATGAAGTTCTAGGAATGACACCAACATGGTGATATCAGATATATTTACACACATAACGAGATGGATGCTTTATCTCTGCAGAACCAAGAAAGCATACAGCCACATACCTGTTCCCATAGAAAACAGGATGTGGATGTGGGGTGTACCATGTTTGTGTGAGTGAAAATAATGTGTCCATCATATTTGTGCCTTTTTGTTTATGTGGACGAGGAAGGAAATGGAGGTTCATCCAGTAGGCCGTGTTGTGTTTGTATACTTCCTGCTGGAAGACAAACAAATGACTAACAGAGGAGATGGAAAACTAAAAGGGCAGAAAGAGAGGAGCCAAAAAATCAACCACAAAAAGAGAGAAAGTAGCCTAGAAACTAGTGTGGAGTGCTCCTCCTGTGTCAGTACTGATGTGGGTGTATGTTCTTTCTGTGGCAAGGGAGGACGTGGCACTGCAGACATTTTAAAAGTGCTGATGTATAACACAGCCGATAGCGCCACTTAAAGCGAAATGTTTCTCAGCTGCTGACTTCTGCTTTGAATCTATCTGAGCATATTTTTTTACATATTACACTATCTACCAATTGACTTGAGTGATCTTCTGTAAGTAAGGGCCTGTTCAATAAGGAAGCTGGCAAGTTAAACAGGAAACTCTTGATCATAAAGGTTCTGACGACAGGAAATAGGCCACTGCTGGAAAGAAGAACCTGCTCTTCTGGTGGCCTTGCACTCTTGAGAGTACATGTTGGATCAAATGCATTCCTTTGCTTTAATGTTGAAACTTTGCTGTCACTTGTGTTTTACATTTAGCATGCTTCATTGCCGCAAATGTCCCAATGTTGAACATGACCAAAAGGAGAAGTGAGGAAAAGGAGCATCAGAAAGGTTTTGTGTGAAAACCCTTTCTTTGTTTTTTCTTTCGAAACACAGCAGCTGACTACTTGGTAAAATGAGTGCTTATAGCTGCTGTGCTTTTTTTTTTTCTTTTTTATTCATATTTTCTAGCTCACTTGCATATTTTTATTGATACACAGAGGAATCTCCTGCTCCCACACAGTCGTGACTGGGGCAGAACTTAGTTTTGAAATGTAATGTATGAATAAATGTAATCTGATCGAGGCAGAGCAGATGCTCCAAATAGCATCAACTTTTTGATAGTGTGTGGGGCAGCAATTCTAGATATAAATGCAAAGCCTATGTGTTGACTACTCCTTTTTTTATGTTACGTAGTTTAGATAAAAAATTTGAATGGTGCTACTTTTACTGCGCACTGAATGACCCAGGCTTGGTCTTCACTGTCTATAGAGATACATGAAGTTTAAATGTTTTACCAATAACTGATCATTTCTATCATCGTTTTCATTCTATCACTGTACAACAGCACTAGTTAAATAATATGTATATGTAGAGCTCTAACGAGCATTGCTTCATTAATAACTACTTTTATGTGTCATGAATCTTCTGTGTGATCACATCTGACTCTAGTGGGTAAAATCTTAGCCTGAATAAGCTGATGAATGAACAACACTGAGATTATGTTCTTGGGAGCATTATCTTGCGTGCAGACTCTTGTGTTTGTATTTTTCACATTTGCTGCTGTCTAGTGTTCAACTAATTTGGATTTGCACACCTTGTTGGCACGCCCTCATTTGCTTAGGCCAACTTAACTTTTGCACCATGATCAGATTGGGTGGGTATTTGCCTACTAGTGTTAGTAGAGACTACAAACTTGTTCTTGTATGTGATGTTAATGACTGTTTAAATAAGGGCAGAGCTGGTGGTAGTGAGTATCTCAGACACTGTATCACGTTGCTTTGTAAAACCTCCTCAACATCAGAAAGGGGGAGCTTACAGGAAGAATGACATAACTTGATAAATTGATTCTCAAGAAGTCTCGGTTGCGTGTCCTGTCGTCCCTCAGCATATTAGACTGAGTGCTTGCTATTCTTTCTCAGCAGTGTTTTGTTATGCAATAACACAGTAATTGCACTGTCCACCAGTTTTAATAATGCACAGAGGTACTAATTTCGTCTTTACAACACAGGTTATGAAATACTGAAGCTATGAATGGTTCAGTTTTTGTGGTTCTTATTGTGCAAGTCAGTTTCTTTGTAGGACGTTGAGTTTGATTCATTGTTGTTTTTCACATCCATGTTAAATTATATAGACATTAAACTTAGTTTAACAAAACAAATAAAAAACATAGTTTTGATTATGTTTTTATCTGTTTATTGTCACTTTTTACAATACTTGTGTTTAGAGCCCGACAATATTTGATTTTTGGATCCCACCCAATTTTAGGGAAACCTTATTGTCTATAATGTTTACTGGAACTTCACTTGAAATTTTTGTAATTGGAAATTACCCCAAGCCTCATATTCTGCATTATAGTCTCAGAAAAATGTTTTCATATCCTCATATCCGACAACATATGCGCCAATACCAATAAATCTGTGATGGGCTAATATCGGCCAGTGAAGACATTAGGCTCCTATTTGTGACAATTGAAATCCATGATGTCTTGTCATCTGTGATGTCCTGTTTTGTCACATCACACTATTTTTACAGTGTTTGCGTGAGGCTAAATCATTACACCTTCTCTCAAAAGTCAGTTTGCACCTCTGAATGCCAACTCATGCCACAGCAAATCTGAGTAATGCCATATGGAGATCTCCTCGTTTGTATGTTTTGGGAAAATGCAGATGGCACTTATAACGCAAAGATAAGAATGATGATTGACATTAGAATGTAACTTTTTTTCAGACAAGGAATCAGACAGTCAGGCTGTCACAGGATTTAAAAAAGGGAAGCAGTGTTAAGTAGTGTCATATGGCTTCGCACTTGTCCTTATGGAATTGTGGACAGAAACATCTTGTAGGATGTCCTTTTTAGAAAAAAAAAACTGGCAATTAAAACAAGACCAGAGGTTAGTTCCCCAAGTCTATTTAGCATTTTTAGCTTAACCAAATGGCAACCTTCCATGTAGAATTGGTGGTTTGGATACCTCGGTCACTGGCAGCAATCTCTTCTTCCTTCTCTGCCATCTCAAGTGACACTCTTTCTGTTTGTGAGTTCTCTTCAGCCTTCTAGTCACAGTATATATTATGTAAATGGGCCTGCTTTCAGAATTTACACTACACTACTTTATGTTGCCACGCATCAAACTGTCTTGGTTGGTGATACTCTGCTACGACCTCCAAACCATGGACGTCACATTAAATATGGACACACAGATGTTAAAAAGTGCACAAGAGAGGCTTCAGCTGACCGAAGTTGGATAACTCAGGTTTAGCGCCCGGCTAATTTGAATGGGAATAAGATAATTTAATTGTGCAGCTCTTCTAGGCTTACCAAATGATATTGGAACGAATGGCTCAAATTATGACAGCAAAGCAAGTCATTTCACAGGAGTTGTGATGCTCAGAATTAAATTGTCCACTGTTTCAAATATGTTTCTTTCACAATGTAAGCTTATGGGAAAAAGTCTTTTTGTGCCACAGTGCATCCCGTGATGATGTACTTACACAGTTTGGCCACTACAAAAACTGGCTTCCAAGCTCTTCCTGACATCTTGCTCCAAACCTGCGGTTTTTATATCAGCTAAGCCGACACTTCAGTTTCACATTATTCCTATTCTACATAGGGAATGAAATGATGATATTATTCTTCAAAACTAACCTTTAACTGTGTAGTAAAGATGAGACCCCCAGTTTCATATTATCGCTTTTTGACTCGGACGTCCGTCTGATGGTTTGAGGGTTGTGCCAGATTTATAATTGACTGTCTGTGCGATGGAAAGAGGGTACAGCCCAGCCTTTTGAACCCTGCTGGGCATAAATCAACTAGATTGTGTTTATCACATCAAAAGGCCTCTCTGCATGGCCTCACTTAAGCCGGCTGCATACATCCCTCGTGCATGTCTCCTGTGTTCGATCACAGCCTGAAGAAGAGAGCAGCCCTTGAATCGCTCTCTGCTTGTCATACTGTGTCTTTTTTCTGAGTATTTGACATTTTGAACACACGAGATCCTCTCTTTTTATGCTTGTGATTCAGCAGTGAGCATATTTAGCTTATCTTGAGTGTTGAGTACGCCCCGTTCACTTTACTACGCAGTCATATGACAGAGGGCACCCACCTGTCTCCTCTCTAACCACCAAAGTCATCAGCCACTCCTGTGTTCCTTTGTTCAGACATGGTGGATGAGGCACTCCCTTCACCTGAGCAGGAAGTAGGCCACATGATTCAGTAATTGCATGAGTCAGCGGGTTTTCACACTCACACAGCCTCTATTATCACACTGAGGATTACGCATACTTATAGAATTATGTGTCATGTGTACTGTTTGTTGCCCCAGGTTAGAAGAAATCGAGCGTAAGAAAAATGTTGAGCAAAGAGTGACCAAGCTGGTGAAACCCCATCAGCCAACTTCCTCTCTTTGACCGTGTGTGTGTGTGTGTGTGTGTGTGTGTGTCTACAGAATGGCACTGTATCATTTTCTTTTCCCTCTGAGATGGAGGCGGGCCACCAGTCAATCCCGCTAGTCTAATATTGAGTGGTAGCCTAGCAACCATTTTCCAATGAGCTCTCAGACCGAGGTCTTCCCACACTGTGGCCAATGAAAACAAACAGGAAAAAAAATCTATTCCTGGTCAATCATCATTTATTGATCCAAGTCGAAATGTGTCTGTCATCTCAGATGGTCAATAATGGCGAGAAAGTCTCTCAAACATGGCCACAGAAAGGCAACATGTCTGTGAATTGTTTACTTTTCTTTGCTTGAAATGTTGGCGGTTAGTCTGACGGAGCCTTTAAACAAAGGCTGCTGTGTCTGTGGAGTCCGTTGGGTGGAGTGAAATCACTCACCTGACTGTCGTTAGCACATAGCTGTAGGAACAGCACTTACTGATAGCGATTGCTGATTATAGAATCTCATCTTAATACTTAATTCCCCCCTATTGATTTTTTTTTTTAAATGCAGTAAGCAATAAATGGAGATCTGAAGATCTAAGTATACAATGGGAGGACATGAGTAAAAAGGTGCTAACCATAATAACAGATCATTAGAGCACTTCAGTGAAGGAGCCCCCTGCTGTGTGCAGATGGTACGCTAATCTGTTAAAAATGCCTCTGCATATGTTCAGGATATCCTAAAATATCTATTAGTCATAGTGGCTGCTATTGGATGAGAATATTTTTGGTCTTCAGGGAGTAAGAGGTGGGCAGCCAAAAGGCGGCGAGAGACAGAACAGGGGAACGAGGGAGGATGTGATGCATAATAGATTGGATTTGTGTCAGGAGACTAAATTGACGAAGGTCTGGGGGAGGGGTGTAACCATGGAGCACGGCTGGCTATGGCTTGATGAGGTCTATTCAAGCCGAAATGCAGTGGAGTAAATTGTAGGCTAGTGCTGGGCAGTCTAGCAGTCTAGGGGGGTGTGGGGTCGGGGGCGGTGGCTTGCGTTTTGCTCAGTGTAAGTCGTAGTGCAGCTGCAGATGTGCACTGTGATTGTTGTCCTCTTTGCACAGCCTTTCCTGAATTTGTGACCAAAAGCCACAACAGTCTGTCTAGCTGCCAAAATAACGGGATGGTTCAGTAGTTTGAGTGACCTTGTTGTAAGTGGAAGGTCGGAAGTTCAAGCTTTGCAATATTCATGTGATTTTTGTGTGTGTGACTGAAAAACTCCCTCTTGCACAATGTCGGCTTAAAGATGTAAGCAAGGGGCGCCGTTTAACTCAGTTGGTAGAGCAGGCGTCCCATGTGCAGAGGCTTTGTCCTCGCTGTGGCGGCCCCCAGTTAGAGTCCCAGCCTGGGTGCCCTTTGCCATCTAAAAAAAAAAAAAATGTAAGCAAAGCATGCCGAGTCAGTCCTGTCGGATGCCTTGCCGTATGTACTATAGAGTATCCATTCACCTGATGACTAAGCTGCCAGATGGTTTCAATTTACCCTGTGTTTATTTACACTGCATAAGCTTTACATTGTCATGACACCCATGTGGTGAGTGTTATTGTGTCTCAGGATTGGCCAGTCTTCAGTGGCCTGATATGGAAAAAGAACATTGACTAGATAAGCATAATCAACAGGAGATAATCTGAAGTGCAAGATGATAATAACAGATAAAGGTCTGTTTGACAACTACACTAATAAAACTTAGTAGCAGTAAACAGATAACAGACTGTTGCGACAACGTGACACATCCAGCAGCAAATATTGTTGAGTTATAAGGTCTAATTAAAGACTCATTAAGAACTTCTCAGATGTTGCCTATAGATAAACAGTTGTGAGTAAGGAAAGTAAGCAACCAAAAAACTCACTTCCATGTCTCCTGGGAGGGGTTGATGTTGAATATCTAAATCAATAAAGTGGAAGTCATCTCACAGATTACTTGACATCTTGCATTAAGTCTCTGTCAAAGGGCCAGTTTGTCAGATATCACCAGAATGTTTGTTTCAAACATTCAAAAAATGAAGTAACATTATCAGCAGTATGAAGAAACGACAGTGTTGACGTCATGTCAAAAACCTATGTATTGTGTTGCCAAGACACTGAACTTGGTATGCTAACCAGCTAGCCCCGGCCCATCCTGTCTCATAAGTTCAGCTTGCTGTGTCCTCTTGTATCTGGAGTCCTAGTCCTGATTGGAGCTGCTGTAAATCACCTCTGTAATCCCCTGTCTTCAAACTGACCTCTGTCATTCTGGAAAGTTGTATTCAGACCACGTTTGGGTGCCCGAAATTCTTCTCTCGGGCTGCTAAAGCCGGTTTAGCTGAGCCCTGTCGCCCGTGGTCACTCCCCCCTGTGACCCCAGCTACCTTTAAATTCTCACCATATTTTCTAGATTACACCTTTCTCCTGAAGGGAAGACGGAGAAGTGTGGCTTTGGTGGTTTTGTTTTTTAACGGAAAATGCCTCGCCGTCAAGTTCCTAGTTATTACCTATTTTAAATGCTGTTTGCTGTTAGCTCATCTCACAGACATGATTCGTAATATTTTTGCAACAAATTAAAAAGCAAATGGACCATTGTTATATATTTTGTTCAGTTGTGTACTTACATTATTCTAAATGATTTCAGAATGTTCAAACCAACAGAAATCGGGGGAATGCGTGGAATCATCAGATGATGTGTCTGAGAATGAGGAGGGAAGTCTTAGAACGTAACTAAACAATGGGAATAAAATTTGAAACATCTCTTTGTCCATGTTAATTTCTTCCTGAGTCGCGTGAGATTTTCACTGACAATGTTGATTAATAATGAAGACAACTCCCATGATTCAATGCTACTTAATGAGACAACTAGCGGCAGAAACGATATACTGAGCATATAAGCCTTACAACATAACAACACAAAAAACCTCACCTAAACTTTTCTATGCCAAAAAGGTTCAATTATGTTTTTTTCCATCATTGTTTTCTTCAAATTGTATTTGATCTTGGTAAACGTTGGATCCTAACTTTCATACTTCTCATTGGGACTGTAGGTTTGTGTTGGGCCTCCTGCAAACTCTCAGTGATGACGCTTTTTGTTTTAAACATCAAACCCTCCTTCTCATTTACTGTGATTATGCTCTCTTTATTTTTCATGACAAGTCGAAAGGGATTGTACCTGACATGAAGATGACATTTACTTGCAAATGGTGAAACAAAGCCCTTAGCCCCAATCTGACAGTTCAGAAAGGTCAATGTCATATTTGATACAGTTCGTAAAAACCTTGAGATTTTGGCCTCCTCCTCACCATCCTTCACCTCCCCCTTCAGCTACTTTATGCTGTATCATTGAAAGAAGCTTCCAGTCCACGAATTGTCTTTCATGATCAGCCGACTGTCGGCAGTCACACACTCCCGTGCCGTGATGGTATTTTCACCCCTATTTATACTCTCTGAAGGTCAGCTGACACACCGACGATAAACAGTTCCTATATTCCTGCTAATGACTGTCTGCAAACTATACTGTGTCCGTGTTCTGTTTGAAATGGATGTGCCTACACTTAACACTAGTCGACCGCCCCTTTCAGAGCATTAGTACTACATTCCTTTAAATTATTTTCCTTTCTTTTTTAACACATGTTAGACTTTTGTCTTTGGAGCTGCTAATTTAAATAATCCATTGCAGCAGCGCAGAGTTGTGGCAGACTTTGTTGTTCATCACTGTGTATTGAAGGAGGGCAGTGCCTTTTTGTCAGGTTTACGTTGTGGTATGGTTGTGGCTGTTAACTATGAACTGTCCAGACACAGTCAAGACACTGATGCAGTGTTCTCAGATGTGGTTTCAGGTTGTCAGCTGACTGCCTGACTGCCTGCTAGAGTGGGTCACGTTCTCAATAATCAGCTGTGGAATGTCTTCTTTTTTTTTTTTCCTCCTTCCAGTTTCTCCCTCATCCTCTATCCAGTATCTCTTCTTCTCTTTCTGCTTGTTTTGCTCTTGACCCTCCTCCCCTCTGAATCACGAGACTACAGTGGTGGTCCTCCGTGTTCAGCTGCAGAAAGCCACTGAACCATGGCTGCCTTCCATCTTTGTGTACTTGTTTTAGGACACCGTATAATCACTGACGCACTGTGGCGTGACGTTTCAGCCGATAATAGAGTATGAGTAATTCTCAGTCAGCACACAGGTGTGTGTTTGCTTATGGAGCAGCATGAGGGGGAAATGAGAGCTTGATGGGTGTGAGGAAAAGCAGACGTCATGTAGAGAATCGTAATGATGAAATCACCCTTTTACTTTAATAAAGCAGTTTGTCCACTCTAAGGCTAACGATAAATGTTGCATTTTGGAACCCACTGATTTGCCAGCCAAGCTGCTTTTCATGATTAACAAAAGGCCGAACTGGATGCCTGCCAGTGACTAGTAGAGCACACAAAATGTACCCAAATATGTCTGGCTACTAGCAGTGTAAATACCCTGTTCATGATCGGTGAAAGAGTGATATTTAGACATTCTCTGTCTTTCTCGCAGGTATGGCATCCGGCCAGAGAATGTGATCGTGTACGGCCAGAGCATTGGCACTGTGCCCTCCGTGGACCTGGCTTCTCGCTATGAGAGCGCTGCCGTCATCCTCCACTCCCCGCTCACGTCTGGCATGAGGGTGGCCTTCCCCGACACCAAGAAGACCTACTGCTTTGACGCCTTCCCAAAGTGAGTGCACTGTATGCGCAGATGGCATGTGTGAAAGCCAGGCTAAATGCATCACAGACATCCCCAGAGAGGCCCACAGACAATCGCATAAAGAGAGTTCACATTCATTTACAACCAGCATTGTTGTATGTATCAGGAAAACAAAAACACACAAGCTTGCAAACATATAGATACATTTAGATGTGTCAAGTTAATTTAGCATGTGTATCTCTTCTTAATGAGTCTTTAGAAATATCCTCAGTAGCTCCATCTGTTGGTCAAATTGCAGAATAGCTGTGCTTCATTTCTCCTTCTTGGTGAATTTTCAACATTTATTATGCATCTTTTACAGTGTTTGATTATAGTAACTTAAAGGAGACATATAATGCCCATTTATAGGTTCTTGATTTAATTTTGTGTTACCACTGGAATAGGTTTAAATGTTCTAGTGCTAAAAAAAAACATCAGTTGTTTGAAATGCTCTGTTTTAGCTCCGGTCTCTTTAAGCCCCCTCTCTCCAAATACCCAGTCTCCTCTGATTGGTCAGCTCACACATGTCTGACTCTGCACAGCTAACAACAGAGCAGCTGTGCTAAATAAATTCTTACATGCCAAACTACTCAACAGGCATAAATTATGCGAATATTGCAAATATGTGACATGGTAGTGTGGTGTGTGTGTGAACTTTCAAGATCTTGTACATACTCAGGACCTATATAAAACACTGATGGGAAGGAAAAGAAATGACAAACATGAAAGGTCTCCTTTAATGGTCTCGTTTTTCTCTTTGCCTTCATGTTTGTATTTTGAATCCTGACCTAACTGACTATTTTCTTGTCTTCTTTCAAAGCATTGACAAGATTTCCAAGGTAACGTCACCAGTACTGGTGATCCACGGTACGGAGGACGAGGTCATCGACTTCTCCCATGGCCTGGCGCTGTATGAACGCTGTCAGCGCCCCGTGGAGCCACTCTGGGTTGAGGGTGCCGGACACAATGACGTGGAGCTCTATGGACAATACCTGGAGAGACTCAAACAGTTCGTTGCACATGAGTTGGTCAATTTGTAGAGGGCCTGGATGAAAGGGTGGAGAGGGAAGAAGAGAAGAAAGAAATGGTTTTCAGGAGAGGTTGGATGACGGAGAAAGGGTACATCTTTTTCTTTTTTTGTGAAGTGATGCAGGTGGAAGTGTTTGTCTGTTCAGTACTGAAGTTTCGATGGAGGTCTTCTCTCATCATCGAGCACCTCTCCCTCTTTGCCTGGGCCTTTCAGCTCCGTCCGCTCCACATGCTGCAGCTGTGAACTTACAAGTATCCATCGTTTTGTTTTGTTTTTCTTTTTTTATCATGTTGAAAATTGCACATCCTCAAAGTGCGTGAATGAAAGAGGTAGTAGACAACTGCACAGGCGACATACTGTGTGTACGTGCGATATACGAGAGTGTGTGCGTGAGTATGCGAGTGTCACATTTTTGCTGCCTTTTGAAATGGTCCACGTTTCGTAATGGTCAACTCTCGAGGCTTTTGAGGTCCGGGGAAACAACCTTGCTACAAACTGGACTGGACCCGAAGTGGACCAGACTCTCTCTAATTCAACCGAACTCTTTCTGACTTTGAGGTCAGGTTTGGTCCCACACACTGCAGTCACCATGAATTTCTTTTTTTTTTTTCTGGACTACTGTTTATTATATTTTTTTATATTATACATGATATTTGCACGTATCAGCTATCACTGAAGAACTGTACAAGACAAACTGACGTATAATCTAGCTGTGCCAGTGTTGCCAAATGTTTAGTATGATATATTGCAGAGACTTAGACACACAAAGAACGTTAAACTTTGTACGATTTAAGATCTACTAGAAACATCTCCAAAGCTCTGTTAGCTGTATTCAGCCTCTACTTTTCGGTTTAGTTTAAAAATGGTACAAAATTTAAATGTTAAAATCTACAAGAACATGATGCAAGATTGGTTAAAAGGCCTGGGCTGTTTATCATCAACAAACAAAGCGTGGGTTTCCACAGCTCTTACTTCGGAGTTTACATCGAAGTGTTGTTGCTGTAAGATCAGTATCATTAAGCTGTCGTCAATGAACTTGATGCTGGACTGTTTTTTGCAGAAAATATCTGACCGATCATTGAAAATAAGAAGTATTCACCCTGGTATAGTTGTAACTGTTTTCATGCCCAGTATTGACAGTGTTTTATCTGTCTTTGGGTCTGAAGATATCAAGTTAAAATAATGTACTTAGTAGATCTCTTAGGAACCTGAATCCAATCTTTCTAGATGTGTCATTTTTTTTTTTATATGACAAAGATTTAACTACTGTGACAGCACCGAACGGTCTGCGCTCTGTTTAAGACTTATACCACTAATGCCAATCCGGACTGAATGGATAACATTATTAACACAGCTGATGCCGTCTCGGTTGAACTGATTTTCAGTTCAGGAAGTTGTTAAAAAAATAAAAATGTTTTATTATAAGTTATTGACGAGCATTTATTTTCAGTACATTTGAGCTAAAGAATGACTCCAGTGGCTGTATGTCAGCATCAGTGTCTCAGCATTAACAGGCCTCCATCACAGACGGAATGTCTTGTTTTTGTCTTAAATTCATCTTTTTGTCTGCATGGTATTTTTTGGATCCATTGTTGTCTGTTGATTTGCCCTTTAATTCTGAGTGAGACAAAACAAAGCATTAACAACTCCATTGAGGGACCTTCGGAGCCGTGTATGGCAAATGTCAAAGTGCTACTGCATGCCATGAATGGCTAGTTTCTCTACTCGCCCTGTATATGAAACACAGAAATGCTTAGGAAATCTCAATATTTTTTATGGGTATTTTGAATACCTGTATTACACTTGAGCCTGCTTCCACTACAGGGGCCAAATACCCCTTTAGTGGAATACTCACGGTAAGTGACAATTAACTAATAAGCCAATGGGTGCTACTGTAAACCTTCAGGTCTGAATACTTACAGGTTGAGAGGAAGCAACGATAGCTTGATGTTTGACGGATTGACCAAAATCCAAAACAGGATTGGATCAGTAACTGTTTGTCAGGTGATGGTCTGTTGTATAAAATGTTTTTGTTTCTTTCATAATTCATTTGTCTTACACACAAGGTTATGCTTTCTTTAATTTTGACTTTGTAAATAATATTTGTACTGGACATGTTGTCATTTTTCTTTTACAAGCTTTTGTCCTCAGCTCTTACTTTTCCAAATCTTGATATGACAACTGTTAGACCATGGTAGGCCATTATTTTGGCTTTTCAGATGACCTTTGTACCGGTCTCTTTGACTAATGTCATCTCTGATTTGATTAGATTAATTTTGTAAAGCATATTTCAATACAGAAGGAACGTATATGTAATAACAATATTAATATAGTCATTCTAACAAGGATAGAGAAAATAAAGTGGTATTTGAGAAGCAACCCAATTTGTGACTGTTTCATGCTTTATTTTTGTTCTGTATCATCTTGCATGACTACAAGTAATCAAATGCCCTTGCTGTTGTTGTGATGGAGCTCATGTTCAGAGGGTGAGATAGTGCCTCTATTCTGGAAAGAGACGTGATTTGGCTGCACCCCAGAGGATATTTACTGTCAACAACACAATGTGCACCCCCTCTGTTAGGGTGATTGCAAGACCAAGACCATTTTAACAAGCAATTTCACAGGAAATGTGTTTCATAAAAACTCAAAATTCTCTGGTCAATAAATAGAGCCAGTGAGCAGAATGTCATTCTGTTGTTTTCAGCGTTTAAAGTTGTCCATAAATTTGAATTGTGAGAGTTCAAACGGGGTGGACACATTATCCAACACCTGTTCCATTTAATGGAAACCGGCGCAACAGCCTTTTAGAGTGTGTATTGTATTGTATTGCATTGTACTGGTATTACTGAATATGTATTCATAACACTGCACCAACCTTGTTTGAGTGATTTAGCAGAGATAATTGTGTTCTGCACAGGATGCTCATGAGGTGCACAGTTTGATACTATCCCCTGGTCAAATGGAAGAGATGATATTTCAAAGAAAGTGGCACTAAAAGGAAAAAGTGTCAACTTGACACTGCTTGAGATCAAGAGGTCAACTCTGCTGCTTAGACTCGGGGACGGTAGCAGAATATGGATGAGGAGACCACAGGAAGATGTAGACGGAACAGTGAGGGAGAAATCCTGCAGTGTGACTGCAATGAAAATGAGAGATGTAAAAGTTGTGCAACTATTTTGTGATAATTATCATATGTCAGAATCCATGTTGTGGATCAAAAAGATTGAGGTTATGTTCAGTGACCCTCTCATGTCAGACTCCAACATGGGAGGATGGTAATAATCGTTTCTCTTTTATACCAGCAGGCGGCAGTGTGGGCCAGGTTTAAGCCCCTCCCCTCAGTTCATGCTGTCAAAGTGCTTCTTGTGCCACATTCAATGACTCCTCGGAAAACCCCTCTTCTCATAAAATGAAGTCCAAAGAAACGGACCTGCCCCACCTTCAGACACCTAATTAGAAGATCTGTGTGCTTGTGCAGGAATGTACTGTTTCGGTCACAGTGTTTTCACACTTGGATTCACAGCTTTTTCCTGTTAACAGGTTCTGTAGAAGCAGAGATAAATTGCTATGAAATTGTCTAATTGTAAATCAAGATGTGATAACATAAAAATGTGCTCAATATTGTGTTAACAACACTCAAACTGCGACTATGGGCTCTATTAGAACTGTAGTAGTATTGCTGGTGGTGTAGCTACTCTCAAAGTGCAACCAAATCCAGCAACAGTCTGCACATTTTGACTTCTCATGGACAACTTTTGGTTTAGTTAAGTTTATATTGATGATTCATGCTTGTCTACCTACATTTACATCAATTCATTTCTTTTATGCAAAACGACAAAGATATAGACACGATTTATGACTACCTCAACAATGAAAACCTGTACTGCTACCCAAGGCTGTCAGTACCAAAACCTACAGATCATACCCTTAATATTTGTGTTTTAGAACTGAAACATGATTCAGAATACAGGTACACTAAAAAAATTTGAATATCATGAAAAAGCTCAATATTTTTTGTCACTCATTTCAGAAAGTGAAAAACAGTTTTGATGATTATGGCTTACAGACAATGAAAACTCAAAATTCAGTGTCTCAGAAAATTAGAATATTACATAAGATTAATAAAAAAAGGTTATTTTAAACAGAAATGTCAGGCTTTTGAAAAGTATGTCTATTTCTATGCACTGAATACTTGGTTGGGCCTCCTTTTGCATGAATTACTGCATCAGTGCAACGTGGCATGGAGGCGATCAGCCTGTGGCACTGCTCAGGTGTAATGGAAGCATCTCTATGGGGTTCAGGTCAGGCGAGTTTGCTGGCCAATCAAGCACAGTAACACCATGGTCAAAATTTCCTGGTAGATGGCTGCATTGACTGTGGACTTCAGAAAACACAGTGGACCAACACCAGCAGATGTTGCTCAAAACTCCTCTTTTCATATGAAAGTAAATTTTGCATGTCATTTGGAAATCAAGGTCCCAGAGTCGAGTCTGGAGGAAGAGTGGAGAGGCACAGAATCCACATTGCTTGAAGTCCAGTGTAAAGTTTCCACAGTCAGTGATGATTTGGGCTGCCATGTCATCTGCTGGTGTTGGTCCACTGTGTTTTCTGAAGTGTTTTTATATATATATATATATATATATATATATATATATATATAATATATATATATATATATATATATATATATATATATATATATGTATATATATACAGTACAGTATATATTTACATTTATTTATTTCCTTGTAGTTACTTAGCAAATCAAAATGTCTTTGTCTTAAAGTATTGGATTGTTTGCAATGTTTTCTTTCTTAAATAATGCTGAACATCCGCCCAAAATCTTGTTCTATATTCACAATGATCGACAGAAATCTGTCTCTCATTTTTCAGACCGCATCCGTTCGCCATTGAACGCATCGCCACTTCCTCTCCTCCAAGCCGCGCCTGGTTTCTTCTCGGTGGGACGGGGGGCAGAGCGACGGACGGACGGACGACAGCCCACCAACAGGAAAAAAAAACACCATGTGAAGAAAAAGTATAAAAAAGGGACACGGAAAAGCAAACTTGCGAGGAGGGTGAGAAGTTATCCATTGGTCTCACCGGCACCGGGTCAGTGTGTTAAAAGGCTCGGCAGAGAGCGAATGGACGAGGAGCAGGACAGTCTCACCAACGGTACGAGCTCACCGTCCGTCCGACCGCTTACTTACATTGTGTCGGTGTGCCAACCTCAGGGGGTGATAGGGCATTCACGGGTTACACTTACAGCTGTTGTTTTTCCTTGTGAAGAGGCTTCTCAGGAGGGTTAGCTAACAAGCTAGTCATAGTGACAGTTTCTGTGTCCAAGCTAGTGCTTAAAAGTTGTGTGTAGTGTGTTGCTGCGTGTCCCATCCCGTACATTTAACTGTCAAACTGGACGAAACGCCTCTGTTACCTAAACTAAAATCTGATTTAATTTTGCTAACTGATCCTCCTGTGTAATTTATGACATGTGTCTTCCCTCCAGGCTCTTCCTCTGTGGTGCAATGTCGGTTCTAAACTACTCAGTGCCCCTTTGAAAATGCGGTAACTATAGGTTATGTTCCTTTATGGTGTTCAGGGTCCAAAAAAAGCCCACAAATCTTAGTAAATTGCTGAATGAAATCCTCCCGTTTATCCTCGAATAGCACTCAACCTGATGCAGCTTTCTCACTAGACTTACTGTAAGTATGCTGGTCCAGCAGTGACAGCTCTGTTTCTGCTTATAGTTTGGACTTGATACAGTCAACACGTGGCTTACTGTTTGTTACACTGCCAGTGTGGATATCCAAACTGAAGGATGATTATACAGCTGAGGTATGTCTGATGGTCTGTCCCGCGTTGACTCCAGTGTTTCCCACCCACATCTGTTTGATATTCAGTAGCTCTGAAATCAGGAAAATGTGTGTGAGAGAGAGGGAGTGAGGGAGGGGATGAGGTTATTAGGAAATGCATGAGGTCCATTAGGAGCAGTGCAGCCTTGTGATGAGTGTGTTTTCCAGAAGTTGAACAGCCCCGAGGTGAGTAAGTCGCCAATTCTTTATGCTCTGACAGGTCAGTTAGTTAGTGGCAGGGGAGCGCCAGCAGCTTGGCCCTTTTATGGTGAGGAATGTGAATAAAAACATAGCCTGGCTGAGATAGGGTTATAAAGACTGATGCCTGGGGGATCATCCCCATCACAGGGCTCCTGCTGAGTCCCTCTAATGCAGGGCACAGACCGTGAGAGTATGAAGATACAAAACGGTGTTAGTCCACATGTCTTTTGGTTCAGATGGAGGATAATCAGTTAAAGTCTTCTGAAGACGGGTTCAGAGACACTGTAACGGGATCATTCAGGATGGAGTGGGTGAAACAGCTGCACTTGGGTCTCGCTTACATTAATGACTGAGCCCTTGTTGAGCAGTCCTTTGATCGTACATTGCTTTGTGTATGAGTTGAAGAGGTTAGTTGTGCTCTGGGCTAAAATGATGACTAATTTGTTTGGCGAGACAATGTTCGGTTGTGTGTCTTGGGTTGGTACGGGTGTCTGTGTAGGCCTGTCACCATAATGATGTACAATGATATCAATCACTTGTAATAAATGGTCTAATTGTCAAATTAAGTAGATCCCAACCAATATACTGTTTTGCCAATATGGCCTGATACAGATATATTGGTATCTGCATGTATTATGTCCGCAATGTGCTGATGATGCTTAGGATATTTCATATCAGTACATTCACTGTGAAAACTTCTGTTTCCAACATATCTTTGTCACTAATGTTTGATAACCAAATATATAGTATGGATATCTGCAGATATATGTATTCGATCAATCTTGCTCTAAGATCCAATTCCAATTTTCATTCCTTATTATTTTTGATATTCAAATTATATTCTAATGTCAATCAAATTTCATCTCCAGCTTTTGTTTGTCTTGCTGCACAAGCGCTTCATCCCAGCGCTCCTCAGCAGACTGACAGCCTTTAAAAAAAAATAAAAAATAGACATTTAAATAGGAATTGCAGCATTTGATTTAGAGTATTTTTTTTTACTTTCTGAATGCTGTTCCGATAATGGAATTCTTGTACTTCCTAATATCGATGGAGGCAATACCCCCAAAAATCCAGTATTGGTTGCACTCTAATGACCATTTAATGCCACTGATGCTGTAATATATTAACATTGTAATGCAAGTAGTTAACCTTTTTGAGGAAAAAAAACAGCATCAGACACTGGATTGGAATTTAAAAAAAATTAAAAATATTCTCACAAATAATATCTTAAAAATCAAACCGCCAAAACAATAAAACAAATGCAGGTTCTTTGTCAAAGTTTTAACAAGGGAGGCTAACACCATTTGTTATTCTGGCATCATCTTGGCTACAATAGCAGTAAGATTTTTTTTGTAAACAAATTTGCAACAGATGATATGGAGTGCAGCAGAAATGATAGAGGTCACGTACGTATGTTGATAAGATAAAATATAGTATGTGCAGTGAAAAGAAAATGTAATGAACATGCGAGGACGATGTCTGTGTTCACGTGTGTGTGTGTGTGTGTGTGTGCGTGTGTGTGTGTGTGTGTGTGTGTGTGTGTGTGTGTGTGTGTGTAAGTAAAGATACACACTCGGCTGATTTAAAGACTGAAAGTCAGCACTTGAGTGTGCCTTTGGTTTAAACGAGCCTTTCTTGGACAGTTGTTGCAGTTTTCCACTTTTAACTACCCCTTTAAAAAGACTGAGTTGTTCATCAAGTCATGCGGCCATAATCAGATGTGTGGAAGCTTGAACTTGCTGACGGTCTGTTTATGAAAACCTATAGTTGCAAGCTGTGATGTCATTACTGTAGTACAGAGGGTTTGTGTCAAAGAAAAGTGCCATCAGAGCCTTTTTTCTGCAGTGTCATTTCCTTTACCCCTGTGTGTGCAGGTGTGCATCCATATGACCTTTCAGTGTGTGTGTGTGTGTGTGTGTGTGTGTGTGTGTGTGTGTGTGTGTGTGTGTGTGTGTGTGTGTGTGTGTGTGTGTGTGTGTGTGTGTGTGTGTGTGTGTGTGTGTGTGTGTGTGTGTGTGTGTGTGTGTGTGTCCATGTGTCCATGGCCCCAGTTCACTTTGTGCTACTTTCTCCATTTGTCTGAAATAAAGTGTGCACAGACTCGAGCTGAAGCACTCTTCTGCTTCCCTGCTGTAATTGGTGCCATCTGTTTTGGCTGTGTTAACATAGTCTCAGGAATGTTGCGATCCATTATTCACGACCTCCTTCGTTAGTGTGGACAAGAGCAGCCAATGTCCCTCTGTCTGAGCCAAACTAGCCAGGGGATAAGCTGACTGTTTTTGAATTATGGATTGTTGGTCCTTTCAAGGCAGACATCCAGGCTCTTTACTGGAGGTCCCGGAGTAGGATGCTCTCAGGGTTATTACCCGTTTCCCAAGAATCAGCCCTTTTTCATCCTTTACCACCTACTGCTTTAACTCTCATTTTATGTGCTCTTTTAGTGTCTTCTTCCTCTTTCTTGACCTTTTCTGCCTGACCTCTTAGTCACTTCTTTTTGGTCTCATCCCTTAACACGTCTTTTACCTGTTTAATAGAGCTGCAGTGATCAGTTGATTGAAACTAATAATTACCAGCTACTTTGATAATTATTGAGCATAAGCATTTTTTCCACATTTGATAGCCTAAACTAATTGGCAGATAAATCAATTATTAAAATAATTGTTAGTTGTCAAAGACAGTGGGGAAGTTAATCTATCTCAAATAATCATCACATCCTTCTAATTTATTCCTTCTCCTCTCAGGTAGCAGACGCGTATACCATGCCTACGAGTGATGGACCCAGCCGCTTCCCGGTCTTTGCTCCGCCCAACCCCAACCACCAGAGGTCTCCGGGTTATGTCCCCGGACGGGTGGCACCAGTGCGTTCACCGCCACCTGCCAAAGCCCCGCCGCCACCACCGATAAAACCTCATGGCCCCCCGCCAGAGCGGCGAGCCACTTTCAACTTGTCAGAGGAGAACCAGCGTAGGGAGCGCGCTCAGAGCCTCCAGCAAAGAAAGAACACATTCATCTGTTTTGGAGTGTCGATGGGGGCTTTCTTCCTCACCCTCATCCTCGTCCTTAGTCTCACAAGTGGAGATGTGTTAGACGGTCAGTATTGGCTTCTCAACTTGCTGCATGTGTGTTTCTGGCTGTTATACAATCTGTGTATATTCCAGATATCCCTGTCTAATGAGAAGTATGAGGTTTACTAACTTGTTACTGGCTCATCATGTTGGCAGAAAATTGTCCGGACCACAACCCCTCCCTCAGTAGCTGGAACCCAGGCCACCAACCACAGAAAGCTGTTTTTGTAAGGAATGGGCATTTGTTTCGATTGGATGCTTCTGCTACCTTCCATTCCCTAACCATCCAGTCAGGAGGTAAGCACATCAAGGTGCATGATTTGTTGAGCAGCATTTTGGGTTGATATGGATATTGAATATGATTAGTGCACTCTTTTTTTGTCTTTGCCTTTTTACAGGTCGGGTGGTTTTTGCAGACAATGCTGACGGCTCCAAAAACATAACCCTGAGAACACGTCACATCCTTATAGAAGATGGTGGAGCCCTTCACATAGGTGCACCTAAATGTCACTACCGTTCACGTGCCACCATCGCCCTTGTGGGCCGCTCTGATGAGAAGGCAGTCACTGAAGTGCCTGGCCTGGGTCGCAAGTTCATTGGCGTCATGGGCGGTGGGACTCTGGAGCTACATGGTACTGAGAGAATTTCCTGGTCTCTGCTGACCCGAAGTGTCCCAGCCTCCGGTCTAGTCACTGGGGGTTATGCTTTCCAACGGAACTTCAGCCGAGGCATCAACTTGCGCGTGGTGGACCAGGACACAGCTGCTGTGCTGTTCTCTGAACGCTATGACACGCATGACTCCCGAAATGACAGTCGCCGGCTAACGCAGTTGCTGCGGTCTCTGCCAGAGGGTCGCATTGTCACACTTGCTATCGGAGACTCGGCTGTCAAAAGTCTTCTGGATGAAACTAAGAAGGCCTTGGAAGAGAGGCTAGGCAGCAGCTATGTCAATGATCTCAAATACAGGTAAATGGGGCCAATTTATGAATATAAGACTTGTTAATTATTTGCTTTTCAACTCAAATGGTAATACACTTGGATTGTTTCTTGATGTTGCCCTGGTGAGTGTGACTGTTTAACTGAATGAAAATATGCGTGAGTGTGTTTGTGTCTCAGCTGGGTTGCAGAATGTGCCAGCTCCTGGAGAGTTTGTATTGGTTCTCCATGGTGTGTTGTCTGTGCGAGTCTTCAGGAGTTTTTTGTTGATTCTTGGTCTCCTGGGACTGATAAAGACGGTTGATGTGTTTTTGTCTGACTTTTAAAGTAGGACCCCTCACCTTTGAAGCCTCAATACATGGACTGATAATACCATCGTTTTGTTCCATGTCCACCCTCCCTGGAAAGTGTTCTCCTCTATGTGTCTTTCTATTCATTTGGGATGTTTCCTTGGCTTCCTTTTCCTGTTGGCCCTGTGTTTCCGCTGTATCGTGCTCTGCCAAGAAAGGAAGCAGGTACCGGATAATGGGGTTACGGTCAGAGAGTTTCCAGGATTTGTGAAAAATATGTCAATTCGGGAGATTTTATGTCCATACTGGAAGTTTGAGTTAAGTCCAAACGATGTGGACTAATGCTTTCTTTAAGCACATCAAGTGAAGGAATTGTTTTTTTTTCTCTGTCACTGTCAGTCAAATGTATGTATGCACACACATGTTTGTTTGAATGGAAAGTCTAAGTACAGCATTTCACCCTCAGTTATTTGTGGCTCGGCCTAGTTTGGTCCATTGTTGGCTAAAAAGCCAAGTGCTACGCCAGATTCTCCAGTGTCACATTTCGCCTCTGCGGGTGGGTGCCAAGGCAGCACAGAGTTTTCAAACAACCTCCCTTAAAACCACAGCACAGAGATTTAAACAGTTCAGACAACAGACCCCTGGATATGTTCAGAGGTGTGTGTGTGTGTGTGTGTGTGTGTGTGTGTGTGTGTGTGTGTGTGTGTGTGTGTGTGTGTGTGTGTGTGTGTGTGTGTGTGTGTGTGTGTGTGTGTGTGTGTGTGTGTGTGTGTGTGTTAGAATAAGTCAACGGTGTGCACTCTCTTCTGCTTTCACCTTTTATTTAATTGTGTGGGGATTTTTATCTCAGCTTTCTGTGGATTTGCTTGTGGCAGGAGGAAACACATGGTACACTTTTATGAGAGAGCATGCAGTTTAATGTCTCATTAATGTCACATTTTGTTTGGCTGAGTGATTTGAGGCTAGAAGAGTTGGGTGGTAAAGGCATGTGACCTAAAGGATTGAGTAATGATGAAGTATCAGTTTATGAAGTGCAATGACATGTTACAAGAAACAGCAGTGATTATAGCTGGCTGTGAAGCTATAGCTTTGTTTTTTTGCATCCGTGCTGTAGCGCCCTACATACCTGAGTGAGAGGGCATGGACCTCTTTCCCCAAGTACCAAACAACAAACAAATGCCTGTAGATTGATCTCAGTGACATCAACCTGTCCTCCCTCGCACAGATACATTAACGCATTGGCTCCTGCCTCATTCCTGATGACCCCTCGTTCTTTAATCTTTGGCTCTCAGCACACGTAAGCACATGTTCATACCGGTCTCTAGTGAATTCACCTCTGGCCTCCACACATTCGCTGCCTCCGGTCAAACAATGAAGTCGTTAAAATACTGATGAACATCAAATCAAGGATGTGGCGAAAGGAAACAGTGAAACAACCCCGCTCTCGTATTGTCTCATCTCTGTTTGGTTTATGAAGTGCACACTCACATAGCATATAAGCAGCCTCAGGATAGAAAGCTGGCAAGCGGGAAAAAACACATAAAGCATCAGGCTGTGGCTGTAGTAACAGTACAAAGTGGATCCCCAGATGTACTCTGTATGAGTATCAGTGGGGTGCACGGTGACATGGCGCACAAGCTCTTTCATCTACACGAAGATGTGTTTAGGTTGTTATTATGCCTGTGGGAGCAATTATAAACAGACACAGATATTAACACGGAGGCATTTTGAAGTCGATAACATCATAAACTACTGCTAATATTCAGTGAGACTTTGTATGTAAACATTAGCATTTTTAGTTGTTTGTTGTTCATTTAATGAGATTTAATTCCTCTGAGGAGTTGATAAAGCGTTTTGCTGCTATTTTGTTGTGCAGTGAGTGAAACTGAGCTGGAGAGGTGTAAAAGTGATTGTTTACTGTGTGTGGAACAGGCCAAGCAGTGCCTCAGTGGAAAAGATATGGATAACCTTCCTCTGTGAGAATTTACAACTGCCAAATAGGATTCCATAGGTTTAAAAATAGGCTTATGAATGGTTAAATGGTGTGAGAAGGTCAAAGTCAGATTGTGTTTAAGGTCATCACCTCAGTTTAATACAATGGCCTTTCCATATGATTTCCATGAATAGCAGAAAGGATTTAAGCCTGTTTGGACTTGTTTCAGCTAATTCTGGACAGCAAAAAAGTCATTCGTTATAAGCTTATAGTAGGACGTATAAATCAAACAAAGCTTCAAGTCCATTATATTGTCTTGTTTTACTGTAGGTCATACGCCCTTAAAACGCCCAGTCCCTCTCGCTATCCACACCCTCAAGCTCCTCTGCTCACATGTTTTCAGCCTCTCCTTATTTTATCATTGTAATCTCATTTAAGAATAATTTCCTTGACGTTAGGCAAAGGCAGAACTTGGAGCAAAAGTCAAAAGTTGGATTTGAATGAAACCTTGGATGTAGCAGGTACACCCATTATTCCTCCGAGCCATGTGAACACCCTTCCTAAAATCCTCTGTCCTTATTTTAATAAACTGTTGACCTTTCTGATACCCTTTCTTCCATTTCATACTCGTCATATGGACTTTAATATTATATGATATTCAGCCAGACACTGACATTCAGTCACTTGTCCTTCTTTCACCTCGTATCCTGCCTCAGGCTCATCACAGGCCCTTGCTCTGCCTTCAGGGTATTACACTAGTGACTCCTTTTAGTGTCTTTCTGTTATGATCTGTAGTATCTATGACCTTAGTGGAAGAGGTTGTGAAGGGATTGACACATCTTGATTCTTGATCCCGATCCTGACATCATCTCACACCCTTTATCTGACTCACTGTTGTTGTAAGATATTTTGTAAACCCGATTCTGATGTTGCTGTTGACATTTTCACTGAAATCTCCAACTTGGAATTCTGGTCTTATCTGTAGCTCCTCTGGCTACCATCACCTTTCAGTGGCTTAACTTGTTGGTTAGGGTCATCTCTCACAAGAAGTCGGTCATGTTTGGTAAAAGTAATATTTTCATTAATAGCATTTGACATAAAATTACATAAAATTATTGAATATGTCATACTTACCAGCCAGTACAGGATTAAAACAGCCAGGTAAAAGACGTAACATGTTACATTACATGATGTAGTAAAAACGTCATCTTCATCATTTAAAGAGAGTCTATGGAAAACTACATACCAGAACTTCTATGTACTCTCATCTCTAAAAAGGACTCCTTTCTGTCTCTCCAGACAGGCTTGGGCTTTGGTCTCGGTGGTAGGTGGCGGTAACGCATCTTGCTCAGAGGACGTCAGGGAACATGAAAACCATGACACAGGAGGGAGGGCTCTGGCAACACAGAACTTCACCACTGTGGACGGTTTGGGCTTCTCGGTCACCGCCTACAGCGAGTGGAAGAATGGTGAGAAACGGCTTATGATGGAATCGCTATCAGAAGCAGCTTAACGAAATACCAATTCCAAAAAAGTTGGAATGCTGTGTAAAACATTCAAACTGATTGGGCATTCTTTTAGGCTACCTATGTTTGATGCTATATGTCTGTAGTTTTTCAAAACAGTCTGCTTTATCACGAAAGCTGTTCAGGTGAAATTGACAGGTTTCTCTTGCTTGGATTTGGAGGAAGGTGACAGGGTAAGGAATGAGGTCTGCCACCACCAACTGCTTTACAGATCAATCATCTGATCATAAAAGACATTCCTGTGACTGGGTGGGTGACACTGTATTTGTGGCCATGTCATTATGACAAATACAGGGTCTGAAGGTCGATGTAAGTGTGTGGTTTGGTTGAGGCACTAACGCACCCACTGTCTTACTTTATTGCGTCTATACATGCCCGGACCTTGTAAAATCCATTTTGACAGTGACGCATTTTTACTGTTGAGCATAGATTATAGTTTCTTTGAGTTATCTGTCTGTACATTAATATTTTAGTTGATGCCCACAAATTATCAGTATTTATAACAATTGTACACAAGCATTAATTCAGAATTCAGAGTCTTTGCCTCACATTCTCTCCATGGTTGTTTAGCTTTTAGGAAACCATTTCTTTTTCTTGTTTTTTGCTTGGAGACAGCTTTGTAAGAGCTATTATGACTACCACCCAAAAAAAAACACTGCTTTGCAGTGTCAAAAAAAATTAGCGTCAAATTTGATGGTTGTCTCAGAATCAGAATTGTACGCTGTCTCTTTTATTGCTTGGCCCTCATGTTTATTTTTAATTAAGTAATATGTCCTGCAGGTTTCCCAATCTCAGGCTTCCAGGTGGATGCTGTGGACCAGGTGGTGCTGAATCTGCAAGATGAAGTGCAGCAGACCTGGCGACCCGGGGATAAAATTGTAGTTGCCAGCACAGACTACTCCATGCACCAGGCTGAAGAGTTCACCTTGTTGCCCTGCCCTCACTGCACCAGCAGGCAGGTCAAGATACAAGGTAAGAGAGAGAGAGAGAGAGTGTGTGTGTGTGTGTGTGTGTGTGTGTGTGTGTGTGTGTGTGTGTGTGTGTGTGTGTGTGTGTGTGTGTGTGTGTGTGTGTGTGTGTGTGTGTGTGTGTGTGTGTGTGTGTGTGTGTGTGTGTGTGCATTGAGAGAATAGGTTTGGTTGCCCTGGCTGCAAACTAAAACAAGTCTGTCCTTTTGTAAGTGTGTGGCTTGTTGTCTGGCTCTGGGCTTGTACTGCAGGTTCCACTTTGAGCTATGCACTTCTTGTAAAATGTGTTGAATGACCGAAAGAAAAAGGAAGAAAGAGATATAGGCACTTAAGGACAGACATGTTTCATATATTAGAAAGCTTATGATGAGATTCAGGACCAGTAGCTATGTTTACTTACACAATATTACTTCATTCAGATTAAAATTGCTCTGATTGAAGATTTCAGGTCAACTGTTTACATGGGATAGGATTAATAGGGTCTGGGTTTTTCATGTAACAGCGATATTCAATTGGAACAGCTGTGTGAAGTGCTCAAAAGTGATCATGCATACGTCTCCCTTTTTTTAATCTGTTTTGGCGCATGTTTGATCAGCTCACTGTCCCAAAGATGGATATCTACTGTTGTCTATGTTAAGTTCATATTAAAAACAAACTTTGCACAGTAGACCCCTTAGAGGACACCATCTTTGATAAGTGGAAATGTATATCACAATGCATTTAAGACAGTGGGCATGTGCAGCAAGAATGCAGCCGGAAGAAAATCAGGTTTAAAAATAATCATCTTTTAAATGGAACTACCCCTCTGCAACTGTTTGGTTGGGGCTGAATTATTTTTATTCTGTATGGGCTTTCAAATTCACTGCAATTTGAATGTTAGGCTCCATGTAAATGCAGCTGGAGTTGTGCCAGCAGCAGAAGAAGTGGATAGAGTCAATAAATGTGACCAGTGGATGTAATGCTACTCATCCTGAGGTCCAGAGAGATCTAATTTCCTGTTCAACTGTTGAAAATAAGTATGATTATTAGTGGACGCTAAAAAGACATTGTCAAATATGTTAGGATAATTATTTTTGACCTTTTGTTTTGATAGTGAAGTTTTACCATAACAACAGTGATTGCATGTTTTTAGATACATTGCCTCTGATTCACATTCTCCATCTTGTTGCTCCTCAACAATCTGTAACTATTTGTCCATCTTTCTATCAGACATGTTTCCTGATCTCATTCCTCTCTTGTCAACAAACGCCAACTCCCTTCCTGTAGAGAAGGGTGTACTAGTGTGTGTGCCTAGTTTTGTGTTTGCTGCCTTGAGGAAGGGCTGAGCAGCTGGGCTTCTGCTTTGCATTATCATTGACAGCTTCCCCTTAGGGCAAGGGTACTTTCCGCATCGTCGAAGAGCAGATTATTTTGTGTTTTATATGAGTGATTTCTTTTGCTTTTGCGTTTTTTTATCATTTCAGTTGGTTGGTTTTTGGGGTGTGGGTAGCAGTTGTTTATATTTGAGTGTGTGCTGCTCGCTGTGCTTCCTGTGGTTGACAGTTGGAAGCGTGCCATTTACGAAAATAAAATACCTATGTTTAGTTTAAGTGCCACTATTTGTTTGTCACAACATGTGTAAAGCTGATGTTTTTGTGAAAAGGTTTCAGTCTCAGTATGACTTGTATCACAAGTGAATTGCACGAATTTGAATCCAAATTAAAGTATGTTTTTCAGTAAAATTCGATTTCTTCCAGTGTCCATTTAGTTTTCTGATTTATTTAGATTAGATGACATGCACGGATTGAAGTTTGTAATCACACAAAGCATTTACTAGCACCTTTTGTCACGTTTTTAAGTTGTTGTAGCATATTAAAAATAATCTACCTGTCTTTTCCATCCAGGGAAGCCTCAGTATAACCATTTCGGAGAGATCGTAGATGGAGTCGACATGCGTGCTGAAGTGGCTCTGCTCTCCAGAAACATTCTCATTTACGGAGAAATGGAAAACTCGTGCTATGGAAACAACGCATGCCAGTTCTACAACCACGACACCTACGGAGGCCATGTCAAGGTGTGACTTACGTGTGATTTAATAGCACAGGACCTTGTTTAAACTGTTTTGTCTGTATTTGCTGATGTTCATGTCTACAGGTTTCAGCAAGACTTTACATTCTCATTATGGGTCACTGTGTCTGCAGTTTACAGCAGAGTGGAAGCCTCCATACCTTCTATATTTATATACTGTCCTAAATGAGAGAGTCTATTCATGTTCCCACTTTATTGCCACTGTTGTACCTCTCCCTTCCATTTTTCTCCTCTTTGCCTCTACATGTCAAGCTTATATTTTTAAGGCTGACAGTTCCTCATCTTGAAATATGCAGTATTTAAATCTAATAAAACATTGAAAACATCATCAGATTAGGGTCAAACACAGCAATGGCTCATCAAATCCTCCTTGACCTACATTTGTCTCTATATAGGCGAAGAGTTAACTGTACGAACGATTTCATTCACTCTGGTGGCAAACACACAGTAGCATTCCGTAGGCTTGATGTAACCGACCCCCATCATGCTTAACAAAATAAACACTTTCCATCTTTTTTTCTTTTCTTTACTTTTCTTTCCATTTCTTTTCTTTACTGTTCTCTATCGTTTTTTCTTTTGTACACAGTGTAAGCTTTCTCCAACAAAAACGCATTCATGCATCTTACACAAACATTCTCTAAAGTGATTGATCTTTCCACACCCCAAGATAGAAACCCTCTGCAGCAGAGCCATTACCCTCACAGGACTCTCCACCACATGTTTTCTCAATCCATTTTTCATGCTATTCCCATGTGAACATAGATAATACATTTGCAGTTGGTATATTGCATGAGTCTGTTAGTATAAATGCATGCAAGAACTCATTCATATGTGTTTCCATTTTTGCATTGATTTACTATATAAACAGCATATATGTATGTATTGAGGCATATACTGCAGAAACAATTAGTTTGCTGTTATTGAAATGTGTGTGTGTGTGTGTGTGTGTGTGTGTGTGTGTGTGTGTGTGTGTGTGTGTGTGTGTGTGTGCGTGCGTGCGTGCGCATGCACGTGTGTGTGGGTGAGTTACAGTTAGCTGGAGGTATTGGCCAATACCCCCTTAACAGGAACCAGATTTTTTGGATTATGCCATACCCACAAAAAGACCTCCTAGTGAGCATTATACAGCATATTTATGCTTTTTGTTGACGTACATGTTTAACTGTACTTGCTTCACAGTCCATATGTGTTTTGCACATGTGCATTTCTGCATATGCTTGATTTAAAAAAAAATGTTGTGCTTCTTTAACTCGCATTTCTTACTCATCGAGAGAAACATCAGTGGTTTTGGTGCAGTTTGACTCACTGGAGCGTGATGCCAACACAGCTATAGTTCACTTCCCAGTGGGATCATAGACAAACAGAAAATCATACTGTAGACCTAAACCTTTAATTGGATCAGAGTGGGTAGATGGTTAGCCTACTTTTTTGGCTTAATATGATCCTCGTGTTACCCTCCACAAAGCCAGCGTGTTTAACTTCAGTAGTGTAGAATAGCTCATTGTTCTTGCTTGATTTTAAAATCATCCTCTCTTTTGTGGCTTTCCTGGTTCTCTCCTTCTTTTACACTGGCAGATCTTTGGTAACTTCTCATCAGTGCATCTTTCCCACGTGGAGCTGAAGAACATGGGACAGCAGGGAGAGAAAAGCCGCTACCCACTCCATTTTCACATGTGCGGTGATGTTGACCAGAGAGGAGGCTACAGGGAGCCCACCTACGTGGACGGGCTCTCCATACACCACTCCTTCTCCCGCTGCCTCACCATCCACGCCACCAACGGTCTGCTGGTTAGTAAAGTGTGTGCGATGAGTAATTCTATAAAGACACATGAAACCATCTGGATGTTTGAAGGACGTGTGAGAGAGCTCTTAGTAATATGTAACGTGTGATGTTAACCTAAAATACTCGTCAACTGCAGCTCCCATCACTGGATCACTGTAATGGCTGGTTTCCTCCATGCCCCCACCTTCTTTTCATTAAGCTCTCTCTTCAAACCATCCTGTCCTACATCTTTCTCCAATATAAAATAATCTGTCTGTCTAGAAGTCTCTTTGTAAAGAAGTACAATAATTTGTACATAATTAATTAGTGCCTTACCTTGGACTAATGTAAATGAATAAGTTAAATTACATGTTCACACAAGTATTTCTGTTAACTGCACAATTATATTGTCTTTGTATGCGTGTGTTTCTGTTCCCTGTTGACGTCAAATAGTGATGGGTTACCTATTGTCCTTGAGGCCATTCGTCCATTTTCCACAGAGGAAATGGAATTTAAACTGTTTTGGTTAACATTGTTGACTCGTGTTTTTTTCCTGTTTCCCTTCTGACACAATGATAATGTGAATATTGTCTGGCTCTGTAACTTCAACAGCTCCCTTGATGCCATCATCCCCTATATGGCTTTAATAAAAAAAACATTTTCAGGAATTTAAAGTACTTAAGGCGGCAGACACATTGAGCAGTTGGAATGAACTGTATTTTCCTGTGGGTTGTTGATGATTCCAAGATGGACTGAAAAATGTTGTCTTAGCCCACTTGTTTACCAGGATTTTCTGCATATTTCCATTAGGTGTAAACCACATCTTTCTTGGAAAGGGAAAGATTGCCATGAAGAATATAATACTGTATTTATTTTCTCCCATGTTGAGCTCTGAAAACTATTTTGAAAATGTTTCTTTAATATCCTGTGGTCTTCCTTCTGTGACCCAGGTGAAAAACACGTTAGGCTATGACACCCTGGGTCACTGTTTCTTCCTTGAGGATGGGATTGAGCAGCGTAACACTTTCTACCACAACCTCGGCCTGCTAACTCGACCTGGGACTCTGTTGCCAACCGACCGCAATGAGACGGTCTGCACCACCATAAAGGACAAAGTCTACCAAGGCTACACTCCCTCACCCAGCACAGAGTGCAAGTAAGAGATTAGAATAACATAACATAACTTTGTGTCTCTGGTTATAGGTCAGGGTTAGGGTTACGTGAGTACAGGGGAAAACTAAGAAAAGAAAGCACAAGTTTCTGCACCATCATTAAGAGCAGGTCTATGAATGCTTACAGCGCATTGCTCAACAACCACTGTAAGATAAGGACTTCATGACTTTATTTCTAATATTTTTCGAACCTGCAGTCTGATCAATTATTTACCGGTCACACACTCATTTAGATTAAATGTAGTTGCCTTGAAAGTTTTTGACTTCCACAGTAGATCCATGAGTGCTCTGTAAGTAGGCTCAAAAAAATCATTTCATTAGTATCGACACATTACAACTTTGAAGTGTGGTTTTTGTCTTTGTCAGAGTTATCCTTTGGTCGTCATGATATAGGTGGTGCTGACTTTCTCAACCAACATTGTGGACAGGTCTGATTTCATTTATAGCTTAGAGGGACAGAGGTTGTATCTTACTAATATAAAATGCCTAATCCATCCACTAGCAACAGCTGCAACCAGAGACTCTGGGGTCTTGTTAAGCATAAGACTGAGAATAATTGTAATGACGGATAATAGTAGGGACACTGCAAAGGCACTTGCCAAGCCCCGAGGGCTGTGATTAAGCCAACATCTTGACTCTAAAGTAACTTGATATTTAGGGAGGGAAATATAGTAGACACTGTATTTGACACTGAGCCGTAAGGCCAAATCAACACAAATTATTTGTGCTGCTTGTAAATCTCCACCACTGACAGTGAAGTCTTTGAATGTCAGTGTCAGGAAACCTGGTGAGATAGTGCATAGATACCTCGAGAGGAGACAGAAGGTCCATGTCCATGTGAAAGAGAAACTGTAGTTAGTAAGAGTGTGTACAAGAGATATTGGCAGGATGGTTTTATCCATGCAATAACAACCTCCACTCTCCACGGGATGTTTTTATATCGAAGCAAGAACAAGAAAAGCCCCTCTTTGAGAAGCAGCAAAGCCTGTTTCCAGGAGTTTTAGTGTGTCTGTGTGTGTGTGTGTGTGTGCGTGTTGGCAGAGCTGTCCCTGTCCAGGGTTTATGTTGGAGACACAGATTATTTGAAGGAATTTTGAGAGATCACAGGATTCTTTGATCTCTGTCTTCTGCTTATAAGTCAGAGTCTCTGTTCTGCCAAAGTCCTGTTTTTTTTAATAATGTTTTGTTCATTTATGTCTGTGTTTATACCGTACGTCTCTTTCCAGGGCCGTTTCAACATTCTGGATCGCCAACCCCAATAACAATCTCATCAACAACGCAGCTGCTGGTTCTCAGGTAATAACATCAGATTTACATAAGAAAACAGCTTCAAAATAACGTTTTATGATTAATAAAAGTGAATGACCAACAAGAGCCCCTTGATATATGAACAGTATAGTTTCTTGCATGAAGCTTTAGTGTTTATTTTAACTACTAAGAAGTAAGACTTTCTTGCTCATAACAAAGTGATCTGCCAATAAAATGGGATTCAACAGGCTTTAGCGTCTGATAGAACTGTGAGATCTCAAATACAAAAACAAATATATGACGAGGATCTCCTGTCTCTTTTTCATTTTGGCACAAACAGTGCTGAGGTCCACAGGGGAGGGCTGTGCAAAGTCGTACTTATTGGTAGGGAGTATGTGTATAATATTTAGGTTGTCTGTATATATCTGTAGAACCGTAAAATTTAATGAGCTTTTGAGCTCATGTGAACTCTTCCACCTGGTTTATTCGTTGTGTGGGGCTTCACCCACATGTAGCACATGTGTATGATGTGCATATGAGCCCAGATAATGAAATTCCTGCTGTCATACCACAGCCATGATTTGTTTCACCTCATTTCTCTGCTCGTCCTTCCTGCTCTAGGATGCTGGCATATGGTTTGTGTTCCATAGCTCATCTACCGGAGACTCTCATGGGCTGGTACCAGAGACCAAGGCAGAGCTCACTCCCCTGGGGATTTTTTACAACAACCGTGTACACTCCAACTTTAAGGTACCACCAGTTTTGCTTACGTTAAAGTTTTTAATTGATCCAGGATCCGGTCCATGTGCTTTCTCTCCCATATACAGATAGACCCTTTTAACACTAGTTTTAAAATGTATGTTTTTTTTTATACATGTCTAGATATTTTCAGATCTCCTCAAAAGCACTTCATCAATGCTGGTACTGGGCAACAAATTTAAATATCTCAATACTTTTGACAAATACCTCAATATTGATCTTGTCATTGATATAACAATATTGTAGGAATGACTATTGGTCTTTCACACAGTATTATAATCAGTAATATGGATATAATGACTAAGCAGGAAAAGGTGAGTATTAGAGCAAGTGGATCAGTCTGTTAAGTTCAGAAAACGGCATCACTTCACTGTAGTGCATCCTGTAAAACCAGCAAAAAACAACACTTATGCAATATCTTGGATGATATCTAGTCTCATATAACAATAAAGAAATAACATATATTGCCCAGCCTTATGTGACTCGATCCAAATAGGGTTGCAATTGTATGAGATTGTCACAGTATGATGATCATCTCAAAAATATCCCAGTTTCATGGTAGGGTATTATGTAATTACTGGCATTAATATTTGTTAAAATTACATTTAATAGGATGAAAATAGGGTTTTCAACCATTGTGTAATTGTTGTAATGGTTGCAGAAACGCGTCATAATAATTTCACAAACTATTATGTCCTAAAGAAATATTTGATGTAAACTTGAAAAAAAAATATATATTTGATAACACTAATACAGTAGAATCAATAGCGTAGATAAACAAATGTTATGGTATGATATCTGTTGATTTTCATACCATGGTCTACCTTGAAAACGGTATATCACTGCAATCCTAATCACAAGTTGATGGTGCGAAAAATGTTGACATATCTTTTGTAAATGCTGATGCATCCCGATGCATCTCCAGCAAGGACTAAAATGGAAAAAGGTCCTTTGACCTTCTAGTGGAAGTGACAAACTCTGAACACAAATGTTCAACACCTCGGAGATGCACGATAGACACAGGTGTGAAAGGCCGCGAGTCTCAGCTCAGCTTTAGTCCGGATCGACAAAATGCATTTTAAAACAGGGTCATTGAAACGAGAGAAATATAGTGTTTACAACTTTTAAAAAAGGATTGCACATAATTCTCTGCTTATCCTCCTGGTTCTTGCCAAGAAAACGCATGAACATACACACACACACACACACACACACACACACACACACACACACACACACACACACACACACACACACACACACACACGACTTGGCTGTACAATAGTGCTCTGTTGTGTAATGACAGAAGTCGGGCAGGTGAACTGTAAGTTCTTTGTTCAGTCTGACCACAGCAGCCTCTCTCATAGAGGTGGGAGCCCTGAGGTTTAAGACTATACCTCGCTTATACCACAGGACCAACTCGGAGGTTTCCATATACACAAACACACAGGCATATTACATATTTTCCTTTAATTTATTTTACAATTTCTTTTTTATACATACAAAATAATCCATATATAATGGAGTATGTAAATAAACATTACAAGCTTATAGAAATTATACATTATTCACAGGAATTCCATTCACCAATTTTCCTACTTTCTGCAGAAGCACATAAAGCATTAACTCTATAACTCTGTTAGCCAAGGATTTAAATTTAGTACATTTATTATTGCCTCAGGTGCCACACTGTAAAATAAACCAGTAGTCTTATTTATGTCAGTAAGACGGAAATAGACCTGAGGCCCATCTTGCATCGCTCACGATAATTTTAGAGGAAATTTGGCATTTTACTGTACTCATACTCTCATCTTTGTAGGCAGGACTGTTCATTGATAAAGGAGTGAAGACCACAAATGCCAGTGCTGCAGACCCCCGGGAATACCTATGCCTAGACAACAACGCCAGGTGTGTATGTGCCTGTAAATATGTTGTGCAATAGCATTTTATATTTGTAAAAAGTATACTGTCTGTCACTTATACTGTGTAAAGTGTTTTTATTATTTATCATTCATTTATTATAATTATTTTGGACATCTTTAGTAGTTACCTGGGTGTATATAATTGGATAGTGACTTTCAACGGACTAGTAAACTTTTGGTGTTTTTGCACCTAGCATATAAGTGTGCACTATGAGAGGGTCTACGGTGATCATATGCATCATGGTGTCCAGTTACTCTATGTAAATATTAGGGTATTTGTGGTTTACAAGTTTATATTTTTATGCCACTGTCAATAAATGTTTGTGAATGAAGTTATTTATAGATATATCTCGTAGGATATCACCATTGATTGGGATGGATGGATGGCCTTATACACTGTTATTGCCTTTTAGTGGAAGGTCTGTCAGGTTTGTGTTGACAGAGAAAACAAGGCTTCACAGATAGAGTTTCCTCTCTGCAGCTCCCTACCCAAATACAGCCCTCAACTAGACGGAAAAAATCTTACGTGTCCACCGAGACTTCTGGCCAAGCTCAGAGTGTGTGAATGTGTGTGTGTGTAAGTGAGTGTTTACAGAGGTATGAGGGGGAGGATTTTAAATGTTAAAAAGTATACTAAGTATTAATCTTACATTAGAAAGAGATGGATGGTTTTGTTGTGTGATTACAAGAAACTTTAGAAAGAGGAGTTTAGACATTGGTAGCTATGAGGAAATCAATTTTTCTGACCTTTCGTCTCAAGGTTAATATTTCTCCATGTCAGGGCGCCGACTAGCTCAGTTGGTAGAGAGGGCGTCCCATGTACAGAGGCTTTGTCCTCGCTGCAGTGGCCCTGGGTTTGAGTCCCAGCCTGGGGCCCTTTGCTGCGCATCAAATACTGATCCTTTTATTTAAACATGGTACTCCTCTAAATAGAGTTCCCTGCAAATTTGTCTTACCTCTCTCTTCTTCATGACTCCCTGTGCTGTAAACTTGTTTAAAATTAACTTACACAATTAAAAAAATGGAATGATGATTGTCATGGACAAGTTGCAGTCAGTGTACGCCGATAGATCCTTTTACAAACTATTGTTATCGGCTGAACTTGGCTCTGATAGTTGCTCATGGCTGCACATCCTCCAGCGACCACATCACCATTTTGCATGGAGGATACACTGAGTCAGTCATCATCATTTGAGGGCCACCTCTGCTGAAAATATCACTGTAACTTATCACCAAGTTCAGGACAGTGTTACATTAAAAAAAACAAAAAATCCACTGTCGGTCGATCTCTTGTTTGTGGGTATTAATAAGGCACAATGCTCCTTTTGGTTCATTGTTTTGTTACACTGGTCAAACTCTGTGAAAACTGACACCACAATGCAATGAATTCATTCATAAAGCCTGATTTTAGCCTTTAGTGAATTTTAGCCAATCAAATGTGTAGATGGACATAAAACTTGGAAGCACATTCATGCTCACAAGGGGGAAAAGTCTTTTGTGCTGAATGACACTCCTCTCTCTTTTGCAATAGTTCACATTGTGGGAGGCAATGAGTATTGGAGCCAGCAGAGTTCAACAGTGGGGATTTAGACTTTTACTGTTATTTTTGCCTCGTGCTTTTGAATGGTGATATTATATTTATCATGTCCACTCATAACCCTGCAGAAGTTGAAATTTTTAAGTGTATTTTATGTTTTTGTTTGTGCGTGTGTTGATCACACACATTAGTTATGACATTGTGGTGAGGCTGAAAGTGTGAGAGGTAATGAACGTAGGCAATGGAAAGTCACAAGAATGCAATAGACAGAAACAAGAGTGTGTTTTTCTGTGTGTTTTTTCAGATTCCGACCACACCAGAATGCTGACCCCAGGAGTCCTCGAGTGGCAGCAGTCATTGATACTCTGATCTCCTTCAAGAACAACGACTTGGGAGCGTGGATTCGGGGAGGTGACATCGTCATCCAGAGCTCTGGGTGAGATGACTCCGAAGCTGTGATGTGATTAATTTCTCGTCTTCAAGAGAACTGAGAATGTTTCTGATGAAAAATGATAGGAGCATGACGAAAAGAAATACTCTGATGTTGACAGTTTGTGCTGGGAGTATGATGTAATCCCACCACAACTCCCTGTGACGACATCATCTGCTGTTTCCAACAAAATGCACTCAATTCAATTACTTACATTTTGAATACGTTCCAAATGGTTCCACTCTCTTTGACCACTTCTTCTCTTTTATAATCAGTCACTCAACGCTGAACTGTTGGTGAAATACTCTCACTTCAGTTTTTTCTACCGCGGACATTTTGTTAAGATTAACAAATATCTGTTCTCTCTCCAAACAGCTTTGCAGACAATGGAGTGGGATTATCCTTTGCTAGGTGTGTACTTATCTAGATCACTCTGCTCATACAGTCTCATGATCTTATGCAGCCATATTTGCCTTTCTCCTCTTCGTTCCAGATGAATGTGCCAAGAATCTCTCATGTTTGATAAATACTGAGCAAGGAGCAGATGCTTCAAAGCTCCTGTGTGGTCACAGGCTTCTCTTTCTTGCTTAACAGACACAAACACATTTTTTCTCTGCTTTGTTCTGTATAAAGGAATAAACCTTGAATTTAACATGCTGTTATTTCTCTCTGATTCTCCAGTGATGGCAGCTACCCGAAGGATGAAGGCTCCAGCCAGGAGGTGACGCAGTCTCTGTTTGTGGGTGAAAGCCGAAACAGAGGGACCAATGGAGGACAGAATAAATACTGGGGCGTCGGCGGGACTGATGCAAAGATGAGGACACTACCAAGAAACAGGTGCAGGGAGGAAACAGAGGAAGTGATGATAAGTTGATAAAGGGAAGAACTGAGGGGGAAATCCAAATCAAACTGAGTTTTCTCAGGAATTGCTGGAGATGGTCTTGGAGGAGTTGGCAACGACAAATATGCTGGGAAAAACAAACAAGGAAGCGAGAGTAAGCGAGGTAATCAGGTGGTTGGACAGATGGGCAGACGAGGCTGCTACAGCTGGCTCAAGCAGTAGGTGGACTTGTGAAAGGAAGTTCTGTTTTGAGAGACTTCCCTCCAGTAGTATTTTAGGCAGTTTATGAAAAAAATCTGCGGTGGCAACACTTGAGTGGTTTCATAGAAAGGGATTACTCATTGTACCATTTGATTGCTTAAGAGCAAGGCATTTATGACACAAAACTCACATTAATTTGAGCTTGATGTCACCATGTCCCTCCTTTGTGTCTATGGTTTCTATCATATTGATCTACTTAGGATAGGAGTATATGACACAGATGAGTATGCTGTATCTTTAATAGTGCTCCCACTGATGAGTAAACTAAACCAAAAGTGTGTTGGTCTTGCACGACTTGTGCCTCCTTGACACTGCCTTAAATAGAACTTACATTACGAGGAAGTTTACGGTGTCTCTGCAGGCTGTAATGCCATGTCGGACTAAGTGGACAGTCCTAATGAGAGTTTTAAGCTTTATGTCCCCTCAGGGTCTCCTTATATTCCTCTCTGTCTGTCTTTCTGTCGTGCTTTATCATTACAGGGATAGCTATTCAAGACGAGGGCAACATAAGCAAGAAACTGGCAAATAGCTGCTCCTTTTTAGCTTCAACAACTACAGTTTATGTCAGTTTGTGACCACTGTCACTGGTGTGTACAACTTTATAGCCATTTTACAGGCTTCCTGACCGCACTGTGACATCTGGCTCAGTCCGTTTGTGTGTTGTCATCGTCGTTACTGCCAAACATGCTGACACTCTTTTTTTCCTCCCAGAGAGAAGATAGTTCCACTAAAATGGGTGGATAATTTGATACTTAAATTAAAACACCAGTTCAGTAAGGTTTAATTAATCGCAGTTACTTAAGATTGTGTGACCTCCACAACCCACTTTAATGGAAACAAAATCTACAGTTCAACCTCAGATCATCCAAGTGAAAGTAATGAAAACCCCAGTATGACATTTTTAAAAAAAATGTCCTTAACTATCACTCAATCAGTCTCGTTACATCAATCAAAAATAACATTTTCCATTTGTACTGTACAATTACAATTACTACTCTTTATATGACACACTGTTTGTGTGAGAAATAAGTATTATCTTAAGCCTAAATTGTACCACTGTCCTACATTACACAGACCATTGTTTCTACATTTATTACTAATGCTAAGCCTTGGAATTGTAACACTGACTCAAGGCCCATATGACCATAAATTATGGACCATGTCATGTCTGAGGCGTTTGATGTCCTGCTCCCAAGTGACCTCATGGCCTGGCTAAAACTTCATGGATTTTTAATAACATGTTCCTCTGACAGTCTTTTAATGTTTTGGGTTTTAGCCAGTTAATGACTTAAGCCTGTGGTCGTCCATAGGAATGATAAACCCTTTACTCTGTTTACTTCATCTCCCATGCATTCATTGCTGTCACTTGTCTTGCCTGATCATGAATCATCCCCTGTTCCTCTCCACTGTAGGACGTTCCCAATCCGAGGCTTCCAGATCTATGATGGACCGGTGCGGCTCACACAGAGTACATTTCGTGGATTTATGCCAACACCGGAGCGTTATACCAGTGCAGTGGGATTCAACCTGAAGAACACGTGGCAGCTCACCCCACGTAACAACCTGTCAGAGCTCAACTTCCACTCCACTGTGAGTAAACTTTTAGGTTTGATTAGACATCATACATTAAGCACACTATACAATTTTTGTTCAAAGCAGTCCAAAACTCCCATGTGACCTCTTACCACCGTTTTCAACTTTTTTTTTTTTTGGTCAGCTCTTTTTTCATTCTATCTTACTTCCTCTTTATCACTCTGTTGTTGCTTTGTCTGCATTGCAGAGTCACCGCTGTAAGTCAGACAGTAGCTGTTTGTTTTCCCCTATATCCATCCCCTTACATTGATTAGATCACGACTCAGATCAATGTCACATAGCTGACAGTGTAAACATCAGTTTTACAGAAAATAGGAGGGGAAAAGAGGACCTGTTTCAGTGAAGCCTGTTTAAAAAAAACATTTTAAATCACTAGAGCCCTCTTGTGGTGATATAGTACAGTGCACTGTCTTTAACAAAATGTGATACTTATAAACCCAATTCACCCTAAATGTCTTCATGTATCTTCAGCTCTTCAAATCCAACCTATTAAACCATAATACAGTTGCTATTTTCACACTTATATGCAGTGAACTGTTCCAGTGTCATAAATACCATACCAAAAGTTTCGCTTCCCAGCCCTTCAATAAAATGGTAGTTAGTAGATTGATAGTTGCAAGCAGATCTCTGCATGGCAAACAATCTATATTATTCAATGGAAAAGCCCAAGTCATTTACAATAAAATTTTCTGTAAACAGCCATCCATCAGAGAGCAGTGCCATGTTCTTCTGCAGTGCCTATAAAATCTGAAATGAAAAGGCTGCAGTTTATATTTCCCTCTCCCAGAGGGACCGAGATTATCACTTTGAGATTCACTGAGAGCAAATAGCTCAATTATGTTGATGAAAAATAACTGCTAAGTAAATAGCAGCAGTGTTGGAGAGAGTACTCCCAAACAAACATTTAACTGAGGTGGCACTTAACCATAATTACAGTGACCTCAATTGAATTATAGTGCTAAAATATATATGGTGGCATTCACAGCACTCTTTGCAAATAACATCCTCAGGTGGGTCTGCGTACATTCTTTGGTCGCCCTGGGCAGTGGTTTGAAGAGAATGACCTGGATGGGGACAAAAACTCCATCTTTCACGACGTGGACGGGTCAGTAACGGGCTACACAGACACCTATGTCGGCAGAGCGGATAATTACCTGATACAGCATCCTGGCTGCGTGAACGTGTCCCAGTGGAGTGGAGTGATCTGCAGCGGCCGCTACTCTCAGGTGCAGAACGTCACAGGTCTACAGCTCATTCTTGTTGTTCTATCTTTGTCTCGCTTTCAAACCATTTCACTCCACCACATCCTTCTCTCCCTCAGGTGTACATCCAGACCCAGGGAGCCCCCAGCCTCATTTTATCCATCAGTAGAGATGAATATCCGTATGCTCCTCTGGTACTGAGAGGGATTAACAGCCAGGGGGCGCCATCGCAGCAGTACCAGCCCATCCTGATGATGAGCAAGAGCTACACCCTGCACTGGAGCGGTCTGGCACCCAGAGAGGTCGTCCTGTCTCTCATCAACTTTGACAAGTGAGTAACAAGAGTCAGAAGCGTGTGTGTGATAGATGCATGGATTTCTGTAGTATCTGGAAAATTTGGATATATTCGCTCTCAGAGAAGGACGTGGAACAACAAGATATTTTAGATTTTTTGTCATCAAAGTAAGCAGGAATTGATCAATTCCTTTAAATATTTATCCCATCATTGTATTAAATTGTGTTTTTCAGCATTTCTTTAATGTATTATATTGATCATATTAAAGCTACGTATCATGAGCTGAAAAACCTCATTAAAAAATAAGAGTGTCTTTTTTGTGTTAGTTCTAAATAGTCTCGAGGGAAGCCATGTGTGACATCATGTCTCTCTTTTTCTCTCCTACCCCTCAGAGACGACTGGGTGCTGGTGGGACTCTGTTACCCAGCAGACACCACATTTCAGATCATGGCTGACATCAACGATAGGCAAAACAACACCTTTGATGACCTCACAGACTACGGCACTGTTTCATCCTTCGCAGAGCTGCAGAAGAGGCCGATGGAGAGGAAATACTACTTTGACCAAACCGTTGGGTGAGAGAACAATTCCAATCCTCTTGAATTTCACCATTTCATTCTGAAAGTGCATTAAACCCCGGGTCTTTCTCCTGCTCTCCTCCTAAAACACCCAGCTTGTTGTGGCTCTACCTTCGAGCTCGGCATGGTCGTGACGGTCACAGCTACTGTTCAGTAAAAGGCTGTGAAAGAGTGAAAATCATGGCCACCACATCCTCCAAACAGATCTGTAGCTGCTCAGCCAAGGCCTACCCCAAGTACTCCAAGACACCCTCGCAGTGGTGCCTATGCCAGCTCTGAACACACAGCCCTGTAAAGGCTGCGGTGCCAAACAGGTTTGTGTTGCTACATTAAAGATAACTTGCACTCAGCCTCCTGAATCACAAGCCACCCTAGCTGACAAATTTGTTTCTGTTTCAGCTTGTGTTTTCCAGCGAGCCATGGACCTCCTACCTTCAGACACAAGTCAAGTCTCTGAGCAGCAAAGAGCAGCAGAGAGGAGATAACAGCTCCTTTATCACTGTGAGCATGCCAGGCCTCAAACACATAATTTTATCTGGATAACTTGAACATGTCAATCTCAGTTAAATGAATCTATTTTTCTTCTCACCTTCCAGGTGAATGAGGTGAACATGCCCTTCTCTCAGCCTGGGTATTTCCTGGTCTCAGTGGATGCCTGCTCTGGGAAAGTCACCAAGAAAACCTCATTCGCCAAGATGGATGCCAAGATGCAACAGTACTTAAAAACTGGAATACCAAAGAGGTGAGCCAGGAAAATACGATACCACTGCCTGAACCCCACATGTCCCCACATCATGCTACGTCACTATGTCACACACCTGAATTACAACGGAATGATGCACATTCTTGCTTAAATCTCAAATGTGTTGTGTCAACAGGTCAATGGTGCTCCTGGCAACACGAGGTCAACCTGAAGGCCTGGCTAGTGTCGCACCATATCTGGTCTCCTTTGGTTTGGCCAAAGCTGCTGATCTGCATGGTAAAGGTAAATGACATTTACAAAAAGTAAAAATAGTTTTTATTTCTTTGTCAGAATCTCTCTCTCTGATACACTCATACTGCTGCCTCTTACTGTAGAGAGTCTGGCACTTTGGGGCTTCCATGGTGGCTCTTCACCCCCCCCTTGGGTATCGCTAAAAGCTGGGCAGGGGGATGAGCTTCTTGGGCTGCAGGAGCGGTACTTGCCCCTGAATTTGGAGGCTTACGGCTGTACACCTGCAACTCATACTCGCAGAGACCTGGAGCTACTCAAAAAAGCCACGGGACTACAATGACCAATGTGAACTACACAAATGAACTACCCGAAAAACACTCTTGCACACAGATATACAAACACACACAACCAGCTGATGAATGTGAACTGCTGAACCTTTAATTTATTTACAATGGCAAAGATGTTTACCGATTTCACGTGGAGAGAAGGTATTTTAATTTTGAGCGGGGTGAGTATTTTTGTGATTTTTGTGTGTGTGTGTGTATGTGTAAGTATGCCTTGGGGCCGTTGAGTCAATGCACTTTCCTTTTAAAGACACAACTTGCCTTATCAGCCAAAGTGATCAAATGGAGCTTTATAATAACTCAGTTGTAAATCTTTGACGACAGGAAGACACAAACCCGAAGCAACCTTTAACATCTACCGAGCAATGTGATTATTTATTATGTAGTAAATGAAAACAGAATGAATTGAATTAAGTCTGAGAGCAGAACACAATGCATTAGATACACACAGGCCAGCAGGAAATTATGAAAATAAATTGCATTGTCCCTGAAATGAGATCCTGTTCGATTAGAACAGATTTATGAGATGGATTAGATGTGCTCAGGTCAAAGGGAAATAATGAAATTAAATGCCATTGCACCTGAGGATTAAAGAGCAATATCTAGCCAAAACTTGACATGTAAAAACAGCCAGTGGAATAGACATGTTAGATGATTTGATGCAAAACAAAGTCATAACAAGCCATATTGATATTACATATTTAAATGATTTTATAGTCACGATGTTGTTTGCAGTAAAAAGTCTGGATAGTTTGCCTTCCTAACACAAAAATGCAGTTGAATATAAAAATTGCTACTATGTAGACCACCAGACTCTTTTCCACCAGTCCTCACTCACATCTTGTAGCTTTTTAGTTGACGTCTGTCACAACTGAATCTTTGACTGGAAAACCTCCTCTGATCATCGTGCAGCTGTACAACTGAAGACTTTAAGCACCTTTTTTATGGATTCCTACCTGGACTTACTGGATCTTTTTATCTCATATTTTATTTATTTCTTCGCAGCGATGGTGTCTCAAGTGCTGGCCACATGTGCAGCACAAATATATATACAGTATATATTTTCCTTTTATTGATTGCTTAAACACAATTGAATGTTTTTTACCTTTCATCTGCCTCATTCATGATCTTTTCATGTACATTATTGCCAAATCCATGTTTAGATTCAATACAGAAAAAAGGGTGTTTGGATGTGAGCAGGGCTCCCCCACTGAGCGATGATAAGTACCTATCTGTGACTGTGTGTGTGTGACTGTGTGACTATATGATGGAGAGATCCTCTGGAGGATAATTACCTTATTGCCTTTTAACCACTCTACTGTTAAAAAGAGCAAAAGAATGAGAGAGAGATGTTTCCAACCCTTGACTTTTGTTCAATTGATGCTTTGAAGATGCACAACCAGAGAGTTCTTAATGTTTTAATTAGAATTAGAAGTGAGCTGTGTAAATTTGGTGTTCATTGTTATAACTCATACTGTACATGTAGTGTCAAACAGTTTGTCAATAATGTGTGTATTTACTGTCTTTGTTTTTTTATCATGTGAAAATAAAATTTAGCTGATTTCTTCCAACATGGAAAACTCAGCATTTGTTATGACATTTCCAATTAAATAAACATGTATGCTTTGTGATAAAATCATATTTTATTATTTGCTCACAGCTGTGACTCAAAGAGTCTGAGTTCTAATGCAAAGGACTGTTCATATTTAAAGGGTAACTCTACCAATTTACATGGGTAATTCTACTACATATGTGAAAAAAATATAAATCCTTTTGAGGCCCCAGAGGAAGCTTCATGTAATCTGATCAATTGCCCATCAGTGATATCACTCAGTGTCTAAGTTGCATTGTGGATAATGTAGACACCAGGTTTTTGAACAGCAGGCCACACCGAGAACAATAACAGTCAGTTTAAATATAACATTATAACATTGATTGTTTTAACAATCATTCTAACTGAAGTGGACAGCGGAATCCACAACAGAGATATATCCTCTTTAATTCTTCTTTTTTAAAACCTGGTGCCTACGTTAGCCACAGTGCAATTTAGTCACAGAGTGACATTACTGGCGGGCAATTTATCAGATTACATGTAGCTTCCTCTGGAGCCACAAAAGGCTTTAAAGATCATTAAACTTTTTCAACATATAGAATTGTTTGTGTAAACACGCTTTAATGTGTAAAGTTGGTGGAGTTACCCTTTAATGTGTTAAGCCTCCACCATACAATTTCACCACTTGGGGGCAGCCTAGTATTTTTGAGGAGTAGCTGCCTTTTACTTTGAAAGTCATCTCAGCGCAAATCCACATTTCTACACCTCAGATGCTGAAATAAAGTCAGTGCAAGAAATACTATCTGTTAATGACTGTTAATGAGAAAAAACAACTAATTTTGAATTATTTTTGGCTTTTTCCCAGCAACAACAAACCATCCAACCTTAGTCTGAAAAAAACAGCCATCACTGTTATTTCACTAAGCCAGTTGCTAACACAGAAGAGGTGGCCGGAGGGATGACATAAAGTTTTAATGAGCCTCTGGAGATCAGGGATAACATCTTCTATCTAACATGTAAAGCCATTAGATATACAGCACACATATATGTGGCATGGCAGAATGCAGCAGTTGCTTTTACTGCTATGGATTATTGATGAGGGACAGGTTTCAATAGGAAACAATGAATTTATGATCCACAACTTGTTCTAAAGTCAGTGGTAAAAGCTAAAAGCAAGTGGCAACAGATAAATAACGGTGAAGAGATTCAGGGACCTGCCTCGTCAAATCAAACACTACTGCTGCCGATAGCGTAGTGAGACTGATTGCTTCTGTGTGAGCTGGTGTGTGAAGATCCTTGACAAGAAAATGATACAAAGACTGTCACTGCCTAATGAAATATGGTGCCGTCCTAACAGACCACAGCCCACCATATGGCTCTGATAGTGAATTTACTTCTCCATAAAACAGTCCCTGACCATGAAGACTGAGTGCTCCCACACGCTTCACACCGTTCAGAAAATGAGAGAGGACAGATTGGTGTGACACACTTTGCCAGCAAAATGATACACATGAGGACAATAGCTCCCTCTCACACTCAGACATCCGCCATCAGGAAAAAAGACACTGTGGAGGGATTACATTTTATCTTTCTCATTGTTTCCCACTGATTATCTCTTCACAACCCTGTGTTTTAGGCAGAATTTCAACATTTTAAACTTTTATATCAGAGTATTTTCAGTACAGGCAGAGAATATTTTCATCAGATCTGCCATTGCACAACATATTTCAGAGGCTTTCTATTTTTTATTATTTATCCTTTGATGAATATGTTTCTGTCACATGGATGGACTGAGCGGTCTTTACAGCTGGGTTTTAATTATGTAGCACTCGGGTGTTTGAACTGTGCAAATACAATTAGAGAAATGCCAAGGATAAAATTTGACAGTATAAGACTCCTGTATGCGCTGGAGTGCGGGCGGTTGCCTTGAGCAATATACTGTATATTGCTTTTCATGAGAGTGGCCCAGCTATAGCAACACGCGCTCTACACTATGACACATCGGTGGCCATGTGCCTTTTCTTTTGTCTGTCTCTGCACTTTTGATTCTTCTCGGCAACTACATGTACACCCTTCTGCTTCAAGGTTTAGACAGGTTAAATGAGGAGGAATGTAATAAATTGTGAAAAAACAGTAAAAGGAGATGCATCTTCCCTACGAAGGCAGCGAGGATGAGCACAGAAGACGGAAGATGAAAATAATATAGATATATATTTTCTCTCAGGTTAACTAAATACGTAAGTGGAAGATTTTATTTGACAAGAAATAAACACAAAGACCAACAAAATAAGCCCTTAGAACTGAATGAGGGAACTCAAAATGTGTTATTTAGCCTCTCATTATTATCCATTGAAAATAACCTTGAAATGTATGAAATACATTGATTTACAATTTGATACTTTTCAATGTGTGATTTAGATGTAGCATAAAAACACTTCAGATCTTAGAGTCAAAATCTGATGCTAGGCTAGTTTCTTAGCAGCACTAGCTTTAGTTTGGCTGTTTTTATTCACCATTCCAGTATTTATGTGGAATAACAGATACAGTTAACAACACACTGGTACATCGTCATTGTTACTGATATGTTTCAATTACAAGACAGCTTGGTGGGGGAAGGTTAAGTACGTTTAGCTTTTGTCAAGGCTAGCTCTGGCTATCTAACCAGCTACCTTTAACTGAGTTTGGTATGCTTACTGGGACTGCTGAAAAAAATCTAAACAAATGTTGATAAGTCAGATTCTGGTTTGAAATAAATTTCAACTAAATGTGCAGGCCGGAAGACAAAAAGCGAGCTTTATTAACATGAAGCTGATTCCACAAAACCAAAGGCAGACAGTAAAAAGCAAGCAACAGAACTGACAAAAGCAGATGTCGGGGGGGCGAATGAGAAATAAAAAAATAATCCTGGATGAAGGTCGGTGAACACATGGAGGACAGCAAACACAAAAGGGCAGAAAACACGAGGCGCAAAGGCAGTGACACTGAGAGCAAATGTACATATTTCTAAAGAACAAGTGAAACACAGATATACACAGAAAAGGCTAGAAAAAGACAAAGACGGGAAGTGGAAAGATACAATAAGGCACATGAGGATGAACCCTATGAAATAAAACATGAAATTACTTACATAAAACCCCAAACCGTGACACGACTGTGTTTCTGTTTTGCATGGCAGAAGGCATATTAGTGAAGGCCCACCTTGGCCACATGTATGTAAATCTTTTGTCTCTTTGAATGCCTGAGCATATTTATATTCCAAGCAATATGCACTTGACATGACATGACTGTTGATAATGGAAAGAATAGTTTCCTGCCTGCATGTGATTAGTGAATTTCTGGCGTGAGCGTGTGCATGTTTGCGTAGAAATGAACTGTGTGTGAACTGCAGAGCAGCAAATACTCATTAGCTGAGTCGACCCGGGAGCTTTACAGCTTCACAGTTTAGTACATTCGCAGGAAGTTTATCTGGATTCCCCAAATTCGCCTCTTCGTATAATTTTTTAATCACACCATTCAATCGGTTCAGCGGTTCCAGTTGATTCCCCGCTGATGCCCGGTGATGGTGGTCCTGAATAATTAAACAATTCTGACAGCCGTGCAGGGGTCCGTTTCCATGACAACCCCGCTCCCGGTGTCCTGGCTGCCCTGAGGAGAAAACGTAAATCTCCTGTCTGCTTAATGTCACAGAAACAGCAGCAAAGTGGAACTCAAAGACGGCCAGGTTGGGGTCAGGGTGGGCTTTTGATTACATGTCCGGCCTCGGTTCCCTCAGAGGGATGCTGTTGGGGACCGCCTGCGACCACCCGAGTTAGCGGCTCCTGTGTTGTCACGACTACAAAAGCGTTTTTCAGGTGCCAGAGGAGACAAGATGCAACAGAATGAACAACATAACTGGAGAAGGGCAAAAACAGATTTCTTGATCATGACTGCCTGCAGCAAAAAGGCAGGAGTTTACAAATTGACCATAAACAGCAACAGAATGTGCTGATTAGTCAGCGCAGAGGTGGGTGGGATCGCTTTAAGGTCACAGAGGGAATATTTTAATGATGTCTGTAATCTTTTCTGACACTATGTTGACACATCTATGCTTCTGAGCGTGATACTCCCTCCACACACTCACTAGGTCTCCTGATCTCCCCTCACACACAACATAGTCAATTACCCTTTAACTTCAAATGGTTCATCAGCTCTGCGGCCCATTAGACAGTGAATTAACCTTATCTACCTGTAGATGAAGAGGTATGGGTGTGACGGTTATAGCCATGTCCCAGTCAGAGCTGTTACGAGAAAAGACGTCATGTATTTTCCACGCAGCACGATACTGCCTAATCAGGACCAGAGAAATGCAATAAAAAACGGATTATGATGCAGTTTTTTATCTGAACAGCGCTTATACCTTGTTTTAATTATTAAGTCAATTAATATGTGGCTACGTGTTGTGTTTGGGGACTCCAAAGGGGCTGTAAATGCTAAAACCCAGCATGGGATTTTTTAAAGCCAAACTTCCAGATTCAGTGACTCTCAACTGATTTGTGCAGCTTGTTTCATGAGTCACAGTAACTGAAATGGTTCCATGTGGGCAGCAAACATTAAAAGATGCCACCGTTTGGTTAAACGGTAATGTTCATTTTGCTGAACTGTAAAGCGCCTTCATGAAATTGGTTTGTGTTTGTGAATCACAGCGTCATGGATGAGGGCTTTTTGCAGCTCGTGTTTATTGCACTTAGGAGGCCACCAAAATGTTGATGCAAATATGGGATCATTAGTGTTCGGGAATCATGACGGCGATGATGACCATTAAAAAAAAAACTATGATAATGATGGCAGCAATCGCGCCTGATGCTGCCAGCCTCCATCTCCAACTAAACTAATTCTGGCTGTGAAACCAGTTTCCTGTTGAGATAAATCAAGTTGCGACATGGAGTGTGGTGACCAATCCAAGATACTCATCGTTCCCTGGAGAGACAGGACCTGATTTGAGTCTGCTGTGACCAACTAAACACCAGGGCTGAGAGCTATATGCTCCAGGCTGTCACTGATGCATTTGATCCTGAGCTGAAAACCAACTTCTGTGAAGTCCCAGGAGCCCAGGCTCAATTGCAAAGGGATAGCAGGGTAAATCCTCTGAGACGCTCGCTCAGTATATAACCTGCTAGCCAGAAGACATACAGTTAGTTAGCAGGAACCTACTTACTCTGACTGACTGGCTCAATATGTAATGCAATTTCTCAGTATTTGTGTGTCCCCTTAAAACCTGACATCACAGTTTTTGTATTTGGGATTATGTGATTTGGAGGGAGAGCTGTGCCATCAGCCAGACCTGAAAGCATCACCACACTTTATGATTAGATATAGATTTTATGAGCCCTTAGGTGGGACTAAAACGCTTTAATATTTTCTGCTTTTGCACAGCTTTGATTGTCTATACCATCATTGCCTTTCAATCATATATGAAACCCTAAACAATATAAACATCGATTAGTATGCTTGAGTGTAAATGATGTATATTGTATATTCCTTTTTAATCCTTTTATTCTTTTATGCTATTTTTATTTATTCCTGTTTTGATATTTATTACTGCACTGACCGGAGAAGCACTGCAATTTCACTGTATACTTGATGTGCAATGACAATAAAGTTTCTATTCTAGTCTATTCTAAAGAGGCAATTTGTAAGATATTGCCAGAATTTTAGTTTAAATCATTCAAAAAACTAACCTTTTCCACAGAGCCTGACGAAACAACAGTGTTGATGTTATGTCCAGATGCGCTCTGCCAAACAGAGGCAATGAGGCAAATGTTGGGGAAAGAGGCCCCAAATGGCCACTCGAATTGGCACATTTTGCAATGACAACTATAAAACAGCCTGAAACCTCCCATAAAGGCACCACAGTATACTATGCACCGCTGCTGCTGCTTCAAAATAAGTGCTTCATGTGATGATGATCACTGGCCTTATACTTTGGGTTTTCAATTACAATGTAACAATGTCGTTAAGTTTTTAATTTAGGTTTTTATTTCTCTGTTTTTTAATGTTATTGATATTCTATATCTATATAGTATATTTCAATATATCTATTTAAAACAATGTTGATGAGCGCTGGTTGGAGTGGCCCGCTGGGAATATTTGCCCTTGGCCCCCAACAGAATTGCCAATGGTTATTTCAAAGACCTCATGAGATATGCCTCATCGGACACGTCTACTGACGTTCGCATGCTAACCAGCTAGCCCCAGCCTGTTCTGTCTCGTTGCACGACTTTGTACCACAAGACACAGCAGTCTAATATCCGCTGTAGTTTCAACAGTAAGATATATAAGTGGCAGGTTTGCTACTTAGCCTAATAAGTAAAACAAAATAAACACACAAAATGTCCAGAAAGGATCCTCAATTCACAGATTAAATTAGTTAATTAGGGCAATGCTTCTTCTGATCGGAGTCACTGTAAATCACCTCCATACTGTATCCCCTGTCTTCAAACTAGTGGTCTCAGTGGCTGTGTTCAGTCCCATTCTGGTGTTCAGAAGGCTGGTCGACTGAGTATTGTTCACCCCTGTCCTCTGAGGTCGTGTTGTGGACAGACTCCTATCAGCTTATAGGGCCACTTAGGTCCACAGCTTACCAAGGCACTTGCTAATGGCCGCTGGTTGCTTCCGCTAAAGAGTAGAAAGTCCAGAAAAGTGAGCATGAGTAAGTGGTTGTGTTGCTCAGAAAACTTCTCTTTTGTACTTTTCCTTTCTCTTTTTTTGTGTTCTTTTTCGTGTTCTCATTCATTATCTGCAAATGTGAAATTGGACGCGGATGAAAATGGCCTTCCATCCTTCGTGTAGGTTTTAGCGACATCGTCTCTCATTAAAGTTAAAAGCCTTGTCCACTAGTCAACTAATGTAAAACACTCAATCTTTTGTTTTACAGCTTAAGGTCACATTTAATGTTCTTTTAGTCCTTCCCTCAACATCCTCACTGCTCATTGTCCTCCTCCTTCTATCATCCTCCAGCTCCTTTTTTTCCACAATTATTCTCTCTTCTTATTTGTGCCCAACATGAACTATTTGTAATAATGAGTGTGTTGAAAAGAACCACCCACTCACTGTTACTCACAGCCAGGTAACTGATAGCAAATTGCTACGCTTTTATGCCGACCTATTGTTTAAGATGCTGTGGCTTGTTTAATCGCTTCATTATTGTTCTTAGACCTGTCTCTCCTCTCCGATATGCGCATGTTTGAAGTTTGCTTAAGATTGTGAAGCATGAGGAGACTCATGTGTCTGTATGTATGTATGTATGTATGTATGTATGTATGTATGCAGCAGGTGCGAGTGGTTTCATGATGGAGCGGTGTGGAAATGAATGAGGCCCTGATCAGTAGCGGTTTGTACCTGATGTGACACACAACAATTGGATGAGCCATTTTGCAGTCTCGCCCCTGCATTGGCACAGACAGGCCTTGATGGGAGAAGGAAAAAAATGAAGGAGGAGGGACGAAGAGGAGGTGTCAAAGAGCAGGAAAAAAAAAGGAAAGGATTGAAAAGAAATTGACATTTTAAAAACAGGACTCCTTTGATTAGATTTGTTATCGATGGATACCAGTCAGCCAAGTGAGACGTTTTTTGATGTTCATGTTTCCAGACAACCGAGCAGCATCTCAGGGCCCTAAAAGGATGCGCAGCTCAACGGGGCCCCCTCACTGTCGTCCCACAAGACGACTCCTCCCCTCTGTTGCTGTGGCATCCGAGTGATCTCTTCATTAATTCATAGGAAAGCGCAGAACTAAATTAGCACTTGTTAGCCACCCGCTGTTTACTTTTCTTTGTTTGCTATCGTTAACCCTCCACCCTTCAAACTGTGCAGTCTGTGTGTGTGGTCATGCATGTGCGTTGGTGTGTGTGTGTGTGTGTGTGTGTGTGTGTGTGTGTGTGTGTGTGTGTGTGTGTGTGTGTGTGGTTGGGGGAGGAGGGGTGAGAGGGATTTGGGGTGGGCATCATGACTAGCCTCGCCTAGCAACCTGCCCCGGTGAGATGCTCAAAGGGTCTGGATCGCTGGGGGTGACACACACACTGAGCCGCCCACCCTGAAGCCCCTCACAGTAACTGTGACTCAGGTGGTTTGGTTGATGACGTTCCACCTGCCAGATGCTCATCAGGTCTTTCCTTACATCCCAATTTTCATTCCTTTTCCCTTACCTCTGCTGAAACACAAGACCTTTCCAGGAAGAGTGGAGAAGACCGTGCAGCCTAATTAGAGGAAAAGGGACGCCTTGCTCCATCTTCCTCGCCTTGGACATTTTTTTTTTAACACTCATGGCGGCCAGATGAGAGATGTTTTGCGTAGAGTTGCCTTTTTTCTTCATCATCTTCTTCTTCTTTCTGATTTTGCAGGCTCAATCACCATAAGACTTGACTAAACAAGCTTTGAAACACATCAGTAAATCCAGTCAGAGAGAGTTTTATGAGTTTCAGATTCCGCTGTTGAGGCTGTAACGAGATGATTCTGGATTTTCTTGATTCTCACCCTCGGCCCAGCGTTTCTCTTGGACCAACAGATGTGTTTTAATAGAGACTGACAGTGTCTCACACACACACACACGTTCACAGGCTGCGTCATGCCCTGTCCTCCAACACGCCTCCACTAGCAGAGGGACGACTTGCCCACCTGTGGCTTTTGACTCCTGGAGCCAGCCATCTTCTCTCAGCCACCATTTCTTTCTCCTTCCAATCATCTGGCCTCTCCCCCCTTTTTTCTCATCTGGTTGCCAAGCTTTACCAGTTTCTGTGTCAAGTATTTATAGGGAAGAGGGATCTTTGCTTGAAGAGGATTCAGAAGTTCAAGACTCAAGTGAAGGACGGCTGAGAGGAAAGCGATTCCCAAAGGAGCCTTGGACACCTTCAGAGTGGTAAGACATCGGCCATTTTGGATTTGAATGCTCTCTTGGTGAAGTTTGGGTTATAAGAAATGTAATAAAAAGGTCAAAGATGATGATTAAACACATTCACAGAAAGTTTGGTGGAATCCAAGCTGCAGAAAGGAAGGCAAATTGATATAGGAAATTACAAAAGTGTTACTTTGGAGATCAGTGTTTGGGATCCTGTGTTGAACTTTTGTTGGGCGATGATAAAAAATGCATTACGCAAGCCGCGGTAACAGATCAGTGCTGAGAAGTGGTCGGCTGCTGGCGTGCTAAATAAATGATAGTCGTCTCCCCATATTCCCTCTCTTTCTTGCTTTGCGCCTCCATCTGTTGGCCGTTGGACACTGACGCAACCATATGCTCTCTATGTATAAATCATCCACAATAGCCTGCTCCCTGTTAGTCTGATAAAACATGGATTTAACACATTTTACAAGCCCAAGCCTTTGAGGGATTCTCTGTCCTCTAAACAGAGTGATCATCTTTTGACTTATGCCTCCTCTCAAATCTTTTAAGTGTGCTTTTCTTTGGACTTCAAGGGCAGATTATTGTAATCATCTGTCATGTGTGAGGTTTAGTTTTCTCCTTGACACCTTTAAAGCCTCAGCTTCAACATAAAAGCACTCCCCAAGGTCTGAGTGTAGTTTCAAGTCTTCTTTTTTCCCTGAGTTTTATCTCTACGATGCAAAGGTGGCAGAGGACTATCAGGGTGGCTCTCCCTCCACGATGAATTATCATTAGACAGTGCCCATGCTTTGGTCTCCTCTCCTTGTGATTCAGAGATTAGTGACTTGTCTCCGAGCCGGTCCGTGGCTGTCGCTCAGACACAGATGAGCAGTCCCTCATTAGTGTGCGTGTGACTCGGATGGTAAGCCAGCACCAGTGAGTCACACAAACCCACACACACTGGCACGAAAAGCTACGCATGCATCGTTTCGTGAGCATATTGAGAATATCATCAGTTTGCTGGCCATCATTTAGACTGTCGTCAAACAGCCTGTGAGATGTGTAGGAGTTTGAGCGGCAGTATGGACAGTTTTCGTGACACTTCTCCACAGGAGGCTGCGTTTGCTTCTGGCTCATCTGCTGTTAGGACTTGACAGCCTGTTGAGTCTTTGAGAGAGCTGCAAAAGAAAAAAAATCTACTTTAATCTTATTATATGTTTTCTCCTGGTAGGGTTATTGTAGTTAGGGTTAGCTCACACGGTACATATGGTAGCCGCAGTATTGATTTTCTAGATATCTTCCTCTTTTGGCCCATAATGCTAATAAACTTCTGGCAAACAGAAACACACATATTGTATGTGGATGCCATGTGTGAATTATTGATGCCGTCAGCCTGCTTAAAAATGCATCCCCAACCTTTCTGTCGCACAGAGAGGAAGCAGTAATTAGCGTTAGGATATGAGAGGAGACCTAGGCTAATTATCAGTGGGGTAAACACAGCAGCTCTTGTGCTCCTTTTTGATTAAGCTTTCTTTTATTTAGATTTATTTAACAGATTCTGCAGGTTTACAAACTGTGAAAATACTTTATTGTTATTTTTGTCCCTAATTGCCATCCAGCTTGTTTGGTTTGAAGAGGTATGAGAGGGAAGATGAGAGGAGCTGAGGAAAGTCTTCTGCTTTGGCATTCTGTAAAGTGAAAAAAGAAGCAGTGTCTGATTATGAAACGAAAATGCAGCATTGGAGAGGAGCCACTTATCACAGAGCATTTCACGTTCAAGGAAAAGAGCATCCTGAATTCATTACTCCAATTTCCTACATTGATTTGCTCGTTTGAGTGAGGTGGCCACACGCCAGACAGCACTCAAAGCTGAATGAATAAAACACTGTGAAAGAAGGGGTGGATGGATGGTTGGGGAATGGGAGCTGCTGCAGATGGGAAAAGGTGACGTATTGTTGGAGAAAGTGAAGTAACTCAAGTCAGGCTGGCTGTAATGAAGCTTGAGAAGTTGACAGTCAAAAGTGACAGGTGGGAGTTGAAGCTGTGCTGGAGTCTGGCAACACCAATATTAAATCAACTGATTATCTGGTATAAGTATGGAGCTCCTGCATGTATCAAGTTATTTTATTATTTTTTTTAATTTCGTGAGCCTGACACATTCCCCACTGTGCTGCCAGCTTAAATATGATCAGTAAAGTTGAATTTTAAACTTAGAACAGTAATAATTAATCATTGGCACCACAGAAGTGAATAACAATCCCCATGTGATAGGATTGTGGGAAAAAAATCTTTTTTAAACAAGGAGAGAATAAAGCTTTGCATACTAAAGTATTTCTTCTCATTTAATTAGATTTTTTTGGTCCACTGGCACTAAAGCATCTGTTCACGACAGAGCTCATTTTCTTTTAGACAAAGCAATTTTACATCACTTGATTCTTTGCCCCCTTCTCAGTAATTGGAAACATTACTTTGGTGTGTCTTGTTAACACTTTTAATTAACTGAGGCTGAAATACTTTTCCAACACCTTTTAACAAACATGTCCTGGGAGCTGATCCCTACATCAATTTCAACTTATTATGTTTAAAAGAATGCTAGGGCAATGTTTGGAAGGAGAATTTGTCTAATTTTAAAATACTGCTAACGACCATTAAAACAGCCTTTCATATTAGCCTTGAAACCATTTGCTAAGTAGTTTTTAACTTCAAATGATCTGGATTGTTGTGAACCTAATTGATTTTGATTAAAACATGTACATTACTTTGTTTGTACCTTTTTTTAAAAAAAATAATTTTATTGTATTAAAATATGTCTAATGTGGCTGATTTCGTACACATAGTGATCAAATTGTGATTCCAACACAAATGTTATTTAGAGCTACTCTGGGTTTATTTGTATTATGTACATATGTAGTATGTATTTAAAGAAGAACATTTCCCATTTTACTTAAGCTATCAATTTACTTTACTGTATATTTTACTTTATAATGTTCAACTATATTTAATAGTACTGCAACATCATCACAGATTAATATGCACGTTTTTTTCTCCGGGAATTGATTGATATGGGTACTTTACACGCTAACTGCTGCTAAATGTAGCTACCACTAGCTAGTTAGCTTAGTTTGCTGTGCAGCATCAGGGGAGTTCTGTTATTTACACCACAAGCACAGGAGCTTTGGACCGGGACATGTAGGGACCAGCTGATTAATGACATCATAGTTAATGCTAAGCTAAAATCTTACATATTCCACAATTAAAGGGAGAGAGAGCAAATTGTCACAATGTAAGAAGCAAGAGCCATGAAATGTGAATGAAAAGTGGAAAATTACTAAAAAATGATTTAGACATTTGCCTATCAATTAATGGTCCGATAACTCCCGGCAGGTCTAAAATTTGTTTTCCCAAATAATGCTTCCACCTCTGAAGTTTCATTATCTTCGTCATCTTCGAAAAGCTAACTGGTGAATTGAGATAACGCAATCAATATAAAACCAGATCAGATAGCTGTAATAAATACCAGTAGAGATCGAGAACCAATAGAGACTGATAGAATCTTTTAACTCTGTGTAAATACACTATCAAGACTAGTCTTACGCAACCACATTCAGTGATGCATGTTTTCAGCACATTGCATCATGCTTACATGTGAAGGCTGTAGAATCATTAGATCTTTGTAAAGGAACACGATCAATTTCAGTTTGGCAAAAGTAAAATCTGTGAAACTACAAAATAAAAAATTAAAACATCATATGTACATGGATGTATATGTGTGTATATATGTATATATATAATTAACTGCAAGTTTTTCACATCATTGTGAAGTAAACAAATATTGTCTTACTTTCTGCGTCTCTTTGTCCCTCAGAGGAAAATGACGAGGAAATCTCACACGAGAAGAGTTCTGACCCCACTGTGCACAGAGATTAAGGTAGGAAACACACTTCCTGTTCGGGATCTTCAACGTAATAGACAAAAGAAAGATCACACTTCATGTTTATATTCACATTTATTCATGTGTACAGTATAAACTGATTAGAATCTGAAATGATTTTAGAATTGAACAGCTGCTTTTTACTGCTGCTAAGGAATGCTGCGTCATATAATTACCAATATTTCAAGGAGAATGAAATGTTATAGAATTGCAGTATTTGTCATTTTAAAGATGATGTCACTCTTGGATTAGATTGTAAACGCATGCTGAGGTCAATGAGTGGTTAAAGTTGAACAACTTCAACGTCTACACTATAGAAACACTTAGTGATGAAATACTGAAATTTTGCAATCAAACCTTTTTTCTGGAAACCTTTAATCATATTCTACATTTTCGTTCAGACAAAGTCGAGCACTTTCCAAATTTCTGAGAAAGGTTTTTCTTTTGTTGTTGATAATTACTGTGATTTTATGTGCAATGATTTCAAAGCTCAAATTTAGAAAAGAACCGTAGCTTTGGATCAGTTGGTGTTCAGCCGAGGCTGAATAATTTGTTCCACAAGCTCAATTTGTGTATTTAATTGTGATTGAAACAGTAACAGAATATCCTTGAATGTGGTTTTCTCTTTGGTGGTGATACAAAACACTTAAGCATTAAAAAAATCAAAGAAAATCGCAATTTTTGTATCGCTTTGGAAAAGGGATGCACTTTGCACATCAATCTTCTTCAAGATAAGAATTAATGTCTTGTTCATTAAGTTGTACAACTATAACATTTGTTTCAGAGATTAGAAACTAACTGAGCAATTTCCTCAAACATTTTGTTATTCCTTTTGTTAATGGAAGCTCATTTGGCAGGGGCATGCTTTGCTCATTTTTTTCCTTTTTTCTGTATCTTGTTAGAGTCGGAGTTTGACACTGTACACAACCCCAGAAAATGTGTTCCGCTCATCAAACAACCAATTAAAAAGTCTCTCAAAAAGAGTTAGTTAACCAGTAATGAAATAACCTGGAACTAACGGGTATATTTTGACCTGGCGAGCATCTCTGTAGGTGTTGTATTTATTATCTTATTTGAGTGCGGGCCATGTGAAGCTGGCACTGAACAAAATGTTCTTGCATGGCTTTCAGCCAGACTCTGTATACTGCTTCTTCATTTCTGCTTTTTCTTATGAAATTCTTTCCATGCTGTGTGTGAGACATTATGGTAATTTGCTGATTGCATCAACATTTATGGCAATTCAGGAGATCAGTGACCCTGTAGGATACCTGCATGTCTATGTGTGTGTGTGTGTGTGTGTGTCTTTGTAACAGAAAACATGAATATTCTTGCAGGTGATTGGCTGTGCGGCAATGCGTGTGTTTCATGGGTGTAATGATGTGAAATTCTCCATGAGTGTGCATTGTGATACACGGGAGGATTATAATGAGGCACTGATGATGCAACGTGTAAGTTTTCGGGTTAGTAACCATGGCAACCACACGACCCTGTGTAGGTGGTTCTTTGATGTTAAAGAAAGGGGGTGGCGCTGGGAGACAGGAGGAAGGCAGATGTCAGCGAGTACACACCGAGAGTAGTCCAAACTTTAAACATACCATGACAAATGTACTCAAAGCCCTACGGCTGAAATGTGCAACTTTTATATCACTTTCTTCTTTTCAGAGTGCATGTTTTCTCACTCTCTGTCACAGGGTTTCTCGAGCTTGCTGCACTGTGTCCTCATTTTTCTCATGAACCCAGTAAGTTGTAAAACACTTGATTTACTTCGCTCCAGAGCCAGAGCCACGAGATGACGTCTATCTTATTTGTCTTGCTTCTTTTTAGAAAACATATTTTAAAAATGATTCCATCAGTCTCTTGTTTTCCCTTTGCGTGTGTTGAAAACCTGTGTGTAATCTCACTGTCAAATGCTTTTTTACATTACTGAGTTTAGAAAGCTTGTAAAAGAGGCAATTGCATGAGTGGGTTTGAGTATGTTATCATAAATCGGGATAAAGTTAAGGAGGTTCCGCATTTAAATCAGCAGTCACAATCTCTACATGCCCTCCACAAGAAGGAGAATTTGCGGAAGTAGTAAAATCACTGTTACCGTGGTGTCATCCAAGAATATCTGTGTATTTGAATGCAAGCTGTTCCAAAAAACACTTTATATAATCTGTATAGATTCATTGGGAATCATGCAGAGGATCCAGATGTCTGCCAGCTGTGGATCAGGATTACTTCAGTAGCTATAGATTTATAAACATGTTTATTGTTGCAGTTCTGAATCGTTATTAGTGACCTGTAGTTGGCCTGTTTAACTGTTTTTTAGTGATTAAATTAAATGCAGCTCGGTCAAGTTTTTTCTCTATTTCTCCATGATCTCTATTCTGGCTTTTGTTGCAGCCAATCTTTATTAGAGAGCCGAAGTCACGCCCCTTTCAGTGGATCCTATGGGACCTTATTACGTAAAAACTTTGTATGTTAGTGAGTGGAGAGTCCTTTTTTGATTCCGTTTGTGCCGTGAATTACCCATATGATGTTTCTAAATCAAAACCATATTTTGTCAAGTCAAAAACGTCACTGTTCGTCCTAAAGATAGTAAAATATCATGTTGTTTTGTGGGAAACTGCTCAGTGAACTACATCGTCTCACTCAACATACATCATCAACACAAACATGGCCACCAGCTCGGCACAGAAAAGGTACTAAAATGGATGAAAATCACAATAAATGTGGTCATGTGGGAGGAGAGTTGGTCAGCTTCTACTATGAAGGACCGGCTGTACAATATTTAACTCATGGGGTTTGGAGAAGACATCAGTAACTCACTTACACTGTCACAACTGTTGGCTGTGTAGTTTTTATAATTAGTTCGATAATTCACAGTCTCATATTTCATGAGTTCTATGACAAACTGTGACTTGGAAATTGACAAACTCAATCATATCTGTGACTCATGGCACAATTCAAGTGGGACTGTCTCTTTCCACGAGGGGAAACCTAAAGGGGCGTGACTTCGCCGCTCAGTTGAAATGGACTCCTAGTGGTCGCATCAGAAAAGACACGCGGCCTTAAACGGAGCTAAATGACGGAGGAGACTGAGCAGAAGGGCGCCCCCATGTACCGCAGGTAAGATGAAGACAGCAGTGGTGAAACTTAATTCACCCTACACACACTGAAGCTATGTTGATTATGTTAATGTATTTATCATCGCCAATTGCAATATTGTGGTTTAGCTGGGAAGTTTTGCTATCAACAGTCACTAGCATGCAAGCTAGCTATGCTATAAACGTTAATGACAGTATTGTTGACACCTGTGACAGAGAACCTCCAAACAAAAGATTTGCTTGGTCATTCTTCCAAAATGAAAAAAAGTCCTCATTCGCATATGGTGTTACAGGCCAACAAAACACATAACTAGCAAAGCTACATTGAACTGTGTATAGCAGCTTTTAATTAAGTGGCTAATTTTTAATATGAGCTTATTACCATCGGAGCACTTTTTGCACTGTGTAGACTAAGATAGCCTACTTTTCCTCCTTTCACTCTTTGTTAAATGTATAATTCATTTTGATTTCGAAATTTTGATGTGAGTTTTTACATTATTAACAGTAAATGGAAAGGAAACTGAACAGATGAAATTAGAGCCGCACAATTCATTGAAATGTAATAGAAATCGCAATATGACCAAGTAAAATATCCAACCCGCGCATGGTTCTGTTATTTGATAAAGGTAAAGCGGCATTCTGACTAAATAGTTTTGTCCTTGCCTAGAGATCTTGCCCTCCAGATGTGAGAAGATGTGTCTGTTTGGTACAGACCCTAACAAATAGTAAATAGTATTTTTTTTAAAAAAAAAATAGAATTGTGATGCAAAAATGATCATTCACACTAATCTTGAATCGTAACATGATGCAGCCCTTGCCAAAAGTCAGTGCTACTAGAGAAAATTTGGAGTTTGCTCTTTATTGTCAGGCAAGCGGAGCAATGTTGATGAAAGGAAAAGCGAATTCTGTGGTGTGGAAACACTTCGGTTTCGAGGAGTCTGACTCGGAACAAACAAAGATATTGTACAAGATATGTCACGCGACCGTGTCTGCACCTCAAGGGAACACGACCAATATATTTAACCATTTAAAGTCCACACACAGAGTAATACATGACCAAGCAGTGAAGGACCAAAAAAACTCAAAGATGAAAAGCTCCTCGACTCCTGCCACTGCCACACAGTCCTAAATAAAGGACACACTTTGCAATGCCACCGCATAGCCACACAGCTCCTGCAGGCATAAAGAAATAACGGATACCGTCACATACATGATTGCCAAAGATATGTGCCCTATCAACACCGATAGCGACCCAGGGTTCAATAAACTGATAAACACAGTGGACGAGCGGTATGTGTTACCATCACGTCACCATTTCAGCAGAATTGCACTGCCTGCCCTTTATGACGAATGTTGCAGAAAAGTGTCAACGGCATTATATTTTGCCACCACAACAGACCTATGGTCGAGCTGCACCGGGATAGTGTTTTTTTTTTATTTTTACATATTATTTAATTCATTTTATTGATATATTTTTCTCTTATTTATTTGCATTTTTATTGTTTTTCAGTTCAAACTTATCGTGTTAAAAGAAATACCAGGGTTCAAAGTTCAATAAATGCTTGTTCTCAAATCAATGAATAATCGTCTTTAATAATCATGATTACAATATCAATCAAAATGATCGTGATTATGATTTTTGCCATAATCAAGCAGCCCTAAGATGACGTCTACAAATGTCTTGCTTCGTCCAACCTACAGTTCAAAACCCCAAGTTATTCATTTTCATTTGGTATCATATTCTGAGTTAAGCTTCAGTGTAACACTTTGTATTTTGCCATTTCGGTTCAGCTTTGATGAAATATATAATGATTGGCAGAAAGTTAATTATTGTTTCAGTGAGTCAATAGTGAGGGCTTACTTTGAACTCCCCATGGTGTCATTCTATGTTTGATCAAAAGTGGTGATTAGTTGTTTTTCCTCCCCTGCCTCTCAGTCTCCCTCCTTCTCAACCTTTAGATAATATTCGTCGTGCTTTTTCACTTTCCCTGTCTCTCACTTACTTGAAAATACAATCTCTCTCTCTCTCTCCCTCTCTCTCTCTCTCCCTCTCTCTCTGTCTCTCTCTCACGAAGAGACACATAAATACACGCAGGAGGTACTCCTGCGTGTATTTATGTGTGGTGAGTGGTTGCTTGGAGCGACGACAAGGATGTCCCTGGTGTTCAGACACTGTCAACTCTCGTTTCTTGGTCTCCCTGTCTCTCTCCCGCTATCTCACGTGCCTTCTCTCTCTCTGTCTGTCTCTCACTCTGCCTCCCTCATCTTGTTTTATAATATCTTTTTCTCATCTTATTTTGCCAAAATCGATTCAGTGTTTCCTTTTGTCACAGAATAACAAGTATTTTATTCACACACAATTGCACCTGAAGAAAATACTCACCTACTGTCAACTCCACAACTCCACAGCACAGCTGAAGACTTTGAAGTGTGATGGCGAAGAGAAGATGACCATTAATGCAACTGAAAAACGAAGAGAAGATCTCAACTGCCAATTTATTTTGGTATCATCCTATATTCTTCAATGGCGAAACAAAAAACTGAGTCTCAAGCGGTATAATTTATGAACTGTGAACCCACAAAGACAAAGGAGAGAAAGAATAAGAGGGGGAAGTTCCGTACGTCGCACAGAAAAGAAGGAGATGGCGAGATTGTAAATGAAAGCTTGGGGAGTAAGAGGAAGAGGAGAGGGAGGAGATGGAGGTTTAGTGGCTGTGGGTATTCAAAGCACAGTGTTCACAGTGAGAGAGTGACTTACTGAACAGGGTGTCTGTCTCTCTGCCTCTCAGTCAGCTTAAAGCAGCTCTGCACAATGCTCAACAGGAACCCTACACTCCAGAGACTCTGGCTTGTCACTTCGTTTTTCTTGTCTGGTAACCTTATTTCCCCCCCCCCTCTCTCCACCTATCTCGCTGTCATTTGCTCTTTTTTTCCTTTTCTTTCTCTGACCACTGTGAGCTCCTTCTTAATATTTTGTCACTGTCTTGAAGCCCCTCTCACCCGGATCTAAATATCGTACCCTCCAACCACCTCCTCCTCTCCCCTCCCTCCCTCTCTCTTTCCCTTGCCTTGTTTCCCTCTCTCTCTGTCTCGCTCTCTCTCTCTCTCTCTCTCTCTCTCTCTCTCTCTCTCTCTCTCTCACACCTCTCTCTCTCTGTGAGGAGGGAAAACAGCATCAACGGCTGAGCCACAGTAACAGCACATGCAACAGGGTGCAGACAGCACCTTCTGCGTCGCCACCTCTCCTCTTTGACTCTCATCATCCCTCACAGAAGAAGGCTGCAGTGAAGAAAGGAAGATCACAGGAGGGCAGCCGAGCAGGTGGAGATCTGTTTTCCCTTCCTTTTGATCAAGAGTTCAGAAGAGGAAAAAGTGGAAAAAACAGGGGACAAAGGAATCAGAAATCTAAAGGTGTGAAAAAAGTGAAAAAGAAGAAAAAGGGGATATTTAGAGACTGAGAAAATCCTGGTAGTCCTGTAAGCAGCAGAGTTCAGAGTGGAGTGAAGTGAAGATGCCACCTGTGGCACTAGTTTGATTAAAGAACAGCCTCTTTGACTCAGTGTGGCTGCCCTGTTTCCCACGTTTCTTTGACCGAGTTTTTAACACCAATGGCTTCCAAGAAGAAGTGGGCCGAGAGGAGGGAGTTGCGCAGGGACCGGACATTCTCCACCCGGGACGATTCATCTGTTGCGTCCGGAACATCTGGCCCAGGGCGTCCCACCACCAGGGGGCGTTTCTCAGAGTCATGGAAGAGGCTAAGCTCCAGAGGGGGGTCCACCAAGAGGGGGGCGCTCAACTCTCAGCAGCCACCGGTAAGATGTTTTGAGGACACACAGGCCCCCTCTACATGTCCCCCCAAAGATTAATCAATGACCTGGGTGCTGGGAGGGAAATAGGACAGGAAAGGCTGCTGTCAAGCTAGCACCTTGCCTGAGAGGGAGTTAAGCAGTAGTGAGGGATTAGGAGGTGAATGGTTAAGAGGAATCTGGAAGACCAACTTGTTGGTTGACTTACCAGTTTAGTAGTGACAAGATTATTTATTCTGCAGCACCTCTTGCCAATATTCAGCATCTTCAGTGATAAAAGGCATCAACATTACTTAAAGTGAGATGCTTTTCTTTGGCTGTTGTGCAATTATTTTTAGATTTTCAACACCTTCCATCACCTGTTACCTTAGAAACCAGGTACTTCAATCAGAACAGAATAGCTTGCTTATTTTTTGGTATGTTTTGTATACTCTATATCGCAAAATACTAAATTATATGTTTTTTACAAGTATTCTATATACACAAACAGATTAGCTTCTCATTTTTAACTGAAATATTGCAAGGTATTCAAAGCTTATCATCTAATGGAAGACCACAAAATGACATCTACTAAAGCCTGTCAGTGATAATGGTGTCTGTGCTCCCTGTACATAATGAGTAAATTGACCAAAGGGCCAGCCTGACACAAACTCTCGGCACCCAGTCGATCTTTCTGTAGCATGCAATAGTGATTCACGCCTTGAAATAACCTGGTGTTTGGACCAAGGATGAGAGAAGCCCTGAGGAGAAATGTGTTCCATTTGCAAGTTAGTCATCTTTTGATAGGCAACTGTTTGTTTTAAGGCTTTATAAATGATTGCATAATGAATAGTGTTTCAGTGACTTTTGCCTGCACATCAGTTAAAACTCTGCCATCTCAGACTTGTTAAAACATGCACTTGAAATAAGAGGGCTGGTGTGTTTGCTTGTGCCAGCTGGTTTTGTTGGTATCAAGTGACGTGTGGTGCAACAGTAAAGCAATGATGGCCAGTATCAAGAAGTATTGGATTCTTGAGGATTTTTATAGCCAGATATTACCTGCTGGTGAGGGCTTATTATGGAATATTAATTAAATATCAACAGGACAACTGACAGCTGGTGGGCTTTGAATGACTTTGGCTTATTTCTCCAGTGGAGCGTTTGTTCATGGTGTGAAATCACATTATTAATAATATTGAAGTATAGTAGTTGTTTAAGGACAATTGAAGGATTGTGAGAGAAACACTGCACATGCAGAACTTGTGATGCATGACACAAGAAGACACAATGCAACTGTTAGTATTTGTGAAATTACTTACTAAAATGGGCTGTTAAATAACGTTGGGAGAAGAGATGCACACTATGGAATTTTTTGAGCTGATTCCGATAATCAATAATTTCCTGCTTCTCATGGCCGACAGCGATACAATATATTTACATATTTTAAAACGAAATCAGGTGTAGTTGATGCACACCTGAGGGTGAGAAAGGCTAAGATGTAGTGAGCAGAGGCAGATGATGTGATAAGATCTGATAAGATTTATTGTATTAAAACCCATAGATTTTTTCCTCCTCTCTGAACCCTTGTGCAATATGTATTCCAAGTTGCAACTGTAAAAAACGCCCACACCTGCAACGGCATGTTTTGCTGTCTAGTCTACATTGCCTGACTCTACACAGGTACAGATGTTTGATGTTACAAATGCAACAGATTTACACTCTCCTTCTTCTTGTTCTTGTTCTTGTTCTTGTTGTTATTCTTGTTGTTGTTGTTGTTGTTCTTCCTCTCAACATCTACCTGCTGTATCAGAGTTTCTAAATGATACACTTGTTAATGAAAGCAATTTGGCTCAATATCGTTCACTCTATACGTTATTAGCTAAAATTTTAGTCATTTGATAAATGGCCAATTATACATTCCCCATAGTGCATTCCTTGTTTGGAGTTACTGAGAGAATGGTGAAAGAGGAATCTCCCACTATTTTGGAAACTGGTTGCACACATACACTCAGACTCTGTCTTACGCTTCTCTTTTGTTATTTACTTAATTCCCATCTGTTTGTTTGGTCCCTGCACCTGCTTCGCTGTGCTGGGTTGCTTATAGTGCTTGAAAATTGATATATGCCCTATGCCTTTTGGCAGGCTGGTTTGAGAAATGTCTCAAGAGCCATTGTGGCGTTGATAAAACATCTCTGTGATGTGGATCTGATGGACCTGGGGTCCCGTCCACTCTATTTTTGAAATGTAGAGCTTCACTGATGTTTATGGATCAAGGTCAGAATAACTAAAGCTGGCTGCTAGCTTGTGCTCATGGACTTCTGTGGGGTGATATTGGCAGCGATATCTGAGCAGGGAGATGTGTGGGAGACAGAGATATGAACGGTTGGAGATGAAGATCCATTTCTGGTTTTCAGTTGTGTCCCAGTAACCAGAGCTATTTTGTATTAAACACATATACAGATATAAAAATCTGAGAGGAAATGTGTGAAACTTACTGTAAGGTTACAGGCTGTCTGTCAGCTTTCTCACATATGTGATTAAGGCCTATCTAAATTAATCAGTATATTTTTATAACAGTAGAACATGTGTGTGTGCTGCCATCATTAAAGTTTGTGTATCACTGTGCACAAAGAGACACTAATCCTGTTCCCTTGGGATTTGTGTTGCTTGGATATGGACCACAGAGTGATACCACCACAACACCACTGCAACTCTCACATTACTTTGAATCATCAGTCATTTGTAATGGCCAGGTGTGTTTATTACTGAATGGGCGAGCCTTTCTGTGTGTGACTGACAGAATGAGTTAGACAGAGACTGAAGAAAAGAAATTGGAAAAGAAAAGTGAGGGAGAGATGTAGAATTGGTCCTCAGGTGCTCATCGATACTGCTGAATGAAAAAGACAAGGAGAATTGGAGGCAAAGATGGATGGGAAGAGTGAAAGAGAAGAGTTTTAAGATAATCAGTACTCTGGATTTAAGTTGATCTCTTTAAATCCACAGTTGAAGTCTTTTTATGGAACCAAAATTCAAAGCTAAATTTAGTTACCTGCAAGACAAAAATTATGAATTGAGACATAGATTTGTAACCTGTGAATCAAAATCAATGTTAAGTTGTTTACATTTTATTTTTGTAAAGGAATTACTGCATTTTGGATGACTGACTGCATACTACATGTGCTACGAGACCAATAGAAGAGTCAGGGAAATGTCAACTTTATACACCGGTGTGAACAGAAATGACATATTGACTGGTTATCGTAAGCAAACATTGGGCTTTTGGAACCAATATTATTAGCAAAGTAAATAAGGACTGGGAGACAAAATCAAATTTTATAATATTTTTTACCAAATACCTCCAACAATATTGTGACAATACTGTAAGGATGGCTATTGGAAATAATAACATTTTTAGCTTAGATCGGGTTGTTTTTCAGCATTATATTGACTATATAATGTCTGTTTGTGTGAGTTTTCTCTGCTTTGTTATGATTTAATTTTTATGTGTGGAATAGCATGTCATGAAGACTGTCCCTTAGAGAATATGGCAATGCAGCTCATACCATCGTCCTAATGCTTTTGGCTGTTATGAGCCTCTTCTCATGGCACCTCAGTGGGACCACAATAGTCTAGAAAAAATTGTGCCTTCTGTAATCACCCATATATTCAGAGTGTGACTTTAAAAACCTCGGTAACCCATTTGTTTCCTCTCCTCGGTGGCCATAAGTTGCTCTGATTAGGCTCATTGGTGCTCACTCTGTGTTCCTTGAGATTTCTCTAATGTTAAGAGAAAGAAAAATAACACCACTGCATTCATCGTGTTCACTTTCAGCTCTTTCAGAAGAATAATAGAAGCTCTGAAATAACTGTTAAATGGGGGACTTTCCTTGAGAAGATTTGATAGGAACTGAGTCGTGATTATAATCTTATTAAAGTGAAACCTTTTTTTAATGTACCCGAGTCAAACCTTTGTGTAAAAGCATAATTACGACGGAAGAGCCATTTTAAGACTTACCATATTTTTGTTTCCGGGTCAGAATCATTTTCAGTGGTGTGCTATGGGCAACTTTACGATAGCATCAAAATCACTATTTTTAAAACACTAAGAAGGCTAGACACAACATGAAACTTTGCTCATAGTATCAGCAGGGTCTCTACACATGAACCAGAGCATTGAAAACATTGTTTGTGTACACAGAGTTTACTAAAAAGAACGTTTTTGAACAACTCACGCTTGTTCCGCTCGCCGCCGTCCTGCCAGTCAAGAAGTATCGATCTCCGAATGCAACATAACCTGGAGGACAGTTAAGGTGAAACGCTACTGTCTTCCAGCAACAACTGTCCACACGATATCTCACGTGACTTTTCCGGTTTTTGATTTTAGTATTGTTATATGAGGCTCCTTTTTCAACTTCAAGGTCAATATTGTTTTTCGCTAACGACAAAACAACAAATTATCCATGCATTTGTATGGAACTAAGCTTTAGGAGCATTCGACCTTAACTGTCCTCCATGTTCACAGTTGCATTTGGAAATCGACACTTCTCGACTGGCAGGACGGCCGCAAGCGGAACAAGCAACTGCTAATGTGAGTTGTTCAAAAACGTTCTTTTTAGTAAACTCTGTGTACACAAACAATGTTCTCAATGCTCGTGTTCATGTTTAGAGACCATGGTGATACTACGAGCAAAGTGTTATGCTGTGTTGAGTCTTCTTAGTGTTTTAAAAATAGCGATTTTAATGCTATTGTGAAGTTGCCCGTAGCACTCCCCTGAAAATTATTTTGACCCAAAAACGAAAATATAGTAAATCTCAAAAGTGGCTCTTTCGTCGTAATTATGCTTTTACACGAAGGTCTGACTCGGGTACATTCACAAAAAAAGCCTAGGTTGCATTTTGGCGAGAGTTTCACTTTAACAAGCTTTGTAAATGGCTATTCTTTGATTGTATTGCAGGAAAAAGATTATTTATATCTGCTCCTTTGACCACTGCTCAAGACAAGTGCCTCATCATTATCATCAGAGAGAAAACTGGAAAGTATTTTCTCGATAAACTATAATCAAGATGAGAGTCCAGGTCATAGCCGCTGTAAATCACCTTGCTACAAATAACAATAGTCAGATTGTGCAGGTGGATGTGCACTCCCCTGTACTTTGTGGGCCTGCTGTGCCTGGAACAGAAGATCAATACAGGAGTTCACCACAGAATGTGGTCAGATTGTCGTTAAATTCGAAAAAGACTGTAGGAAACACTGCATTGAGTGCAGACTGAGGCCTTAGCTTTTCGCTCACCTGGATTACTTTTACACATGTTTACCCCATTAATTGAAACTTTGGCCATATTTACATCAACACAGGGTCGCTCGTGGTGATAAACCTAGGGAGAAGTATCAGCCAAATTTGCATCCTCTGTCAGCTTTATGGAGCTTTATGGAGTTTAAGCTCAGCTCAGTCCAAAACATCAATATTGGGTTTTACTTTGCTCTCTGCTGGTTTTTGGCCACAGTGGGCAGCTGTTTAAAGCGAGAAAACACAAAAACTGGCAGACAGACATAGTCAGTAACTAGCTGGAGAAAAGTTAAGTTAAGGATTTAGCAGCTTATGAGCCAGATTTCTCTGTGGGATTGGTTAAGACCAAAAGCAAAGCTAGTACTTACCTTACAATTGCCAGGTGGCCAGAAATACCGCTCCAAGCTAATGTTACTCTGTAATGTGTGGATGTGTAATTAATAGGGCTGTCAAAGTTAACGCGTTAATAACGCGTTAACGCAACGTCCTCTTAACGCCGTTAATTTTTTTAACACACGCGATTAACGCTCAGTATATAAAAAAAAAAGCGCATTGTATGATTTACCGCCGTCGGCGGCACCCGTAGTCTTGATACAGAGGGTGGCAGAAGAAATAGAATAAGAAAGGGAATCAGAAGAAGAAGAAGAAGCAGGGTTGGCGGTTCGTTAAAAACACGCCGGACTGAAAAGCAGCACTCGCTGCAAACTCCTCATCTCTGCATTCACTCACGGTGGCGGACATTTGTTTCGCCATCGCCCTGATCATTTTGCGGGACACTCTCTCGTGGCATGCCCTTTTGCTGATAACTCATCCCCGCATGTTTATCTCAGGCTCCTCGCTAGCCTTCTTCCTCCCTCCAGCAGGCAGCCTGCCGCTGCTGTTGTCCTCCTCGGACAGACGCTGAAGCTCCGTTTCTCTCACTCTCATGGGGTCGACAGAGAAACGTCTAGCGGCTGCTTCTCCCGAGTTTTCCTCTGAATATATCACGACAGAAGGTTTGAATTTCAAGTCGTACTTTTTATTGTTTTGCTGCACCGGAGCCATGGCGATCATCAGTGTGATACTGACTGACAGAAAGCAGCACACTGCGTGAAAAAGGCGAAGAAGAAAAACGTGCAGTCTCAGTGGACACCACTTGCAAGCCAAACAGACGGCAGATGCAGAGAGCCCGTCGCCCCCCCTCGCCAAAAGCAGACAACCCTGGATTTATTTTCCTGCATGATTTGAAGTGTTGAATAAACATTTTCATAATGCAAGCATATTTGCCCTTTCTTATGTTGTTAAAAGTATTAAGAACATGAAAAAAATACACTAGGGTACATTTAGAACAGAAAAAAATGTGCCAAAAAAAATTGCGATTAATTTGCGATTAATCGCGAGTTAACTATGGACAAAATGCGATTAATCGCGATTAAAAAAATTGATCGTTTGACAGCCCTAGTAATTAAGCAACTGTTTGCTGGCAAGTTTGCCATATTCCCTTGAATGGTGATGACATGTCAAAGTTTTTTCCACTGTCCCCAGGTCCCCAACAAATCACAAATTGCAGATGATCATTACATAGTTTTCTCCAACACCATTATAAATGCTTGTGAAACAATATCTCACGCACTACGTCATTATATATTATAGTTAGAGTACAAATATAACTGTGTCTCTATCTGACCTCTGATCTCTCTTCAGGCACAGCACACATGCATGCTTGCATAATAAGGGCATAAACGGCTACTGATTATTCACTGCTGTATTGCAATGAAAAGACAGCTTTGGTTTCATTATTAATAATTGTATTTGTTCTTTTTTGATCTGCTGTACCATGGGGAAACGAAAGTGAACATGTTTGAATGCTCTTATTGGATTCTTTCTGCAAGGAACCCAACTGTGGTAATATTTCATGAGCAAGAGTTTGGAAATAAGCAGAGCATTTGTCGGTTCCTGGAAATGATGCATGGTTCAGTGATTTGTTTTGTCTTTAAAAATGAATGATTTTGGTACAGATCGGTGGCTCACAATTAAAAGTGTTTTCTGTTGAAATCTGGCATTTGTTCTGTGGTCTGCAAAATGACAACTTTTCAACACATTGAAGTTCTGAAAAACACCAATAGTATGTTTACAGCCCTGTTTGGTGCCTTGAAACCACCTCGGAACTGTTTTCTAAATCAAAAGTTTATTAGTATGCTCACTCAAAGAAGGAGTTCAACCAGTTGCCAGTTATGTTATGTAGCTATGTACTTAACACATCTTGCCAAAATCAAACAAACATCTATTATACAACCTCAGATGCAGCTAGTCATCATCGTGTCATCTGAAAATTTTGACAGCGGGATGCATAGAGATACAGTCAATGCTTCCTGTCTGTCAAGAAATTGGGGATTTATTGACAGGTGAGGTTGGACAGTTTCTTGCTGTCCTTGAACAGTTGTGGCATGAAAAAACTCATTCAGTCACATTCATTCAGACGTTTCAGGGCAGAAGTTCATATTGTTTCAAAAGCTTGTCACTTTTTGTTGTTTAGTAAATTAACTTGCATTTCTATAGTGCTCTTCCAATCTACTGACCGCTCAAAGTGCTTTAAAACACTTATAATCGCCCATTCACACACATTCATACACTGATGGCAGAAGCTGTCATGCAAGGCCATCAGGAGCAATTTGGTTCAGTATCTTGCTCAAGGATACCTCAATATGCAGATGGGGGAGCCAGGGATTTGGACCAGCAATCTTCTGATCACTGGAGGACCCACTCTACCTCCTGAGCTACAGCCACCGCTTCACTGAGTGATTTAGGTAGAGAATCAATTACAGGAGATAATATCAATTGTTATGTGTTGTGTGCATAGAAAACTTCCGTTTGTAAATAAAAAATGTTGCATATAGAAAAATGAAAAGCATCGGGATTATTCGTCTTTTTTTAAAGTGTCTTGGGGCTTCTATGAACTTTGGGTGATTTCTTAGTTAAAGAAATGTAAAGTTACGGAGAGTGGCCAAAAAGGGCTCCAAATGTCTGCAAGAGAACCATCATGGACTTAATGACTTGACAGCAGGACTGCCCTAAACCCTAGTGGACTTACCGGGAACGCCCCTCAGAGTCTGTGGGTATGGACATTGGGATTGGCCCTTCAGTGAAAACAACACTACCATCAGTAAACTGGAAAGTGTATTTTATCTGAAAGAGGAGCAAAGCACAGCACTGCAGACGTTTCTCGATGGGAAAAATGTTTTTGCTCTTCTCTTAATGAGTATCGATGATAGTTTGATTTACCCATTGCCTGTGCTGTCTTACTGTTGACCTGAGGGGCTGATGGTAGCATGTGTGATGGTATTTCTAAAAGGTTTCTAGTGGCTCCTTTCCAGATGGTTCTAGTGGGGTGCCTGGGCAAGTTTTCTTTTCTTTTCTAAATTGAAGATAAGGGTCTAAAGAACAATTTTGGTCCAAGGAACAAGAAACCAGATTGAAAGAAAATAGTTTTTTGGCCCATCTTCTAAAATGACCAAAGTTGGAATTATTAATTTTTTAAAAAGGTCTTAATTTTCTTACATTTGCTATATTATTTGTATTGCTATTGCAAGTTAGTACTATGTGGGGAATCAACTGTTGCTCAAATATGGAAGTTTTGAAAATTATGGTATGGCAAAAAATCTAAGGTGGCTACCAATTTTCATACCTTTTACCTGTTTTATTATATTAATGCCTATAGTAACTTTGGAGAATGTCCAGAGTATTGTGAATAAGGGAAGGTGTTTATTATTTATTCCATTTCACATACAGTAATTTGGTTTAGGCCAAATGTATTTCAAGAATATTTTACAATCTTAAATTTTATGCCCTTTAGTTATTTATCTTCTATTCCTCATTTCCTTATTTTCTCTCGTCTACCGCTTAGATAGATTACGTTCATTCATCTGTATGCCTCATTTGCAAAGTCCATTCAGTCCATGTAGGAAGAGTGAATAAATGCCTGATGAATACTAGGGTTGGGTCTTGTTAATAACCTGGCGGTTTGATTTGATCTTGATTCTTTTGGTTGCAATTCGATTCAATGCTTCAATATCAATTCAGTAATAAGTAGTAACAAACAAATAATTCATTAGAGTACCTGTTGATAATTTTTTAATTCAAAAAAGTAATTGTAAATTATAAATCTTTCCTCTAGGAATTTCTAGTTCGAATTGAAATGTAAACAAAGGCGCACGATGTCTTTAGATATAAAATAGTGCAACCATAGTTAAGCTGAGAAGGTGCCATTGTTTCTGGGACTGCATGGTACATTTTTGTCTGACATAAACCGAGACATAACTGCGGTCCCTCCGCCCTCCGGCTGTACGCGAGGGGGTAAAACGTTGACACTGAACCCCCCTCTCTCCCCGGACGAGAGTGCTACCCACGGACGCACGGTGCAACGACCAGGGTGAGACCAGCTGCGCTGTGAGTTTACAGTCTCCGAAAGAGCGGTTCGTCAGACATCGGCTACCCGCCTCCGCAGCTCCGACGGTGTTTCCGCGGCGAATCACCTTCCGACACTCGAGCTAGGTCGCGGGCGAGGCGCTTCCAGCTGCTGGAGGCGGGGACCGAGGGACAGCGGGTGGTCGGGGGCCGCTGCTTGCCTGAATCGATTCAGAGGATTTTCTGAATTGATCTTGCATTGGGAAAAAATATATTGCAATGCATTGATGAATCAATATTTTTAGCCAGCTCTAAAGAATACAGTAGTTCCATCGTGCATTTTTATTGATGCCCCTCAGTGATCACAATTCACTGAACCACTTGGCCCTTTACTGGATAAGTTCTCATGGTACTGTTATGTTGAAGTGACTGCATAAGTTGCAATTAACATAAAAAGTAAGTATTCCTTCTTTTATTGTTACTGCTGAACATGCATTCTGTGCCAAAAACAAACAGATCAAAAACTTGTTTGCCCTCTTGCTAATCCGATTGTCAGTCGTAGAGAGGGAGCATACAGAGAAATTATCAGCCTTGCACATCAGTACAGAGCAATTGGTGCTGCTCCCCACCCAGATGTAGAACTTCCAGATGAAGAATCCATGCATCAGAATCGTGCTGCCTGGCACAAAACCTGTCGTAAGCTTCACCAGCCAACAACACTTGACAATGCAAAAAAACTTTATTCTGAAGTATTGCTTCCTACCACAAGAAGATCCTGCCGGACTGGTGCACTTGTTCATCGTAGTATATGTATCTTCTGTGGTGATTAAACAAATGCAACAGACCATTCTTTTTAGAAGGTAGAACTATCCCATTAGATACAGGCAGTTGCACTGGGGAAAGATACTCTCTTGGCACTCCTTTCAGAGGGAGATCTTGTCGCTATTGAGGCCAGGTATCATCGCAATTGCTACACAGGGTTCAACCGCCATTACAATGCGATTTGTAAATGAGATACAGCGAGTGAAGACTTTGAAGTCACAGCAGAAAATGAGTCGCTCCAATTCATACAGGAAGAAAGTTTTCATCTTTTGTTCAAAGACTGCTAGGAAGATCATATCAGTTGCATCCCAAACACCAGAAGAGGAAGCACATAAATTACTTATGGCGGCATCCATTCTCAGAAAAGCCGTTTTGAATCACGACACTCCATTCAGTTTTGATGGTTCATTTCCCAAAAGCCATTTTTATACTCGGCAGTATGCCGCGAATTGGCCGTCCTTTTTGCGGCTAGGTCCGCGGTTTTAGACAGAAGGCGGTAAATTGGGGGTCTGTTTTGGTCCGGCAATTTGACGCCTTGGAGGGTACACTTACTGCCACCTCCATTGCTATGTAAATCCAAGACATTGATGTGCCGGCAATTGCATGAAATGAGCGGAGGTGTCGATTACGCGCACTGTTGTGCGGGCCACAGCCGGGGAGTTTTAAAACCAGGAAACAGCTGATCACTTCATCCGTGGACATCAAGATGAGCAACTGGCAAGCTGCTGAGATCCCGGAGATGCTAGCATCTCCTTGGTCTCTGTAGCTGTCTTTGCTGTCCGCTTGTTGTTGTAGCGGCAAGCTACTAATGGTTGCTTCTTTTAAATTAAAAGCCCCCCGCTAAGAACCCAGTTCTAAACTCCAATGGGGTCCAATGTAAAGCTCTTATTTTGAAGACAAATTCGACCTGCTTCTCTTCACGCCCAATTTCGTGCTTCACGCCACATCACATGTTTACGCCTACCCCAGTTGCGGCCAATTGGTGGCTTTTTGGAAAAGAAGGAATATTACACCTCCCTTTTAGATAGACAAGAGGGCACATTGCAGCCTTTATCTTGCTGCAGATGTGCCGCCTTTTCTGTCTAAAAGGGGCTAAAGACTGCGAAGAATCATCTGTTCCGCGACGTATGAAGTATTTCTTCCGTCATCTCCTTGCAGGGAGATACTCTCCGTGAGTCAATTGACCATGCTAAATATGACTTCTCTTTCCTCAAACTTGAATTTTGAGCCTCGACTTGCAGTGTTCCTGGCCCTCGAACTGCATTCGCAAACAAGAAGCAAGAAGTTGGTTGAACTCTTACACAAATATAATCTGAGCGTGTCAGATTGGTGCATACTGGAGAAACGGATGTGATTGTAATCCTTCTGAGTAATTTCCATCACATCAAGGCTGTGAATGCAGCTGCAGAAATCTGGATCTCCTTTAAAGCTGGAGAAGACAGCCAGAATGATATCTCTTAACACAATGGTCACAAACCTGGGCATGACTTAAGGTTGCCAACTCCCTGAAAAATAAATAAGGGACACCTAGTTGGTGTCCCCCCGCCGGCTTGGTAAAATGTTTTGCCTTTTTTGTGTGTGTAAAACGATGTTTAACTTATTTGACTCGAATCTGAATTTAATTCGATGAACAAGGACGGCAAGCTGCTTCCCATTTGGGCCATGCTGCCCCTTGCCAACGATGTATTGAATCTAGATGTGAAGTGCAGTTGTAAAAGCACTTGTTCAAGTAGGTCTACCAGCTCTCTGTGCAAGTGGACAAAAGAAAAGCTGAAGTGTACATGTCTGTGCAAGTGTAAGTGTGTGAAATAGCTGGAACAGAGTAATTTTCAGGACTCTGTGCGTAACTGTACAGATTATTAAAAAGAAACACCTGTTTTACACCACCAGGCCTATGATTTTCTGTCTATTTTTGAAGTCATACTGGACTAAATATGGGTTATATCGATCATATGATAAAGATATCAGTTGCTACTCCTGATCCGTAATCAATACATACTTATTATGTTCAGATAAGATAATCTGATCAAGAGTTGTAACAGCCACCATATTTTATTAAGGCTGGTGGTGGGTTGGGAGCCATCAACGCCCCCTAGAGGGCAATTTTCTGACAGGCCTGTCTGCCCCCATGACCAAAATTGTTCTATGGACCCTTACAAACAACTTAGAAGTGTCAACAAAGCTTTTGCATCAATTTGAAATGAAAATGACAAATTGCCTATATACACGAATGCCACTATTCTGTGTAACAAAGCATCTGGTGTGTCAGGTTTTTTTTTCAGGAAGCAGGGAAGACTGTGCATGCTTTAACGTTCCCTAGTTTTTGTATATAAACAGCCAAAAAGACACCAACCTCAAAATGTCACATTTACACATGGCCAAGGTAGAAAATGTATGTATTATTGAAGCAAAATACCACAAAGTGCAGGGGGTAGAGACTTGGCTGATTAATTATTATGGGCATATATACACTAAATTGTTTGACAGCTGTGTGCTGGCATTATTGAAATAACACATTTGGCTGATATACTTCCTGGTTTGGCTGTAATAAAGCAAGTAATTGGAAAGGAAGAGATATGTGTTATACCACCACCATCTTAGGCGTTACAGACATTTCTATTTCTACTCAAAATGCTCTCTTCCAAGGACTGCAGTACTTAGTATTAGTATTCATTGAGATACTGCACTCACTTTACAGTAAATATACCCCTCAATGTCTCATGAATACTGTCGGGTATTTAAGTCAGAGACCAAATCACAAAAAGTAAAAACTTTCAAGGGCTGTCCCAACTGGTAGTTATTCCTTATACATTCCATTCATTAACTGTGGTAAGGTTTTGGCTGCACCTGTGCCGTCATTCAGCTTCATGAAACATATGGTCAGCCTTTCACTTGTTGCTATTGAACAGTGGTACTTCACTGATTTTCTAAGCAGCCTCATCATGCTGAGTTCTCCAGGCTGTGTGTTTGGCGGGATATGACTGTGTGGTTCTTTTGCAAAGACAGGATGATTTGAGTATGAAAAACTGTCCCACGGGGTTTTTGCTGCCTCAATAAAGTTTAGAGACTCTGTAGGTGAGATTTGGTCTCCCTCCTGTTGCTCTGCTTTTTATGAGCTGAAGTTAAACTTGATGCAAAGTAGCTGGATTCATATTGAGAATGTTTGAGTTGCCTGACGTGCACCTGCACCATAGCCATTGTCCTTTTGTCTTATTATTTGTTTATTTCAGACTCACATCTAGTGTTGTGTAAATATAATCTGTTTATCTAGTACCCCCTTGTGGCTTCCACTTTGAAATACTAAGAATTAAGGAGACATTGATCACAGAAATATTTTCTAACATTGGCATGAAATTGTGTTAAATTTCAGCAATGTAGAGGCACTAACAATAGTTGGTTTACTGAAAACAGTGATGATGTGGCGAGCCACTGCCAGGTAGTGCTAAAACCAAGTGTGAAGAAAGATGGACTGTACAGATGGTCTAGAAATGGTATTTGGTTGAATCTTGCTCGCACTATTATTGTCTCAGCAAACCTGTGTTGTTTCCATTCAGGTTTTCTATTTTCAGTAAAACCTTCTTTGTTGTTTGTTTTGGCTGGATTCACTAACCTTAGCTTCATTGTGGTAAAATTGTTCATGATGACAATCCCATTGACAGTCAACATCCATTGATGTTTGATTCATGCAGAAACACACTTATATACTGTTCCGAGCCATTTAACATTTCTAACTAGACTATTATGGGTCTGAAGCTCCAACATCTTCTGCTACGCCTGTTGTTTTGGTGCATCAAATAGCTTTGCAAAAAGCGCTGCATATCTTTGCCACTATTTAGTATATAGTATCAGATTGGACTTGGTTTCTGAAGATGCCCAATATTAATGAAGGCCAAAAAACGTTATCAGATTTTGACGTCCATCATCCCTAACAAGGGCTGATCTTAACAATAATTGAGCAAATTTTTGTTTGGTTGGTTTGTCAGCAGGGTTTCACAAAAAACTGCTGAACGGATGTCCATGAAACTTGGATGGAGGGTGGGTCTCGGCCCAGAACATTCCCCAGTTACTGCTGCGGATAAAGGGATGGATCCAGGATTTTGTTCTCACTGTCTTTAACATTGCATTTTTTGTTAATTTCTCAGGGAATAATTCTTTGATCTTGATGAAAAAAATCAGGTGTATTTAAGTGGCTGGTAGCTATGATTAAATGCAAAGTAATACTGTTTGACCTCTACGGAGGTTTGCACCCCACCAAGTGTAATTCAATCAATCAATCAATCAATCAATCAATCAATCAATCAATCAATCAGCCTGTAACGATGTTCTACATTTTGTTAAGTAATTTTTTAATAAAATGTTTGGCACACATTAGTTTAATCAAGACAGCCGTCATAGTAGAGCACAGCCAATAACATAGGAGGATTCGATATACAGCCCATTTGTAAGTCATTAGTCTTTGTCAATTGTAACACACCTCAAGCTAATTAAAGATAAATTAAGTAGCAGTAGGAAGGGAAGTGAAAAGATGAGAGAACCATCTGGAGAAATGATAGTGGGTGGCAGAAGGATGGAGACAGATGTGTGGAAATGTCACATCAAACCCCACACCACCCTTCAACTACAGCGCCAAAACACACCAGGGATCACTAGCAGCAAAACAAATCACCAGAATGACACACTTTTCTTTCTCTTTCATTTGAGCGTATCAATAGCAGTTGTAGTAATTTGCCGCCCTCAGTCATGCCACTCATGATACTTTCATTTCATTTTGGTGGGTCTGAGTCATAACGAACCTGAAGCTGGCATGCCAACACAGCTAAGTCCTCAGCATTTTAATCAGCTTAACAAGTTTCAGTGGTAGACCGGTAGTGCATATAAGCTGGTTAGTTGATGGCAGTGATGGTGTGAGTTTGTGTATGTGGATGGTGTTGACTGACATCCGTAGCAACAGTAGCTTGGAAACAGCCCGAAGTATCATGTAGAGTTTGCTTAAGCAGTGAATGTGGTGGGAGGTGTTAGATAGTGGGAGAACGTGCCGAGGAGACAAAAGCATCTTTTGGGAGGACAGAAGAACTTATTTGTGAGTGATTGTGTAGATTTAGAGAGGGTTGGCATGGTAATTTTGTTAGGTGTTAAAAAAAAACATTTTCTCTCTTTTCATGTTATCTTTCTCTCTCTCAAACACGCAGATCCTTTTTGTTGTTGTCAATCCTAACTCAGGAGATCTTCTCCATAGATACCATTCAGAGAGATGGTGTGGATGGTGAACTTTTCAGGCAGGGGAGTAGAAAGAGCTAAATGAGCTCTGGCCATGAAAAGGAAAAGGGAGGGGAAAGGAAAGAAAGACGACTGGATTTGATAAAGTCGCTTTGAGAACTTTTGATGCTGAGGTAATGACCACAGTTGACCTGTCAGACATTATCCGTTTGTGTCCGTGTTTGGCGTGACTATGTGTAAAAACATGGACTGCCTGATGGATGGTGTATTCTGACCTTAAAAACATTCATCTCTTTTGCAGAATTTTGACTCAAGTTGACTCCACTGCTAGCTGCACTGAACTAGCAGAGAGTTTGCCTACAGTTCTGTCTGCCTTTGTCTGTTAAGATCACTAAAAATAGCAAAAAGGAGCTGACAGATTTTTATACATGAAATACCACATCCTACACCACCAAGAGCTGGTTATTTCTCTTGTGGTTTGAAAATGCCATGCAGACAAAAACGCATGCATGGGTGTCAGAAAACATGTGATCAGGCTTCAACAAATTTGTAGATTTAATTGGGCTTTTATTAATCAACTCTTCTTTCCTTCTGTTTTATCAATCTACGGATCCATTTATCCTCCTCTCTTTTCTCTCCACGGTATTTTGACAGCTCTATAATCCTTTCTCTCTGCCAGGCTTTTGGGAAATTTGTTGAAGTGAACTGTAAGAGAATACTGTGAGAGGCTAATGAATTAAATTGAGAAGCTCTTTTTCATTATGTCACAGTAATTGAAGTGTGCCTTTGTACTAAAGTTGGCTTTGTTTTACACTTTGTGCTCCTTGCCCTCCAGGTCAGTGGCAGGGATACAGAAGTCAGATTACTTGTTCGTGCAGATTTTATTCCTGAAGCGAAAGTGTAATCCACTCTACCTGGAGTCAAGGATTAAAAACTGGTGGCTCAATGGGTCGACACACACACACACACGCGCACACGCGCACACATGCATGCACGTTGGATAAACATGCACATATACTGTAGACGGCACACGGAAACATGAACATACACAATAGTAAATTAGCAAATCGTGTTCCTACATTTCTGAAATAAATGATTAAAGGCACCTGTGTTCATTATCAACAGGGCAGCATGGAGGGAACACATATTCATAAACACAGGGCCAACACAGTGACTTGCCAAAGCAATATGTTGACTCTTACAATAGGACATGATTTGAGTTGCTCCCCTTATGGATTTGTCAGATTACTGGCATGGGTCCTGATCAAAGCTTTTTTAAACCCTCCTCTAAGAAGCCTTGCTCTGAATTCCTTCTGCTAATTTATCCTCACTCAGACAGAGGAGGAGAGGAACAGAAGAGGAGAGAGAGACATGGACAGAGACGTTTCAGAGATGCTCAGTCATGCCTCAACCAAAATGTCTTCCATTAGAGAGTTGACATTAAATTACAGCTTTTTTGTATGCAGGAAGAAATCCTAGTCTTAGTTTTCTCATTTCCCTTGTTCCTTTCACTGATTTTAGTTCTCTGGTTTGATGTCATTAACAAAGGTTCAGTATAAGATCTGTACTGGCCAAACTGCCACACTTACTGTACCTCCTTCTTAGTCTGAGCTTTGGCTGCACAATTAATAGAAATATTAATATTCATATTAATATCAAAATTGTACTATGGGCTGGGGAAATATCTAAGGCAGAAGCTTCAATTTTTTTATCATGGTAAAATATGTTACGGCATTTAAAATGAGATACTGGGGTGCTGCAGACATGCCATGGTCTTGTTTCTCCAGATGTAAGAAATGTCACATCATGATTTTGATTGGTTTGTTCAGTGAAATGAAAATTGTGATGCTCAATTAATCATTCCCACACAATTGCAATTGTAACATCTGTCAAAATAATTGCAGTAGGTTTTCAGATTATTTAGAATAAGACCAAAACAAATGATAATTTTCATTTTTTTTTATTATTCTGCCGATTCTGCTGATTGATTTTTATTCATTTTACAAGAGCATTTCCTTTTGATAGACTAATTTTCCTCTACATTTACTGTACATGTTGAACATTACTATTCAGGATTTCTCCCAGAAATTATTTAGTGGAGATAGTAAATGCTACAGTCCCCCCATTTTGCACTGTATGATCACTGCTAGCCCTCCTCAAACCTGTTGCCGAAACCTAGAATTAGGAAACCCTATAAAAGGGAGGTCTGTCTATTTATGTAAATGCAGATATTCTTATTTATGTAAATTTAGACATCTTTAGAGAATAGAGATCTGTTGATTTGAAACCAGTGTTGCACCCTGTCTTTGAACTGTGCTTTGAAGCTCTTCTGTCTAAAGACATGAGCTCTGGGCTTTGAGGCTAAGCGTGTCCTCCTATGTGTTTCCTGGTGTAGCGTTGTGGCAATAATGATTGCCATAAAAGCCATTACCAGGGGCCCCGGGGCCACTGGGCTGCGGGTCCAGCTTTATTACACCGCCCCGCGAGACAGTAATTACACTATATCTATGTTGCTACGGCAACATGACGGTTCTCAACGGCTAATGCAGAATTTATGTTAGGGGAATTTGGCATTTTGTTTTCATACACAGTGCGTGTGTGTGTGTGTGTGTGTGTGCGTGCGTGTAGCTGTACATTTGCCTTCTCAAAGGGGCCTCATTTAAAAGACAGAGGGACAAAAATGTGGGAGGATGGCATTAGTGGTAATCCACTATTTCACCTGACTGGTTCCATCCACACAGCTGAGCACTGAGGCTTGATTTTTAGAACAACCTGGAAACACTCCTACGTCAAACACTGAGTGCCCAAAAGCTTTTAGATACAACTAGTCTAAACCAGACTGATCCAAACTCTGCCTTCTTTGCCAGAGGGAAATTATCTCATCAAAATCTTAGGACCCATATGGCTTGAGTTTGGCATACATAAGCTAAGATTGGCATTAGTTTGGTAAAGTAGGCCTGCTTTAAAGGTACAGTAGAAATGTGTTGTATGTTTCACTTTGTTCCACTTAGTTTCATGTAAAGTTTCTAAACTTGTTCCTGGTCTGAACTAATTAATGAAAAGTCTAGTAAAGCCAGACAAGTGTGCTGAATAATGAGACTTTAAAGACAGCAGTCTACGCTTCAGCATTAGGGTGAAAAGACTGACTGTTCATTATTGTGGCTTCTGACACTGAGCCATGTCTGCATTGCTCTGTTGACTCAGAAGATTAGATTGGCAAGCACCAAAGCTAATCTGGCATTTATAGATTTGTATGTGTGTGTGAGTGTGTTTTTCTCCATTGAGCCCTGGACTGATAGGGACTTGAGGGCTTCAGGTATTACCAGATGGGCACTGCACTGATCTCCTGTCTCTCTCTCGAGGGAGATAGTGTCATTCTAAAGGAAAGAAGGCCCCACCATGTCACTGACTGTCCTCCTCTCTGGCTTAAACAGAAGATTTTTTTTGTGTTTTTTGTGTATTCAGTAAGAAATTGTCTACACTTTGATAGTGTGCAAATGAAGACTGGATAGAATCACATTGATGTATCATAGACTGAAGTGAAGTAATTTTTTTCAATACTACCAAGGAAATTTAACAGACGTGATCAAACAAATGCAAGAAACAAAGAATAGATAAATAAATCAAATGTTGTGTTCAGCTCAGTATGCAAAGGCACTGTCAGGTTGTGTTGTGTGAATTGCAAGAGCAGCTCTTCACACTGTTAACAGAGGTACTCTGACAAATCCAGCACAGGGCCAGCATTTTTGACACTGCTTCATAACGGTTTACTTGAATTTCATCTCCACTGGCAACAATGACTTCCAAAGCCCATATAGGCCTAATATCTGGAGTGCAGCAGGTTCCAATTTTTGGGCCAATCTTATTTTGCCCTCAGGCACATCATATGTAGACATTGCATTATTTTCCATTTGGCAGAAGTTGACACTTCCTGCCAAGCCCAGCAGCCTCAATCATCTGTCAACTTTATTTAAATGTCTAGTACTGTAGATGTACTGAATACTGAACATCTACTCATTTTATATAGCCTAATTATTATTTCATGTTTTTGATTGGCTTTTCTACCGATTCAAGTGCTAAAGGAAGTAAAAACGTCTCCTTACTACATGGAGGGTGAAGGTCTTTTTCATTAACTAGATAAATATTCTGCATAGGGCCTTGACCAACTAAAGTCTGCAAATTTAAGGATTTAAGGACCGGTTTTGGAAGTGAAATCCATATAATATTATTGCTAATCTAAGCACTTTATCATGCCACAACTGCTGTTACAGTGAGATTAGCAAACTGACATTTACAAGATTGTATAAACTGCCAGCTCTCTTTTACTACCCTTGAGATTAGGAATGTTCTTAGTCTAGTTTGAGTGTAAAACCACACCAATCAAACACAATTAAATCTAATTAAATAATTAATTAATTTAATTTAAACAAATGTAATCTTAAATTTCACTTGAATTATGTTGTATATTGGAGAAATACAAATATTGCATTTATTTTAGTTTATTTATCTTAATACAGGTTGCTTTGTAATATGTGGCAACAGTTAGCTGGTGTAGTTAACATTAGTATTTTTTGATAAAGCAAAACTTGTCTAGGAAGACGTGACACTCGCCTCAATATGCACTAGTACTTATTTAATTGAATTGAATTGAATTAAATCAAATTAAATTGAATTGAATAATGAAAAAAAAAGTTTAAAGGTGCAATATGTAAGAGTCAGCTACCTGTCATGTTCAAACTCCAAACCAATAGGGGCATATCACCAGAGTAACTGCTAACTGCTGCTAATGGTAGCTGCCAATAGGTAGTTACCTCAGTTAGCTGTGTGGGTAATGGTCCTAATGGTTGCAACAATACATAGACATAACATCTGACTAAGCTGCGGAGCTGTAAAAATATAAAGGAAAAATAAACAGTGGATATATCTGTATTAAATAAATGGTCAAGACTCCATAATCAATAAATGAAAACCTTAGCACAGGTCTGAAACTTCTTGTGTTAATCTTCAAGCTTCTTAAGAAGTAAATTGAGCAAAGAGTTTTTAGTGTTTCCACAGCAACAATCTGTCATTTCTTCACATTCTGTCGATCATTTTAGTACATTTTTGGTTGTTTTCAACTACAATTCGTACATATTGCACCTTCAACCAACTAGTCATTTACTTAAGAATAACCCCATAGAGACAGAGTAAAACAGATATTCCGATATGTCTTTGTAAGGGCCAGTGTGTGCACCACTGCCAAGTAGTCACAAAATTGTTTTTTGCACTCGGGGTTGTGTCCAGAGGTGGTCACACTACGTAACTACCTCTTCTAAAATGATAAATCATAGGCACTGGTTATTAAGTTTGGTTTTCCTTCAATATAAATCTGGTGGTTCGAACATGATCTAAATTGCTTTGGTAGACAGTTGTTGTTGTTTTACGGAAACAAACACAATCAATCTCTTTCTCAGCCTCATTCAAATTAAATGTCAGGGTTTGAATTGCTTCAGCTGCTTTAATGCAGCCACATTATGCCAAAGAGCAGTTCAGTGCTGCAGTCCAATGATGATAGAAAGGACTATACAACGTTTATCTTAAATGGTTATGCCCCTTCATTGTTCTCTGACATGCTCTCTCTGCCTTCCTCTTTTTACTCAATTTTTTTTTCTTCAGTCCATTCCCTGTCTTCCTCATTCATTGACTTCCTTCTCTTCCCTCTAATTCTGTCCTCTTGGTCAGTATCTGAATGGTTGGTCTCAGAGGAAAACCAGGGATGTTCCCTGGCCATGGTTCTTAGTCACACTTCTCTGCTTCATCGGACAGAAGATGGAAACACTAAAAACTGTTCCCTCAGTGTACTCCTTGAGAAGCTTGAAGCTTAACACAAGACATTTCAGAACTGGGCTAAAGTTATTGTGGATGGATTCTGGAGTCTTGACCATTTATTTATTAAAGATCTATCCACTGTTTGTTTTGCCTTCATATTTTTAGAGTTTTATGCTGAAACAGTTTACTCTTTTGAGATACTGATAGAAATAGATGGGAAAGTATCAAAACTTAATGGTGATGCCATACAAACACACAAACAATGGACTAATTGCCTCTGTCTCCAGGGTTTTTGAGACTCTTGCTGCTTTGGGCCAACCACTGAATGCAGCAAATAGCTACTATGTTCCTTATACTAAGGATTTGTTTTCATATGTTATACCTCATCAACCCCAAAACACTAGCATGTTACAAATACCACCACCTTCATTTAGATCTCAGCTAACCACCGGTAAATGTTTGTAACTGCATATTACACGGTTGTTATGCTATTGTGCTGACAAAAGTCTGTCCACAGACAGACAGACAGACAGACAGACAGACAGACAGACAGACAGACAGACAGACAAACATACAAGATGAAAACATTAACACCTACACTAGAATGGAGGTGAATTATTAGAGATGGGTTACAGTGATCTGCAACCTAAACCAGATCTGGGTCAGTGGCGCATAGTGGCCACCTTCTTACTTCCTACCTCCCTAGTTCTGACCCCCTGGCTGGGGCCACATCATCTTCAAATTGTGCCCTCATTTTAGTCTCAGCTACACACTGGTAAAGGTTTGTGACTGCATGTGACACGGTTATGCTGCTATTGTGTGGACAAAAATCTGTCCCCAGGAGCACATTTTAATATGATACAGCAGGCACGTGCACACATAGGGCCCAAGGGGTGCTTGAGCCCCTGCCCTTTTTGCTGCGTATTAAAAAGTGCCCTTTTTGTGTGTTTTTTTTTATGAATAAATACATTCCTAGGTATGTGGAAAAAAAAAACGATGGTATAAAAAATGCACAGTTATCTACCGTATGCATTTCCTTGTATTACGGTGTTGTGTGTGTGTGTTGAGCCTAACGCAGCTTCTCCGTCCGCTGCGGCTCCGCTCTGTCTCTCACAGAGGAGAGAGAGAGAGCACTGCCTCATCAAGAACTCCACCACGCACATAGATGAGACGTGACAGTGGAGCGACTTGAACCTTTTTGAGTTATAAAGCCATTAACATAACTTCCTTGTGGGGGCTAGCAAGTCGCCTTCCACTCATTCAACTTGTTTAAATATGAGTCATATTTCAGAAAAGCCCCCATTTGTGCTTGTTAAGCTAACAGCTTGTTAATGAAAGTTAAGAATAATCTAATATGACCGCTGTCTGTGTAGGCTGTTTATCTTGCCACAAATCTTTGCTGTTGTAAACATTGCTGTTCCTACTATTCACAGTAGCAGTCACAGTAGTAATTTCTTGGTTTTGTCACATTTTAGATGTGTAGCTTATATTTCTAGTTTGCACTTGCCCTACAATAAATAGAATGATAATAAACCAGTGTTTTATTGCTTTTAAGAATTGCAGCTGAGTTGCATGTCGTCTAAACCTCAGTATTATGATAATGTGAATAAACTCATGTTGACAATAATTTGTTGACACAAAAGAAATGGCAATTGCGTATCATGCACAGATACACAGGTAAGTAGTTAGCTTTCTATAAGGACTTTGTTTTTAATTTTACATTAATGTACATATTGTATTATTAAGCCCTGAAAAAATACATATACATGTGCACATACTGCCCTTTTCTGACTTTGAGCCCCTACCCCTCTATAATCATGTGCACGTCCCTGTGATGCAGACAGACTCCCTTACTGATCATTACCAGCTGAAGCTGTCGTGCCTGGTCAAACTTATACTGCTATCAAGGGTGTAAAGTAACACATTTCGAGAACTGATGCTGTAAATTAGTAGCTTTTATATGTACAATACTTGAATTTTTTAAAATTTTTTTTTACTTCACTTTAAAATCAGTGCTTTGTCCTTTAGTGAGATTTCTGTTCGTAGTGGTATTGTTGTGGTATTACACCTCATTTGTGAAAAAAAGGAGTACAGACTAGCAGCATAATAGCTATGTAATTATAGCCCGGTGGGAGGACAATGTGCTGCGAAGTTTGCTCTGAACTTCTTTTTCCTTATGAAGTGATCTTTGACAAAAGCTCTCTTATTGCGAATAGCTGGTCACCATTAAAAAAAAATGAATGACTCGAAGGAGGACTAGCGGGTATGCGACATTCATAATACATGATAGTTCCATCATAAATAAAACAAATGGAAACTATTTTCACTGAAAAAAAGTAAACTGTTAATAGAATTTTTTTTCTGAATAGTTTACATATCTTTGCTAGTTTGACCTTCGCACATTTGAGATGGTTGTGTTGCTCAAAGAGATCGGTTTTGCTTGCTCCCTTTTTTGCGTATGATTTGCTTCCAAATGGAGAGCAGGCCTTCTTGGAGGATGATGTCATCTTTTTCTCATAGTTTACATATATATGATCATAGTGTATATTTAATGAAGGCTGTATCCATCTGTTTGTCTGATGTCTGTTTGATTAGTCTCCTGAAGCACTCCCTTATTTCTGTCATGTTTGTAGCATAACACAATCACTGCAAAGGACACAAAAAATACAATCTACAATACTACAGGCACAGATGTCTTAAAATCAGAGAGATGTAAATTAAGAGATGCAGTACATTAAATGTGTTTATGGTGAGTATACGATCAAGTCTCTCAACCATAAAGCTAACGGTGCTGCAATTATGTAGTCTGGAGATATTTGTGGTTTTACTACTTTCTATTACAGGGAATGCCAAATGCCACATAAATAATTACTACTGCGGAGAAAAGAGGATTGACTCTCGCTGTTTCTTTGTCAGACAACCTCACAGCATGGAATAATACGTGCTGAACTTAAAGGTTGAATTTACGTTCCATGACTCTGTCTGATTCAGTCTCACCTTGTGTTCAACTGACGTCATATCTCTGTCATACCTGCTGCCTCTGTCTGCATTATAACCATGTCCCTAAATACAAATGTTGGTATTTACGTCACCTGCTCACCCATCACATTTGTATTGCTTATCAAGCATTTAACTCTTGACCCTAGCTCTCCTAGATGATTGATAGACATTTAAAGGGATAGTTAACCCCCAAATCAAAAATACCTTACCTGTATTGCTCTTTATTGGCTGTAGCGATGTCTGCCTTGTCTTAAATATAATGGACCTGGATGGTACTCTGCTTGTGGTGCTCCAAGCGCTAAAAAAATACATTTAAAAATCTCAACATTGATGTCTCTTTCCAGAAATGATGACTTGGTTACTCAAGTTAATTCACAAACCTTGCTCTGAGAAGTTTAATGCAGGAATATTTTCTTTCAAACTACAACCGCCAGCTGTAACATAATGCAAAAAGAAGTGTGCATCTTCTCATGGTTGGCAGCGTGGAATGTAAACAGCTGAGCTTTAACGTTAGCTAGCCTTCTGTCCATGAGTATAGAGAAAGTTAGGGTGAACTGTCCCTTTAATACAAACAAGGCAGAAAATACATGCAGGTGTTACATTATGAGTAAAATAAGGGCTCTTTGCTTGAGAGTAATAAAACTCGCCTAGCTTCTCACTGCCTACCCTGCTTCCTCTGGTTTGGCAGCTTACATGAATAGCCCTTCAGTCAGATACGGCCACCAGCCACGCCCATTAAGGCAGCTCTCCTCTAAATGATCTGTGCACATGGTATGCTGTTAGGTTGGATTTTAGGGGCTTTTAGTAAACCCTAAGGGACTGTTTCAATTTGGTAAGCTAGAGTAACCTTTAAGAATCTTTATGATATTATGCACACTTAACACCTAAGTTTTTAATTCCATCAAAGAGACATAAAATCAATGACCACTACTTACTTTAACTTTAGTATGTTGGTTTTATTGCATAGATTTTAGCAAGGGCAAAGCATACTGCTCAATATTTATTTCAGTTACAATCAGGGTCCGAAATGATCTTTTTGACTCACCAGCCAAGTGGACTGGTAGATGAAAAAATCCACCAGCCAAGCATATTTTTTACCGGCCAAAATAATAAATTGCCTTGTTGTGTTATATACAGAAATTACAGAAATAACAATACAACATCCGGTTGCTTTTTAAAATAAAACACTCAGTGTTGACACCAGCACACAAATCTCAAAAAAGAGACAAACACCAGGTCTTCTGCTAATCCCTCGGTCGGGAACACCTATTGCTGTTGTTTTTATAACACAGACCTAGAACTGCAGTCGCGAGTGATCATGTGATTATCGCGGGAACTCCTCGGCAAAGCGACACCAGCTGTCGTCTACCATACTGCGCCGTGGCGGATCGGAGCCGTAGCACAGCAGACACGTATCCAGTGGAAATTCGGGGTCAGGATCAGAGCAGAGTGTGGGCGGGTCTTCACACTGTTTTGTGTGTGTGTGTGTGCATCCCAAAACGCGGTAGACTTACCCTTAGTTTTACGTACTATTGTGGTACAAACCATTACCCGTCAGTGTGGCGGATAACCTCCGCGATTTACTCGCCATACAGAAAATTTACCCGCCATTGGCACTTGGCGGGTGTTAATTTCGGACCCTAGTTACAACCAATCATTATCAAAAATTCTTATTGATAAATCACAATACTTTAAATAACAAATTAATCTGAAAGCTGAGGCCTGGTTAGAAATACTTAAATTTAGGTGAGATGGAGAGGGTCTGGTCTTTCCATGGCTTGCCTTTCCTTCCTGCTGAAAGTCCAAGTCCTTGAGGCAAATCACAACCCCGCTCGAGGTCTCTCAATTTCCCCAAAGTCCAAATTTCCAATATCCAAATTGTAATCCACAGCATGTTGGCAAAAATGGCTAATTCGTTGTGCTCTTAATTCCTTGGTCTGTTACTGCTGAAGATTTCATGAAATCCTTTCTGCGATGTTTAGGCTGATCACATACTCCGTGTCCCAGGTGTTTCTTCAAGGCTGAAGCGAGTGGAAGAACCCACTTTAGTCTGTAATTCTAATTTAAATACTCTTTGCTTCGGACAGTGGCTTAGTTTATGTCCTTAGTAGGACATTTTCCCAGCCCAGGCGTGATCAGGTTTTTGACACTTCTTCGCCTCAGCTCAATCCAGCTTATTTACCGATTTAACATTAAATTTCCAAACTTCAATACATTTAGGTCAATCACAGTTACACATTACACATCCTTTTACTTTGCAAAGTTAATACTTAATTCTCTTTGTGATCATCAGAGACAGAGTGACAGACAGAGCCTTGAGGGTAATACTTCCTCTTTGTCACACAGACAGCAGTGTTGCCACTTCCTCTTCACTTTCTCCTCCAACACAACCTTAATATAATGATTTAACATTCCCTTCGTTACATTTCTAACCTCCAATACATTTATTTCAGTCACTGTTAAACATTATTTTACTGTAATTATGGCAAACACAATGCAACAGGCCATCTAAAGGTGTAAAAAGGAGATTAGAAGGGGTAAAAGGGGACTTGTTTGTATTATTTTAAAATGAGACTAGACTCTTCCCTGAGATTAGGCTTTATTCTCAGGTAAATTCTGTGATGTCCAGAGACTGATGGATCTATATGATAAATGGAAATGTATCCATCTGAAAGTTCATAATGTTGAGCAGTGATTCAGGATAGCTTAAAGGACTGCTACACCCCTGCGAGTCATTAATCCTAATTAGTGCCATGTTCTGAGTCTCTTCCTTCTGTCTAAACTGATAACGCTGCTGTTGTCAACTGTTGTTTGCACCTGCTGAACATGGATCAGTACAGCAAGAGGCCTAAATGCTGAGCTGAAAAATGTGGACCTGATTTCAGGGATGTGTATACAGTCACTCTTATATGTTTTTGAGGTTATTGGAGTAATACTTTGTTGCAGAAGTTGGAGGATGGGGGCATTAGCACATTAAAACAAATGAATGGACACACAACTCAGTGGCTGATAGTGAGAGTAGGAGCAGCCCAGTCTCATGTCAAAGAGTGTGATTGCCTTGTCAATCTGCTAGAGAGTACTGTATAGAGATGCATATTGCAACTGCTTTCCAAATCGATTTTGTTCCTGATTTACAACCAAAATAAATATGCGTTGGGTTAGGGTTATTTTTGTAACACTAACTTTTGTGTGGATATTAAAACAATTCTGAGAGAACTAAGGCTGTAAATTGTACAATGAACATCTTAATGTTTATTGATTGGTTTTGGAGATTTGTGATTCAAATTTGCCTATGGAGAAATTAATGGGATATTGTTATGATTTTAGCCAGTAAATGGCACCAAAACATGTTAGAGACTCACAGCATAGTTCTTAATTACATGACGGTTTTGATACTGTAGTGCCTGGCACTAAGATTACCTTTAAAAATGCCTGACAATGCCACCTCCCGCTAAGGGGCAGGAGGAACCCTTAAACCTTTAATATCTACAATGCAATTTGTGACCCACTCTGACCTCCCCGAGCAGAAACAATTTGCCAGAGGCGTATCCTGTGCAAAAGTTAAGTTGGCTTTATTTCAAAATATAGTTCAAATTTCACTAAAAATGCATGAGGCAATAAACAAAACAACAATCTCATTGGATGGTTAAAGTCAATCAGTTCTCCTCACAATAAGGGCGGGTCAGCCATAGACAGCAACAATAAAATGACTGTGGGAGACAGGAGGGAGACAGCAATTCTAACACCACACGCATGCACTACACACATAAGAGCACTACACACTTAACCTCTATTTACTTATCGCAATGAATTACATGCAGTGTCACGATCAAATATACACACCACTACAGTGTCACCCGTGCAGTCCCAACACAGAAGGAGGCTGTGTGTCAGTGCGGACCTGGCCTTTCACAGAGTCAAGCTGTAGGTACAAAAGAGAACAGGAACATTAAATGACATCACCATCCAAATGACTACTACCCAATACATCAAGTATAGTAGAAAATATACACCAATTGCCTCAAGCCTACAAATCAAATAAACAGCAACAAGTAAATTAACAGTAGAAAACAGTGGCTGGCCTGGTCCTTTAAAGAAAACACAGAATGCATTAGTTTCCATCCCAAGGTTCAAGATATTGCACATAAGTAAAACACTAAAACAAGTAATAAAAAAATATAAGCCTACTTTGCAAGGGTACACAAACTCCAGTAATTAATAATAGCTTTGGCTTCTCCCGCTTTTCCCTTTCGGCCATGTGTATTGTATTATTTGAACAATGATGAAATGTGATGATGATGAATTGACATGCCCGAAATAAACAACATAAATAAATAAATAAATAAATAAATAAATAAATAAATAAATAAATAATGCAGGAGCAGAGGGAGCAATCCAGTGCATCAACTATTATAAAGGAAACAAAGTTTCAATCTAAAAATACATTTAAAAAATACAGATAAACACATGTATATTGTTTACCAATATCTGTGCCACAGCATCCGTCAGTGGTCACGTCAGTCCTGAACTGAAACATAAATAAATAAAATATATTTTAAATATCTTTCAGGTAATGTTACCATTTCCACACAGGTTAAAATACTTAACACAAAGAGCGCTGGCAGCACATGGACACATGGTTACATAGGTGAGACACAAACAGAAGGCTAGCACAAACCTGAGCTATGTCTGGCTTTCACCCTGTATGAGAGGGCAGACAAGCAGCACTTTATCACTTCCTGATTGACACCCGGTCACATGACCGCAGGCAATCAACTGGTCATGTGACTATGTGTCCATGGCAAGTATCACACTATCCCCACAATACAAACATTTTTCTGCCAGTGTGGTGGTTAGCCTTCAAAGATTTGCCAAACAGAAAATCGGCTTGCATGTTGCTCTTGGAGGGGGTTAGATTTGTACCTGGCATGCATCTATGGGAAAAGACAAATATTTAGATATTGTTTTCTGGATTTTATGAGTTAATATCAGATAATTAAGATAGATTTGAAACCTGGCTCTATTATTGTAGTCAGATTAATTTCCAAAGTGATACCAAAAGTCAAAGTTTAAGTTTTGATGGAAGTAGTATATTAGCCAAACCATTATCTTTTCCTCAACCTAACCAAAGTGCACCTGTCAACTGAAATGCTTCTCAACAAGCTTTATTTTGCAAGCCTAATCACAAGTTGTATAGTTATTGTTGCTTACTTGACAACCAAATGAGAAATTGTACTTTTCACACCAAGACAATGTAAAACTTGACACTAAGACGGTGAGCTGGCTGGTCTATTACACACATTGGCCTGATAACGGGTTGGAAGGTGAGCAGCAAAAAAATGTCCAGCAACAACACATTTTGAGGCTTGGAGTGTGTGTGCTTATGTGTGTGTGTGGCTCTATCCCGCAGGCTGATAATCATTGCCTCTCTCCAGATGGAAGAGTGTTCCTGACTCAGTAGAGGTCTTCCTGCTTCCTCAGGGCAAGAGACTCAGGGGGTTGATGTGCGCGCGCGCGCGCCTGTGTGTGTGTGTGTGTGTGTGTGTGTGTGTGTGTGTGTGTGCACACTATTGTGTCTGAGTGCATATGGAGGTAGGTATTGAACTGTCACTTACCGCGAATCCTCTAAGGGATGAGCATCGCACAGAGAAGAGTGTGATGAAGCCAAATCAGATAGAGACTTTTGGCATCATCAATCTACAGCAGACAGCTTTATCACGTACCTTTAGTCCCCCTTTCTTTTTTTGAAAAACTGACAGTGTTGTTATGTGTATGTGTGGTGAATGCCGTCATTTACAACACTAGATGGTACTACATCTACGTTTTTTACCATGATTGATTGTGAAAGAGCTGAGCTCCTAATCAGAGGAAGTATATACCAAGAAGTTGAAGTAGATACTATCCCTGGAGAAATTTCGGCTTGTGTATATTAACTGTCCAATGGCATAACTAATAGGAATAGCATCTGGAGGATACTGTATCTCAACTGAATCGCTGAATCAACTGAGTCACAGGTTTTAAAAAGAGGTAAAACAGTATTCTTCTGTACATGCAAAAGCTTCAATTGAAACAAAACAATATAAAACATTCAGGGACATAAATCAATCAGGGACTTCTAGCAAAGCTGTCTGGATAGATCCCAATATGTTAATCAATTTGCAGAACTTCAAGGCACTTCTTGCTGGCTGTCTTCACATAATACTTGACTTTTTTAAATCTTCATTGTGTCTTGGTTTGTCGTAGCATAGTTTAAAATCCAACTGAAATCACATTTAGTCATCCCTTTTTGCACTCTAAATCAATGTGTTTTCATATTTATTGTAGATAGTTGGTGTAATTTAACAGAAAACAAAAAGGTCAGAAATGCTGCTTTTCATCTAAGCTGGCTGGGAAAGAGAGCCTGTTTTTAATGGTATTGAATAGTCAGGACCACCCCAGCATCTAACGAGACCAGACTATACACTTGCAGGTACTTTTACATTCTGTCTAAGGTTCTGCAGCTAAGCAGCTAATTAGCTTTCTAGTCTGCAATCTGAAATTAATAGTGCTCTTATCCTCTGTGAATATTTGTTTGGTTGCTCCTCCAACAAGCTAACACCCAGAACAAGATGTTCTTCATGTCTGTAAATTAGATAACAACACATTAGCTGGATTTAATTGGCTGAAATAAAATAATGTTTCCATTTACTTGGACTGACACTCTAACGATTAGTCTGTAGAAATAATGCAGCTAGCGGGGTGACAACAAGAGAAAAAATACTTTTCTATGTTATTGCTCTTCCCGAAGGAGAACATAGTGATAGACAGGGAAGATATATATATACTGTTGTAACAAAAGACAGTTCAGTCGACTTTGTACAGTTTAATGCAGTACTTGAAAATATTGTCAGGACTCTAATTAATGTATACAACACAACCACAATATGACATATATCTACCTCTTTTACATAGAATTCAAATAATTGATTTCCACACTTTCACATGAATAACAGCAGAGATGATTCACATTTTCAGTGAGGGAGCAGCTTCTTGGTAGCCTCTGGCTTTGATTGACAGGTGGAAATGGGCTTCTTTCCCACTTTTATCACAGTGCAGATGTCACGGGGTCCACCTGTAGCAGAGACGTCGCCAAGAAGAAATGGGTTATAGAGAACACCCACTTTGTGTTACTACACATAAATGTGCTCACTCACACACTCAATGGATGATGAAGAGTACTTTCCTCACGACAACTTGTGGGTCGTGAGTAAATTATTCAGAGATTCACTGATGCTCACACACACACACATTTACACATTCTTACATTTACATAAAACCTCATACATCCACATCTGCAGGCTGACTTTAGCTGGCACAATAATCTTGCTTAAAGTGCAGGGCAGTATCTGTTTAGATTGACAGCATATTCTATTCTGATTCATGTATAGGGAAGCCATTCACCTCGACCTCTGCTTGCTCTAACAAAGAGTACAATACAGCACTCCTTTTCCCACCTCATCTGAAAATGTGAGTGAGAAAACGTTTTTAGACATTTATTGTTTTGCCTCACCATCTGATAGAAGCTCTCAGCACTGAATCGCTTTAGTAATTCACTGTAAATTGCCTCCTGCATCAGCCAAGTTAAGCTCCCATGGGGAGAAACGAATCACTGTGAGAGAATGAAATCTCATCTTGTCTGGTCTTGTTCTTTGTAAGTGATTTAATACCTTTTAATGTTGTGATAATTAGTGTAGCCAAGAAGAGTGAGAGGATAAAACAAACAAGACACTCTCTTTGTCTTCAGCAGGTGTGTTGAATTGGTGCCCCCTTGTGGTTGAAGTGTGTAAGTATTTTCTTGCACCTGCAGACTTAATCTACTCAGTAGCCTGATGCACCGATTTATCAAAAGGCTGTCACTCTGGTTCTGTTGTAGTAAAGTTAGCAATTGTTTAATAATAATTCTATATTATTATTAAAGCATCATTTAGAAGTTGGGTTTGAATGATGGTTCCTAGGCTAAGACTGGTATTGTGCATTAGAAGGTTGCCATCTAGAGTTGGCATGCAGACAGTGCAGAGTGATTCATGGGGTTAGATGTGTTTGCTGAACCATTTCATGGGGTGAAATTGAGAAGTGTGAAGCCAGAGGGTCAGGGGGGAAAAGGCACACTCTCATGCTGCTCCCTTCCTACCACCCTTTTCTCCTTCACACACACACACACACACACACACACACACACACACACACACACACACACACACACACACACACACACACACACACACACAAACCACCTCCACAGTGACTGGCTCTGCAGTTGACAGACACATTTCCCAGAGGTCTTGGAGGTCCCCGGGGGGAGTCGGTGGTCAGTGAGGTGGATATTCTGAATGTCAATCCGTGACTGTCATGGCACCACCCACTTACTGTGTGGTGGTTACTCAAGACAGTGATCCGGATGTTAACAAAATACTCTACACTAGGGTTTGGCAATATGGTAAAAAAGAAAATGTTTTCCATATTGTTCAATATAGTTATTTATTACATGCTTGCCAGAGTATGGTGATAATGACTTAGAGCCAGAAGAAACCAGAGGGTTACTTAGTTAAACATAAGAATATTCTGTAGTTTCGTAACGTAAAGATAGAGCAACATAATGTATACATTGTGCAATGATGGCTTGGTTTAATATATATTTTGTGTGAGATTTTATCGATTATATACAATTTTTTTTCTCAGCTTTGAAGGATAACCCGAGTTCAATTTCAGTGTTGCTTTCGTGGCCCTCAGTACCACTTATTTTTTTTCCTATTCTCCAGAAAAACTCTTTCACATCCACTTTACCGGCGGCTCAAACGATGCTTTGTGGTATGAAATGGGCTTCAACATGCATGGCAAAAACTCATAATCAACATAATTTTGATCACGATCTTGTGTCAAGATTGTTTTATCTTCCAGCTCTACTCTTACATGTGTATTACAAAAAACAGTAACATGCAATTTAAGAGCAATATATATCATTCATATTTCGCTGTATTATGTTGCATTGCCGCAGCTATTGTTTTAAATTAAATGTAAGTGAACTCTCAGTTAATTATGCATTACTCTTTGTTCTTTATTTTGCTCCCAGGATAACTCTGACAGCCTGTCTTGCTTCACTGAGGTGAGGCTAACTGAGTCTAAGCTTAATTTTCCTCAAGGTTCCCTTTAATGAAAGCCCAAATATTAGACAATCTGTTCCCCCAGTATTCTGTGTCAATATTTTAAGCTTTGCTTTTATTTGCACTGATGTAATGTCTCAGCAAAGGTTGAGTATGTGCTGCACAGACATATTCAGGTATTTTGATGCTTAATACAGCTACAGTCATAGTGACATTAATTTGAACCTTTCCTTTTACTACGACAATGTGCAGTACATCTAACAGGAGGCATCATGTGCTGTCATCAACACCTGAGTGTTTTTTATCTCTACACCAGCGAATAATATCACACTGAATCACTCCGCAGCCCGTCCGAGCATGCCAAGTCTATCACAAAGCAAGATGTTAATTTGTATTTTTCATTGCTTTGTTATGACAGGTCTCCAGGTTTTTGACTATTTTGAAGCAGTAGCTCGCTGGAGACAAACAGTCTGAGAAACTAGAAATGTAAATAAATACACACCAAATACAGAATAGTAACAAAGATGAAGCAAAAATAGCCGGCTCATTTTACGTTTTGTTGTATTCAGGCCTTTGACAGCTATGCTACACTGATAAGATTTGTCATTGTTCATATACTCTAAGTTCCTAGTGCTCTGTGGATAATTGTAGCCTGTGAACCAACAACAGTGCAAAATGCAGTTCTCCTTGTGCCCTAAGACAGAGAAAGTAATGATTTGGCTCTAATTGAACCTGATAATCTCAGGCTTGTGTATAACTAAAAAATATGATTCATCCTCATGTAACTTTAAATGAACTTAAAGTGAGATGACTGCAGGCATTTGTTTCTATAGTGCTGGAAGGAATTATAGCACAAAACTAAAGATTGGTTCTTTGTTATGTTTACGATTTTGATTTTAAATTGAAAATATATCAAATTCAGTTTTGACGATTCCACATCTGCACTGCAAATTAATTTCTGTCAATGATTAAATTGTTAGTGACGTTGAATACCATCTCATTTTCTCCAGCACAGTTTCTACAACTACTATGACTCAGAAACAGAGTCTGCCAAATGCCAAATGTGGGCATAATTTCTGTTTGGCAAGTAAATCTTGTAAGACTCTCTTCCACAGTCAGTTTACACTGAAAAGTCTTTGATGAAGAAGCTATGCTGAGCATTTCTGCTGTGTTTTGGTTTATCTCAGTAGATTTATCTCTGCTTCTCTCCTCTGCTTTCGGTCTGTGCCGGAGTTTGACACGCTCAGAGGGACTTCATGGTGCATTCAGGTGCACGTCTTAAACTCTAAAATCTACCTGGCTTCATATGGCAAAGGATATGTGCGCCAACAGGGACCTTCAAGTGCACCTCAGGAAAAATGTAAATGAAAGTTGTCCATGCATAAAAGTCTAAGTCTAACAATAGCAATAGCCATCATTGCTGAAATATTTTTTTTTCTGACACCCCTAATATTGTTAAGTTATTGTTATCATGATATGAGACTATATATGTCTTGCATTTTGGATGTTATTATATCATAATATAGCATAAGTGTTGCCTTTTTCTGGTTTTAAGACTCCATTACAGTAAAGTGATGCATTTTTTCTAAACAACCTGTTCTAATACTTGCCTTCTTATACTTGCCTCCCTCTCAGTCATTATATCCCCGTTACTGTGTTGATACCAATTGTCATCCCTACAAAAGATATTGAGGTATTTCGACAAAATAATACTGTGATATTTAATTTTGTGTCCCAGTTCTAGCATTTACAGGGGCTTTTGAGGAGATTTCAAATCTCGAGATATATATTGTGTATTTTGCCAGTACTCATGGTACAAGTCATATATGAGTACAATTGTAATGTACTCATTTCAAGAAGCATCTTAAGAGGACATCAATAGAAAGTGATTTATCTTGTCTTTATCTGGTTTATTTGATATTGTCCTCATAGCTAGAGCTGTCATTGCAACATTCATGCAAAGACAGCAAACTGAGGTGCATAAAATGACAGAGGTGGATGTATAGATGCTAAGAGGCATTTAAAATGACTTTTTTCGACAGCAGTGTCAACCGCCTGGTTTTAATTTAATAACTTTTTACAATATTTTGTATAACACGCTCAAATCAGTAAGTAGGTCGTACTGCTCTCCTCCGCTGCCACAGCACCAAGATGTTTTGTGTGCTTCCATCTTCAAGCTCAGTCTGAATTCACTCTGTAAGACAGAGCATTAACGAAATGTTCCTTTTGAGTACCATACCTAGCCTCAGCACACACCACTCCATCTCTTCCCATTCTCTCCATCTTGCCCCCCTCTTTTTCCTCCTGCTCTCTCTCTCTCTCTCTCTCTCTTTCTCTCTTCATCGCTCCTTTTTTTTCCCATGCGCAGAAGCAATCATTTTCTCTTGCATCCCATTCCAGTAGTTTCAATTTCAGCTCATCTGTCAATTGATTTGAATCTTATTTTATGTCTCCACATTCCCTCTCTCTCTCTCTCTCTCTCTCTCTCTCTCTCTCTCTCTCTCCATTTTTCTGTCTCTCTCTTTTACAGTCTCCCCCTCTCTCTCTTTCTCTCATCTTGGAGAGTGTGCATGCAGTCTCAAATCTAAGCCGCTGCCTGTCAGGCTGCTCCGTTTATGCGCTCTGCGCTACTCTGCTCTCCTCTGCTCTCCTCTGCTCTCCTCTGCTCTCCTCTGCTCTCCTCTGCTCTCTTCTCTCCTATGCGCTATACTGTACCGCACTGCACTCGTCTCTCCTCTCATCTCCATCTCTCCTCCTTCTCTTTCTCCCTTCTTTGTCTTTCTCTACCTGCATCCCTCTTTCACTACACTCTCTTATCTCTGTGTGCACTGCTGCGCTCTGCTCCATTGTTTGGGAAAATACTGTACACTCTTGGTGTTTTTGCGCCAGAGCTGAGTGCACTCCGGCTACTGGTGGAAGAGGATTCAGATGTTCCTGGTGCTCCAGGTTTGGCTTGCCTTGAACTATTTGGATCTGTGTGGGCCAGAGAGGAGAAGAAGGTGGGGAGGAAGAGGAGGGTGTGCAGAGAGCTGCCCAGGTGAGAGCTTCATCTGCTTGGGGAAGTAAAGGCTTCAAGGTGGTGGCGGTAGAGGTTGATTGTTTCTCCGTCGAGGGTCATGCCCTGGGACTTGCGTGCTTTTCGGCAGTTGGAGTTGGAGACCCTCTCCCATTTTTGCCCCCCTAGTGGGGCAGCATTGATCCTGGTGCCGGGAAAAGCAACCGGGCACCAGCGGCACCACCGTGAAGAGTGGGCACCATGAACCAGCTGGATGCACCGCGGCCACTCAACTGGACCATCAGAAAACTGTGCCATGCAGCCTTCCTGCCTTCTGTACGCCTGCTAAAGGTAAAAGAACACAGGGGAAGGGAGTGTGGGAATGAACTAAAAACTAGATTTATAGGGAGATGTATAGTAAAATATGGCAGGCAGCCCCTCTGCTATCTTGCTACTTTTGCAAAAGAAGACAAGTAGAAAGAGGTGTAAAGATACAAAATGAATGCTGGAGAAGCTGCTATGCCACGTTGTACTGTGTGCATTACCAAGCTGTTGTAAGACAGGCATTAGGAAGAAATCTAGGAAAGAATGTAGTTGAAAATCAAGCTAAGTGTGTTAAAACTGCCAGCGTAACACTAAGAGGGGAGCGCAGAGCTTTGGAAGCATGGTGATGCGAAAAGAGGATAAAATGGAGATTGAGGAAATGCAGGAGCCTGATGTTAGAGAGATGCACATAGGAAATGAGATGGAGAAATGTAAGAAACAGTGGCAGAAAGTGTGTTAGACAGAAAAAAGACGTATAAATGATTTAGAGCATGAAAAATGAAGAAGAACAGAAGACAAGACACTGACAACAAGAGATGTAAAGGAATCAGGGTGAGGGTGAGAGTGAATTACAGGGGTCCAGTGTTGGAAATAGCAAGAAGGATGCACAAACGGTGAAGGTGAAGAGACCAAGTGTAAAATAAATTGAGAAAAGGGGAAAGGAAAGGTGGATGCTGAATAAAAGAGACACAATGTAAAGGAAGAGAGGATTTTGTAGCGATGGGTGAACAGAGATGTTGAATTGGAAGTGATGACGAGGACTGAAGCAATTTAGAAAAGAGGTGGATGTGCAACATCAAATCCCAGTTGACAGGTGTTGAAATGAATTTCACAGCACGCCTTAATGTAAAGCCTCACGGTGGACTTATATTTTGTTAGAGCTGGCTTGGTTTGCTTGGCAGAGCACACCATTTCACAACATCACCTGAGCAGAGGTGTGTAATATAATGTGTGTAAATGAGCGTCTTCTCATCTGTGTGTCTGACCATGTGTGGGTGCACCCGAGTGCCTCTATTTGGCTTATTTACAGACATTTCTGCTCTAAAATCAAATCTTTATTCATTTATGTGCTTGTATAAGCCAGTTACAGGCACTCTTGAAGGTGGGCTATTGTTGGAGGTCTTGAATGCCTGTTCTTCCCTCTCCTTTGATCTGGTTTTATCAAAGTGTCTCACAGAACAGTGTCGCTGTGATGTTGAACCACACAACCAGGAGTGCTTCATCTCACATGTCAGGCATTTGCATTTGTATGGCCTGGTTAAATGACTATCATTGTAATCCTTGATTGCATGCACATAGACACATACACGCAAAACAAACAGATCCTGAGAACGTTCATCGTGGGGTTGTTAATGTGCTTTATTGTGAAACTGTACATGAGCAGGCAGTTTTTCAGAAAGTGGTGTCTCTATGCACGTGTGTGCAGCGTGGGAAGCTTTTTAAAACATGAATATCTACCAGCCACTTACAGAAAAAAATTCAAATTCACGAGCCACTCAGTGGTTCATCATTACCATCTTATTTTACCAGCATTTGACTGGTGGTTGATACTACTTTTGTACCCTGGTGTGTCCTTAGAGTATTCAGAGCAACCCACAATGCTGTAAGATTAATGCAACATATTCATTTTAGACAAAACATCCTTTCAAAATCCTAGGTGATTCTATTCCCCGAAATTAACATTTTTGTAAGTAAAACCATAAAAGAAATCCACTCCCACCCTGACCCTGCAAAAAATTGAACAGAATTTACACATGTACATTCAATTAGATTTCTTCCAACCCTAAACTGGATCTGTGAGCATCAAGACTTGAAAAAGATGATGTCATCAAGTGAGACTTTGTTTGGGATTAAGTGATTTCCTGTAAGTGTTAGTTGAATTTAGGGCTCCCAGCTGTGAAACAGAAAATGTTCCCATCCCATATTCCCTCTTTGTATCCAACAACGATATATACAAAGCAACTCTAGAATTAACAACATCATTAGCATGGTGTGGTCTCTGCTGTTTTTCTGCTGATTCTTGCTCTAAAGAATTACCAATTAGTTGTTTAACATTATAAAAAAATTATGTGAATTTTAGAGCTCATTTTGAGGTTAAAGTCTTATAGTTTAAGTGTCCATAACAGCAGAAGCTACAACAAATTGCACACTGTGTGTGCTGTGTGTGAATCCTTCGAGGGACACATCAGGCTGTCAGTGTAAAATTAACTTAATAGGCCTGTCATTATTGTCGGAAATTTCTGCACGACAAGCATTTTCCTCCCATGTCCCTCTAACTTATTACCTGCCTGCTGCTGCTGCCAACTGTATACTTCTGCTTGTGTGTGCATGCGAGTGTGACTACAATTTATATGGCTGTCAGAAATGTTTCCCGTCTACCATAGGCAGGAAAATATGTCCGGCAGATTGTCAATGTGTGTTTGTGCATAGGTGTGTGCTTGTGTCTGTGCAGATGCTTGTCTATGAGTATGTGCATTTAAAATGCAGCGCTACAGGCACGTTGTGGCAAATATGTACTCTGCAAGCACATTTGTTCGTACGTATGATTGAGTTGGAGAAACGGTTACAGTAAGTACATTTTATATGAACTGATACCTTTGTGTGTAATAGTAAAGTGACATTTCAAACAAGAATAACACACCAAGAAATGTTACTGCCTTCATCAAATAAGAACCACAACACGTCTCTTCAAAGCTAGCCAGTTATACAATCTTATCTTATATTATACAACACACATAACCAAGCTAACCTGCTAATATGCCCCCAGCCAGTGTTTCTCTTGATTTCATGCAGTTAATCAAAAACCCATCACCAGTTTTACCATCTTCTCAAACAACCTCCCATTATCCTTAAGCTGACCACGTGACAGTAGAAGTGTGTGTTTGCACATGTGTGTGTACAGAACACAGAGCTGAAGCATGCTTAGATATTGATCATACAAAGATATAATTTTCCCAGTGGCAAGACCCTAAAGCTCATAGCACTGATGTGGAATTTACTCTGTTTGACGTCTGATCCATGAGAGAGCCCCGGCTTATAATGTGTAAAATTGTGTGTGGGTGTGTGTGTATGTCCTTGAGTGCAAACCTGATTAGGGTTGGGGGATGTTAACTGAATTGGCATACTACGATGTTCTCAGTGAAACATAAAGTCTTTCTGAATTTGAGGTAGTGTGTCCCCTCAGTTTGCTGTAAGGAGAGTTAGCTCACCACTGTACTCACTGCTGGTTCCCGCTGTACCTCTGACCCACTGATCTCACCCAGCTGAGAAACCTTCTCCCATCACCACAGACATACATTCCTGTGCTGGGTTTCAAAGGGTTTTCACACCAATAGTACAGCAACTACATGAATGAAAGAAATACATGAAAAAGAAACACTGCTGCCACCAGTGAAACTAAGTATTTAATGAGGGAGCGTGTTTGATAAGAAAACAATAAACATGACATGGAGAAGATTTTTTTTTTTGCATTGAGCAGCAGAAAACTTCCTTTCATTATCTCTCCTAAATGTCATGAACACCAAAAACTCCTGCCTTGTGGCAACTCTGAGGGTACAAGCTACTTGTTTGTGCTCTCTTGTGAGGCTCCTTTTAAATTATGATGGTACTGGGCTCAGAAGTCGATGACTGTCAGCCGTTGGCGATGGATGATGGAATCAGCTATCGGCCCAGCCTAACCGGATGTTAAAGTGCTTTTTTTATTTGGGTGTTTCTGTTTGTGGTGTCCATGTGCCTGTGTGTCTTTCAGTTCAGCTCAAAGATAAATGTTCTTGCGTCTATGTCAGTGTGAATGGACTTATAGAGATATCTCCAAAATACATGCTTTTGTCTCCAAGCCCGGTAACGTTACACTAACTTATTAATTAATCCAAACTGACAATGAATCAACTTTGTACTGACACATGTGTTCAGCAAGTAATTGAATTCATTACAACTGCTTCCCATTGACCTTTAAAATGGCAAGCAATTGGTCAAGTGCCACTTCACAGAAGAGTAATGCCTCTAATAAGGGGGGGGGGGGGAATCCTGAAGTAGGACACCTCTAAAAAAGGAGGAGAAGACACACCTGGGGTTTCACTCCGGTCATGCTATCACCCCTTGTCAAGCCAGAAAGTATTCCAGAAACAGGAAAGTCATGTAGTTCACTGTCCCTTTGAAACCTTGGGCTCTTTTGTCCAGACCTTTAAAAAAGTGCTCTTTGTTGGATGAATTATAAAATGGATTTAATTAAAAGTTCCTCTCTGTCAGAGCTTGTTCCTTGTTCCCAAAACAATTATATGCAGCTGTGATTTTGTGTAGACTTTGGATAACAGAGGAAAATATTGGAATGTCAGAAACAAGAAATCTGTTTCATTCTATCTCTGTCTTTTGCTCAGCCTTTTAAGGAGACAGCCTCTCTTATATTACATATTTAGATTTTGTGATTTGTTTTTATCTTTCTTTTGATCATCATACTGCATTAAGTTCTCCAATAAAAATGCCTTTTCTGGCAGTTTCAAGGGAGTTTTATTCTCACATCTCACCTTTTGAGGGAATCAAACAGTGTTAATACCTCTGCAGTGCTATGCAGTAATTGTAGATTCATGGAGTCATTTAGTTTCTACTCTCCCATCTCTACCTTGCATTTTTCTCTGTTGTGCCCCATGTGCCTGTCTTTCTTGCTGTCATCTTTTTTTTTCTGCCTCTTTCTCTCTTTGTTGCAAACTCTTTCTCCCTTCTCTTTATGTCTTTGGCTTCCCATCTTCATCATAAAGCATAGATACCACTCTATCTTATGCAAAATACATCAGTGGGAGGGATGCTACTCCTAAAAAAAGAAATGCAGCTCTCTAATGCTAAAAATAAATTTGTGTTACATAAAAAGACCGACTGTTTCAGTGCTTTATATCTTCCAATTTAGCTGCAAGGAGTGAATATGTGTGGGAATATACAACAATCTCAATTATTTTTATCAAATAATCTACATTTACGTTATACATCATAATGAAGAAGCACAATCTGTCAAAGTACAATCTGTCACCCATAGGTGGCACCACCTATATTCTGTAGATCTCAGCACAACAACTGTTGTGAGCTAATCTTAAAAGCCTGGGCATTTTAGAGTTTGATACAGATTAAGGTTCCTTGTGGCCCTACATCTGCACTATATTAGTATCTATCACATATTTTAATACATAAGCAGTGTATGTGTATTACATGAGAAACAAAATGTTTCATAACAAAAGTGATCTCTATTTCCTCTTTGTATCTGCTCTATATGAGAGTGGGAGGGGGGTCTTTTTAATGAAACAGATGTTGAAACCAATGCAGCACCTCATCATATATTTTTCCTGACTAGAGAGTGTAACACATTTACTGGGCTGATGACAAGTGTCTGTTTGACTTCAGTATGATATGATGCTGTGCATACAACATCCTATTACAAATTTAACTGATAATTAGATATTTTATGATTGTTGGAGCAGCTGAAGTGTGTGTTTTCTGTCGTTGCATGAGATTCTAACTGTACAACAAATGATTGAATCACACATTCTGATACATTGTCAAGATTGGGACTACAGGGATTGTTCTAATTAGCGAGTGCTCGTAAACCACTGATTATATGATTAAATTTTCCATGAAGCATCACAATGACACCCATGACATGCTTGTTCCAATAGAATCCTTTTGTGCATTTGTTGCTCTGAAGTCAATGTGTTGCCCTCAATACTGTTGTCCCAGAGAATGATAATAGCAGCTCTCCAATATTATTTGTAGTCTCTCTGCAGGAAACATAAAAACACAGTTACATAACATGTCGGTTACAACATTACAACAAACAGAAGAGCCACAAAACAATTAAGCACGTGTTCAGCACATGTACCATGACAACTAGCATGTGCCGTTTTTGTTTTTAAAGTGCATTTGAGGTCAGTCTTGTTTCTCCAAAATTCCCCACACTCTTCTTATCTCTTACTTCCACACTTACTGACAGACCCCAATTAGTTGAAAGCAAATGCTACTTGAGTGTTGAATGAAACTAGAGGAAACAGCATGTTGTCACACACAGGCCTAAGGGAGGGTCCTTTCCCCTTTCTCTCACCCTCACTCTCCCTCTTTTTTTTTTTTGGTTGGTGTGAATGTGAAAAGGCCTCAAAGTCACTCAAAGCTTGCTTGTTTCTGTCTCAATTAACCGGCAAATACCGCATTTGTGAAATTTCAATTAAAACTGTATCTCGCTAATGAGCCAAAACGAGAACATAAGCTGCCAATTAACACCTAATTCCTTTATTCTGGCACACAAAGACGTTATATTTCCTATTTGGCATGCTTCCACACAACATCATAGGAAGTAAAACAAGCTGTTATTGCTGTTATGCTTTCTAAAATATCTGGATCTTTAAACAAGAAGCTGGCTTGTGGAAACAATGTGTCATCATACTGTTCATTCTCTTTATTTCTAAATGTATTTGTCTTGAATTAATGCATCAGCTACTACAGAAAGACTGTACCTACCAGTCAGCTGTTGAATAATTTATGAGATTCATTGCTGAAAGGACCTGCAGAGTCAGAATAAATGTATAATTTGGCAAACCACTTTGAGTTTTCATTGTGGAATTTCTGACAAGCTAGTGCACAAACACCTTTGGCACACACACTCACACACACACACACACACACACACACACACACACACACACACACACACACACACACACACACACACACACACACAAATGTAAATTCTATAACATCCACCCACAGCTCCCACCTTTTAGTCAGAACAGCAGCATCCATGACACTAGCAGTAGAGTTATGAACTCTGAATGCTGACCTTTGACCTGTTAACTGTCATGGGGAATTATATACCAATGATGTAGGGCTGTTTAATAATGTATAAGGACAGTAAGTCATGAATCCTCGTCATATGCTTTATGTACACTATATACTGGTGTAAAGAGTATGACACGGATATTGGGAGAATTTATAGCGTGCATTTATTTTTACGTTGCTGCGTTTGTGCAAAGGTTTTCTGCATGTAATCTGTAGCTGTTGAATTTTATGTGTTGCGTCATGCTCTATCTTGTTTGTAAATCCATAGGTTACATTTGGTTCGAGTGCAGCCTTGCAGAACCTAACCTCCAAACCTTTCACCATCACCATTCCTTAGCATGTGGACATGATGGATAAGAATGTTTGGGAGAAACGTACTTCAAATCAGACCAACACAGCAATGTTTCTGTTGGTGAGAATTTGTTTGTACTTATAGGAACTTCTATCGAATTGTTGAAGTACGGGGCGCCGTTTAGCTCAGTTGGTAGAGCGGGTGTCCCATATGCAGAGGCTTTGTCCTCGCTGCAGTGGCCCCGGGTTCGAATCCCTGGGGCCCTTTGCTGCGTGTCACTCCCCCTCTCTCTCATCCTGTTTCCTGCCTAGTTTTCAGCTGTACTGTTATTAAAGCCTTACAAAGGCCAAAAAAAATAAAAAGTACTTAAATTGAAGTATGAATGAGCTTACATGTATTAAGATTTATATGAGATGATTGATACCACTATCATTTCTGTCAGTTCATAATGAAGCTGGAGCCAGAGGGAAGCAGCGAGTGTAGTATGTATATTGAAATATAATGTTTTATCACATTGGTGAAGCTCACATGTGCCAAAGTATCCTGCAATATGCTCCATGAAATTTAAAAGATATCTTTACACAAATCTGAAAGTTAAAAAATTGTATGGATGCAGAAGCACCTTAATTTATCACTTTAATTAGATAAGTGGTATTGCTGTAGTGTATGGCTGCCTAAAATGAGGAATGAGGCTATTTCATATAGGAAGTGTGATGTATGTTAATTGATTGGTTTTGGACTTTCTCTTGAGTGGGGCTGCACCAAGTGAGCTGCAGTGCCATCTCGCAACCGCGGCCAACCCATGATGAATGCTCTTTACCCCCAAAAATAAAGGGTGTGTTGTGATAGTGGTCTCATGTCGGTGCATCAAACCTGAAAAAACAAAACAAAACTCCTGGTGTCCTGCTCCCATTAATTTTGTAGCTTCTCATTGAATCACAGAGCTTAGTTTGTCAACCTTTTAAATAACCACATAATGGGGAACTTTTCTTGTAAAGAAATTATATGAAAGGAGAAAAGGATGATGTTTACAACCAAATTAGGGGAGCTTCATTACGGTAAACAGCAACTCAAGACAAGCACATCATGAGTTAAATAAACCCTTCAAGTATGTAGCCCTGTTAATGGAAATGCAAATCCCTGCTGCTCTGGGCTAACATGCCGTGACAAACTGAGTCAAGTCGAGCCAGCACATGTGTATGGAAAAGCCTAAGTTGATCCTCCCGCTCATCCGCAACCACAGGTTACTTTTCTCTTTGATCATGAAGTTGACACTACATGGGCTACAATATAGTAAAGAATAGGGTATTTATATTAGAAAGTTTAGAGATATTATAGGTTCAAGACAAGATCTGTCTAGTACTTCAGCACCATGGACAGCGCCATGAATTTACCAATACACAACACATTAACACTACTGATATTTCAGAGCCATGGTCAGGTCCAGAGATTCTATCCTGCAAAAACTTGAGTCTTAACAAGGGTCAGTGATTCAGGCAGACTGGACTTACGTCTTCAACAAATAAACCCTTGTGCTGCTACACTTTCTCTGCTACTAGAGGATGGACAAGCGGGGGTAGCAGGTCAACAAGCATTTTGCTAAGGGGGATGGAATCCCCCTTCACATCGCCTATTGTGTATTCATATATTCATGAATCCTCGGAAGGTGATTTTTAGTTAATTCATAGGTCAACATTTGATCAATAAATCCACTAATCAATACATAATCACTCCCATATATCCATTGTGACATTCAATAAATACATTCAACCATGTAGATGCAACCCAAAAATTGCCGCCATTACACACAGTCAGGATTTGCCGACCAGCAGCTGAGCCCCTTGCGATGTGGTGCCGCTTGCCAGCAGCAGTGTGTAGTGGATGGTGTTTGGTCTGTGTTTGACCAGCTGGGCTGTGGAGGTCGGACGTTACATGCAGGCACAACAACCAGGAGTGAGTTGCAGTGCTGTAGGCATGATATGACAAGATCCTGGACCAGAACCAAGACTGTAATTGTCAAGGCTGTTAAGATAATGAAAAGGCAAGCTGAGGTGTGAGAGGAGGACGGGAAAAGTATTGAAATTGCATCCTAAGCTCAGGAGACTAAAATTAGGGGCTGTAATAATCTCATAGCAGAAGCCATATTGTTACCGAAGCGTGTGCAATCAATCAAACTGTTGTTCATGTTGAACTGAAGCCAGCCAATCAGCGCTACTATAACCGTGTGCTGAGATGCAGCCAGATCAGCTGAAGTTCACAATCAGCACCATGGACAGTGGCTGCACAGCATCCCTGTCTCAAAGCTCTGATACTGAAGACACATTGATGTCTCCAAATGCAGATGTTTTAAAAGGTTTTATTTAGCACAGAGACTGTTATTCATCAGGACTACAACCAGCAAGTACTGCTACCATGTCTAATAATGTCCCAGTCATTTTCTATATTAATCATTTGTCTATAGAATTTTGGAAAATTAAGGAAAAAGCAGTTTACCTGAGCTGTATGTAATATCTGTCTAACCAGCAATACATTACTTATGTCATAAGAGAAAGAAAAGATGCAAGATGCACTTGACTAATCTATTGCTCATTTCAATTTTATTTTCCACAATTGCATTGTACCATTGATGCTGAGATAGCTTCAATAAGACAACTGTAAACTGTTTCCACAGTGTTTATTAATTTACAATAGTGGATGTTTTCTATCATGGCACTAACCACAATCTCTTACATGTGCTGTAAAGACTGAACCAGTGGTGTCTGAGGATAATCTTTTATTTTTAAAATACAGTAGCTGTAGCTATGATACAGTAGTGTTACAATTAACTAAGATAGTGTGTCTTGCCCAGAAGTGACGCTGATTGCTGTAACAGATCCCGTGTGTGCTTGAGCGTGTCTGCCATGAGTTTACATATGCTTCCTTCATAGATTTACGTTTCTTTTGACTTCAGACAAACTTATAGGAATGGATGCGTAGGCATGCCCGTCTGTGGATGTTTGAGCATGTGGTAGCCTGTAAATAATTGATATGGCCTTGGTAATTGTGGTGTGTCTTTGAGTGTGTGTGTGTGTGTATGTGTGTACGTGTGTGTGTGTGTATGAAAGGCTGAGTCATGATATAACGTCTTCAGTTTCTAAATACTTTGCAGACTTGTGGTGGACAGTGCAGTTCAGTTTATTACCCTGCACTGTTAACATGATCCAGATTGGTGCCCAAAAACTTAAAAGAATCATTTTAAGCTTTACACCCAACCTGATCAAATTGAGGTGTCATCCATCACACAAAGAAGACAGATGAAAGAGACTGAATATTATTGTTTTCACACTTTGCAAATTGCTGATTTAATATTTTTCCTGAGTACTGAAGGATATCAAACATTTGGAGCTGCACACAATGGTATCAGTTGCATAAACAGTTACAGTAGTCTGGCCTTTATCACTTTAAGGCATCAAATAAAAACAAAAAGAAGTGTTTTTTATTAGTTTTTATTTCTTCATTTTAAGGATGCCCACGCATTACATTGTTTCTGCCTCACAGATTTGTGGAGTATGCATTAATCATTGTGAAAATTTGTATTGGATTTTAACGTTAACATGACAAAAACTTCACGTACAAGTTTTCTTTGCAAAAAAAAAAAAAAGTAAGCTTTGTGGTTGGTTGCCAATTAACTATTCACCATGAAATGATAGCATATCTGGCACCTTATCTGTAATGTTGGAGGGCTGATTTTGCAGTGTGACAGCCAAATGAAGAGGAGTGAATACAAGATTTTTTTAAACATGAATAGTGTTGAAAGAGAATAGGATTCTTTATGACAGGGAGAGTCTTTTAACAAAATGCTTTGATCTGAGAGAGCGATGGAACAGAGCGCTCTCTCCCCCTGTCCTGCCTTCATGTAATGTCTCATTTCATCACTCCCTCGATCTGTGCCTTTCTATCTATGCCCCTCAATGTGTCTCTCCCTGCTTCAGCATCCATGACTATCAATGTCACTCTGATAAGTACCCGCTTCAACTCTGCCTCGTTCTCTCTATTGATCAAGAAAACTCTGCCATCAAAATCTACAGCACATTTATATGAGAAAAATGTTTTTATTTTCTCAATCACATTGACTTAGCTGAGATGAACCGAGCAAGATCCTTTGCCCTTTCATAATGAAACTCTTTGGGTAAAAGCAGCCCATGATTTGACTGCCGGTAAATGCAAAATATCTGGTCTTTGCCAATTTATTGCTTTTGAGCTATTATGAGCTCAAATTCTGTGCTTGTCAGGCAAACAATCATGTTTTTTTTTTGTTGTTGATCTTGAAGATTGGCATCAATATATAGAAAAAATGTAGGAAATCGGGGTTGGTGAGTGTGTTTTTATATCCACCTCTATCACTTTTTTCTGTCATTAGAACTCTTGCTGTCTTGGTGTTCTGTCCAATATGACATTATGGTAAACAAATTACATTGCTGTGTTGAAGCATATTGCTGTCTCTATTTGATAGCGTGTGTGCTTATCACATGACCTTTTACTAGAGGCAAGAGTAGGAAACAAGTCAGTTTTAGTCCAACTTCTATGTTACTGTATGCTATTTATAAGCTTCATTATAAGGTAAATTAATGTGAATTATTAATGTTAAAAAACTTTAAACCAAACAAAATGAAAAATTCAGGCATTTTATGGTAGGGCCATATTTTTACACACTGTCTTCTTATTCGCCTTGATCTACAATTGGCACATTTACTCAATAAAGCCATTAACTAACCAGTGATGAAGTGTTTGCCAAAGATTGACACATATTGACTGGCTGGGTCCCACGGGTTACCTTTTCCATCAATGCAGAGACGGCCTGAAGCCACATATCTCTTCTACAACTGTTTTTTTTTTTTTTTTAATTGTTCAATGTGTTAACTGCAACACAGTGGTTTTAGGCACAGTGCTACTAGCTTTCTCAGTTTTGTTGGCACTGTGGCACTTTCACAGTGTTTGTATTCACCCAAAATGTGACTTGGTTGTTCTGGTTACAGGAGAAATCTCACATTTCTATATGAACGCAGCTGCATATTAAAAGATACTGTATATATCGAGAGCCAAGGTGGAATTAGCCTAGCATAAGATCTAGAATTCTCCACTGTTTGCCTGGCAGCCTAACTTAATGACAAGACTCTAACTTTTCTCTGCCAGCTGCTGGTTGCCAACAAATAGTTCCTTTTTACACTTCTGTTCAAAGAACAAACTGAATGCTTAGTCAAACTGTTCTTTTAACATTGTTCTGGTCAAATATATTCAAATAAATGAAATAAGTCAACACGGTCAGCACACAAAATTCCTCTAAGTTGAAATATCTTGATTCTAGTTTTGATTCTGGCACTTCTTCCACACGCTGTGCTATTGTGGAAGTGGAACAGGTCATCAACACACAAACACATTTTTATCAATACCATAATCATCTCTGTTATCTCCTTGAACAGTTGTTTATTTAAGGCCTTCAAGACTTTTTATTGACAATCGATATGTGGTCTGCAATAAGAGTTTTAAAGCCTTTCAACCATTTACTAATGCACCCAGGAATGGGAGAATTTCTTCACTCTTCCCTGTTGTTTTTCCATTCCTCTGCACAGGAGGAATTCACACCTGGCTTTTGATGTTTCCTCTTTATAAAAATGTTGTTCAGGTGTTTCTCCATCATTTCCCACTGACTCTTTACAGTCACTCATCTCTCTCTCCCCCTCTGTTGTTAGATCTTTGCCAGCATCTGTCTCTCACTCTTTATCCATCTCTCTACCGACACTGTTCTCAGCAGCTCACACAGTGTATTGTTTCACTTCAGTGATCTCACTCAGGTCATTAGCTGAGAGCGGTGGCATCTTAAATCATGCTGGGGCAGCTTTATTTCCCCCGAATGCCTCCTCCAAAATGTTTCGCTGTGCTTGCACTCGTGGATCAACACACATAGACATTAGCACCACAACACAGGATACACACATGCTGCCTAATCACGCACACACATACACATTCTCACTTGCACGCAACAGCTAATTCCGAGAACACACACACGCACGCACACACACACACAGGCACAAACATGCAGGCACGTGAAACAGTCAAACCAGAAAAACAGTGTTGTTTTTTATTGCACTTGCATGACTGCCCGGCTTCCTCTTTGGCAAAGAGTAATGATAGGTTTAATAGAAGTGTATTCCCTGTCCAGCATAATGGAGTGAATGGATAAAGCGTCTACCCAGTGGAAGCCTTTTTAAATGGTACACACATGCCCTCGTGTCCACACGCACACATGCGTGTGAGGAGCATGAAGGGTCTTTGAAGATCAACTGTAACTCTGAGCCTTCATTTTTAAATCTAGCGAAAAGTAGGCTGGATTCCTGCGTGCCACCATGGGCCTCACAGGAATTAAGACCACATGTATGCAAATGTCTTCTCCACTCCAGTTTCCCTCTCCTCTTTTCCTCCCCTTCATCTCAGCCTTTATCTTGGTGCCTCTGTCTCTTTTACTCTCTACATCTCCTCCCAACCACTTCCCATTTATTACTCTAACTTTCATCCCCTTAAAATGAAATGAGCAGCTCTAAATCACATGGCATAGCTATAGGACAGCACCCAGGGGTGCTCCTCCAGCTGCAGTTAGTCTGTGTGCGTGTGCATGTACATGTGTATGCATAAGTCGGCTTATGTTTGAGTACAATGCGCGCGCAATGCATGGCTAGCTTCAACTTACTGAAATATGGAGGACGGAACAGGACGGAGAAAAGGGGCGTGTGTGGAGGTGTAAAAGAACGTGAGAATAGAACAGTTTTATCATGAGGCTAAATGAGATTGTGTGTTTGCGTGTGTGAGTGTAATATTGGGGTAATGTTGAGTATGTGAGAAACATTAGTGGGAGACGTGAGTGTGTGCATATGTGCCTGCCTGTGTGTGTCTGTAAATTGGATATTGGGACATGGAAAATGAAAGTGAACAGCATGGCCACACAGGGCTATTTTTGTCCCTCCATCCTTCTCTCAGCGCTCTTTCAGTTCTGGATTCCTCCCTTCCCCTCCTTCTCCCTAACTTTACTCTTCCCCTTTTTTCACCCTCTCCCTGTCATCTTTCCCATTCTCCTCCTGTCCAATATATCTGATATATCTGTAGCCATATCAGCCCAGTCACACCAGTCAAACTGTCTCGATATCCCATATTTTACAGACTAACCACACTTCCCTCTTAGGCTGTGGTTACAGACCCCTGCCCTGAAGGAATGGCTGTCATTTTACATCTAAGAGGTTATTATAGCAGTGCTCCACTTTGGCTTCCAAAGTGCAGTTTTTACAACAGTCAGTCTAAAATTATCTCTTCAATCCTCTCATGAATCATTTCCACACACAGCCTGTTAAATATCTGCAAAAGTAAGGTTTTCAGTCTTTCCCATTTTTATTGCATCATATTTAGTTATGTACATGTATGTAGTGAACTGAAGGAGCCCTGTTGTTGTGCCCCTTAGGAGAATTCTTTGGAAAATTCTGCAATACGTTATGCAGGATTTACCTCCATTTCTTTTCATCTTTTCCTTACTGGCCTCTACAGTAGGAAGCTCTGCTGTGCTACATTAGCCTGTATCTATAAAAATTCAATTTCTGCCTCAGCTACAGTATGACATGATTTCCATATGAGGAGAAACGAGGGTCACTGTGGCTGACTCCGGTTGAAGCACATTGTGTCTTATTGCACAGTAATGATACATGTGTTATGTAGAAGTATATGTTTGAATAAAGTCAAAAGGTCATTTCTAGTATGACTGAAGTGTGTCAACTAAAGGACAAATGAGGGTCTCACAGAACTGCTTTTAGGCATTTCAACATGAATTTTATTGAATGGTTGTTCCCATGTACAAGCAAATAGCCCAATGTGTAAACAAAGCACAAACTGTAATTTGTACGAACATTTGTGCAAAGTGTAAACATCATTTTATATACTTGTGTAATACTATGAACAGCTGTATAGTTATAGCTTTGGAATTCAAAATTCACACACTGCTTCTTTCTGCGCAGCACATACATACTTTACAGTATGGATGTTATAACACTGCCTGTTCTACACTGCCTTCCTCTCGAGTGCAACAACAGTGGCAGAACATCAAGAGGATTATACAGTCTTTGAGGACAACTAGAGACTTAAACAGCCTTGCTGTCTCTGCTTGCCTTTCAGCCTTAGCCCAAAAGGAGGAAAGTAGGATGCATCAGTTTCCCAGAAAGAAAGTAAGAGAGAGGGGGGGGGACAGAAGGAAAAAGGAAAGAGAATAGTGAAGTTAGGAGAAATGAATGAATGAGCAAACCATCAGAGGCTCAGAAAATAGGATGCAGGAAGTCAGTGTAATGCTGAATGTGTGCCCAGTGCTCTGTGGGATTGTTGGCAGGTGCTGTGCTGCTGAGAACAAGCTCAAGTCCTGCCAGTAACCTTATGTAATGAAGCTTTATCCCTGTCACTCCATGAGGGTTAGAGGTACAGCGGCACATTGCCTCCGTTCTGTGTAAGTGCCACTAAGAAATATTGAGTTGGAGATCATTTTAGGGAACATGAATGGGACTTGCCAACTTAGCTTCTCATTTTTGGCTCCTAATAGATTATATCTTGTGCTGTGACTCAATCAGTTGTGTTAGAATTGGCTCACTTTAGAAAAGGTTGTTCAAGTGCGACATTGGTTTTATGCTTTTGGCTTTAAAGGTTGTTTTAATTTCATCTGAAATTGCTGTAGATTTTTTTTACTGAATCATTAACATGCTAATCAGTGCAAAGTCCTGACCACTTTGACTTTTAACAGATTGGGTATGCAACTAAACGTTTCATATATATATATTGCAAGTAATTGGGTGTCTAGGCTATTACTTATCAGTGTTTAAGTGACAATAAGTGCAAAGATTGTTTTTTAAGTCTTCTGTAGGGTTTCTCTCGCCACCAGGAGGCCAATAGATCATGAAGCTAAAACAGTAAGAGACAATTATTTGACATCTTTGGTTATTTTTTGTATGTGAAAAATTACAAAATGTAGTAAACATGCATTAAATTCATTTTTAAAATATCAGTACTTGATCTGAGCCAACTACACTATGTCACGTGTATGTTAGATAACTATACATACGTGTACGATACATACTCAAACTTCAGTGTACAAAAGACTACACAGACTGTGTATGGTAGAAAGACATACTTACGTTTACGATAGAAACTTCTACTTATTTGGACAATAGTTCTACTTATGTGTACCATAGATACGTCCACGTATGTGTACAACAGAAATGTAAACTTACATGTACAATAGAAGCTTACACCTACGTGCATGATAGATACTTAAGCCTACGTGCAAGACAGATATGTGAGACTGCTGAACTCATCTTCAACATTCCATTGTCTTAAACAGACTGACTCAAGGACTCAATCATTATTTTAACTCTTGTTTAAAAAATGACAATAAAGTTACCTTGTAATTTATATTTATGTGGACGATAGATCTTTATACTTTCATGCATGATAGATACTTAAACTTACGTATGATGTTGTGGAATTTCGACTCACTTGACCGTTCAGGAGAGATGAAGAAGACTCAGAGACACCGATGACTTAGGTTGAGATAGTTTATAAAACAAGATTTTGGAGGACCAACATAACATCACGTCTGTCTACACAGAGTGCTGCCATGATAATCCTCTCGAGCCTTCTCAGGTGTCCAAATTATATTTTACAGCTTCAGGAGGCAGTGCTTCCAGACATGGTTATCTGTTTAATAACATAGCAAGGGGGGTGATGCAGAATCTCCCCGCTAGCCAGAAGACTAAGACGTAAAATAGGTCAGAGACACTTAGTCTGCTAACATAGATATATCGAAGGCATTCTTACGAGGTTTACACAGTTAGCTTAGACTTGGCTTGGTTCATCAGACATCTGTTCTGTAGACATATCTAGGTTGCATCCCTAGTTTTTTCCAATATCGTGCAGCCCTAGTTCTGAGCATTATTTGTGGCTACGAGTGGCTTTTTGATGGCGGTTTCTTGGTTGGAGTCATAGACTGCAGTGTGTTGTTATTGTGCGGTCTTTTCTGAGGTTGCTTAAACTACATAAGCTAGCGGTCAGAAAACTTGATCTCTCGAGGGGGGTCTTCCTCGGTGTCACGGTGTGTTAGACCATGGATTAAACTTACACCGGAATATCCCTTTAAGTGTCCTTGGGTACCCTGAAAGGTGCTATATAAATTAAATCTATTATTATTATTATTATTATTTATTATTATTATTATTATTATTATTATTATTATTATTATTATAATTATAAAGTTATTGATTGGATTTGTGCTTAGTGCAAAACAACACACTGTTTATAAAAACAGTGCGATGCAATTTCTAGCTTCACACTTTCACTTCATTCAAAAGCACACAACCATGCAAAAATAATCTGGATACAAGTTGCATGCAAATAGTGTGTTATTTCAATATTTCTGCTTGCTATCTCTCTCTCGTGCTGCTTTTGTTGCTCCGTCCTCCATGTTTCTTTTGAGCGATCACCACCATTCTGACGTACATTTTGACAGTCCTATTTCAGGTCAAGGTCACAGGGTCTGGGGGACAGGCAAACATTGCACGGTTCAGTGGAACTGGGTTCAAAACAGAAAACACAACCCTTGTTTTTACTTGTAGATCAGGAGTCAGGAGAGTTCACATGTAGTTCAGCAGTGTGTGAGACATTCTGAGGCATGTGAACAGCCAGTAATGCACTGTGTTGATCCATCTCCTGCTGTCCCTTTTGGCATTTCACGTATGCTTTTATCTCTGGCTACTCACTGCCCCATGAGAGTGTATATCTATATTGTATGTATTTTAGAATATGTCTTGAACACATGACCTTGACTGTTTTCATGACATCCTCAGGATTACAAGCTCTCAGGAACCAGCTCTCTTGTCCTGGAATGTATGTGTACCACATATTTGTCTGTATGCATGTGTGAGTGCACGTCTGGCAAAGAGGGTCAGGTGCTTCACAGTGGCTGCTGCCAAGGGAGGCAGACAAAGAAAGCCTAGACCAAAGAGAGGCTTGAAACGAGAGTAGCTATTTGGGGAAACCTCACACAGTCCCCAGCTCTGCACCACAGGGGAAGAGCAAGACTCACATGAGTCATTTCATGGGCAGACACCTGCTCATGAGTACGCATAAGGCTGTGAAGTACACATCCATTGGGACATGTGCATACATTAATGTATGTGTGTGTGTGGTAGTGTAGTGAAGTACAATTGTGTGCATTAACACATGCACGCTTTAACATGCACAGGCACACACACACCCACACACTATCTCTCTATCGCTCCCTTATTTGCATGTTTGTATGGAGGCATTTTCCCCACCGGAATTGAATAGATTGATAGGACGGGGCAGGTGAGTGAATCGGGAATAGGGGAAAGAAAAGCAATTAAAGTTGCAGTGAAATGGTAGCGGTGCAGCAGAGCATCGGATGGAGTCAGTCCCTGGCTTAATTACGCTTAGTCCCCTCACCACGAGTGTGTCATCATGACACACCAGAGGAGCCAGGAACATGTGACCAGAGTTCACCTTTATGTGCAATCTGGCTCCACTGTCACCTGTCTGATATTGTAAAGGGAGGGGATATTGTAAACCTTATAAATGTTTGGTGTGTTTGTTAAGTCATTGATTTAGAGAGAGAAGAAGACACACACTGCTAGGTGCTGACTGGCAGACATTGTGAGGATACTTTCAGCAGATGATAATAGTTTGTAATCTGGTGCATGCTCTTTCTAAGTCTATTATGTTTTCATAATTCAACTCACCTTTTTTCGTTCATCCTAGGGGAGCGAAAGTACGCAATCATCAGATGCGCAGTGATTCTGTGTTGAACAATTCTTCATTAATGTGCAAATTCAGTGTGTTCCCCAGTTGCGGGCTGTAAATAACTGACAACTCACAACCGTCTGACCAGTTATCTTTACAGAATACAACTTCAAATTTTATGAGAGAAGGGAGAAGGAAACTGTAAAAGACTCAACATGCAGAATCACATATGCTTGTTGAAGAAAATATGATGACTCACTCATGTGTGTAGTAGCAACATTAGGCATACACATTGAAGTCCAGCCGGCTACTTTATTATATTCATTTTTGATTCTTATAAAACTGTTTTGATGGATGAGGTGCTATTTGCAATGCGTCTATATTTTACAACCACTGGTCTCAGCCTCAGAACATAACAAGAATGATGAGGGAGAAAGCTGCCTATCTGTCTGTATTAGTGCCATCCCCACATATATGAATTTGCATGTTGAGCTCACAGCTGAGCTCAACATGCAAGTTGTGAGAAGAGAAGAGAGCAGAGAGTTGTCAATTGTGTTTGAGAAATAATAATGAAATAACTGATGACAAGACACATGAAAAATTCTATTAATTGCACGGCTGGGGACATTATAATTAGATAGGCTTCTTCTGATAGCACTGGTTGCAGCAACTTGAACATACAGCATTACAAAGTCCACAAAAGTGGTGCATTTTCCATACAAACAGTCATTTGTGGGCTTAATGAATGAACAAATTCATGAATTATCTAAAGTTGAGCTATCTATGAGATGCATTGAAAACGCACCAAAACATGCACAGTCCTCAGTAATAGGCCTACATGCTGTGAGGAAAACTAAATTGTACTGTTTTAAATGTCCTAGAATGCTTTTGTAATTTTTTTGCCACTAATAATCCAAAACAATGTCAGATGCCCAAAAATCATGTTTAAAAGAAGTGAGGTGATTGAAGTGAGAAGTGAGGACTTATTCTCCGCATGTGGAAAGCTCTGGTAAAGATTACAAATTACAGAAGTATATGTTTTTTGAAAAGCCAACTTTATGGTAGAGCCAAAGATTATTTAAATGTAAATCATATATTAGGAAAAATATGCAGCTCAAAGTACAGCTTGAAAATGGTCAATTTTTATCACACTGAATATACACAAGTCAAATTACGACTTCCCATAGATTTCCAACCTTCTTCCATATGCTCTGTTCCCAAAAAACTGCCACTAAGTCCTCCAGATTCCTCACACTTCCCCACTCCTCAGTGTTTGTCTTACGAGAACATGTCCGTGGGCCGACATCCTGACAGCGAGAGAGGAGTGGAAAAAGAAAGCTAAAGAGAGGGATAGCAAAGAGTCAAGAACTGGAAAGTGATGAGGTGTTTCAACAGTGGAACAAGAAGGGAAAGAAAAAATCCCATTTTCAGTGAGAAAGAGAAATAGAGAGAAGTTGTGGATTGTAATGAGTTGCTGAGAGAATGAAGGAACGGAGTGAAGAGGTCCAGTGTAAAGCAGAGAAAAACAGGACTTGAATAGTGGAAAAGTGTGATTAGCTATGGAGCCTGAGAGCATGAGAAGGCAGCGAGCGGTGATGGAGACATGTCAGAAATGGAGAGTGAAAACATGGTAATGAATGAGGGTGTGAACAAGGCAGGCTGTGAAAGAGAGAGAGAGGGAAAGACAGAGGTTTCAATCGCCCTGATCCTCAGCCAGCCTTTTTTTGCCTTATCAGGCTAGTCCAGACATGGGAGAAAAACATGTACCCACAATGCACTCTGGCTCTTGCCCGTCCGCCTGGAATGAACCCCTAACCCCATCCTATCAGCTCAGAGGTTGGTTGCCAGTGCCAGTGGCTCTTCATCTCTGCATTCAGGGAAAGCTTGTCTGCAGTGCTCTCTCTCTCACTGACAGTCAAACACGCACAAAGACACATGTATGTCCCAGACTCAGCCATCCGCAATCTGAAGTTCAGTCCAGGTCACCATCACCATCTGCATCTTTGTCTAAGTTGGCAGTTCAGACATGAGACAAATATACACATTTGCATAAACACAAGTACAAGGTCATACAGTCACACACTTGCAAAAAATGTACCTAAACCTGCTGACCAATTGTAAAGATGATGTTTTGCTGGAACAAGAATGGCATTCAGTAAAGCAATACCCCTGCTGCAGTCCAACGCTCCTCTTTAATTCAATCAAGCCTAATACAATGCCAAATAAAACATATTTACATCTGCTAGATCAACCTTAGTTATCAGTCATAAATATAAGCCTAATTAGTCCCAGAAAAATGTAGAGAAAGAGTTGAAAAAAGAGAGAAAGAGTTCCTGGATTGGTCCTCTTTGTTTCATGGTAATATTCTTCACTAAACCAAAGCAAAATGGCAGCACTGCAGGATGTCTTCCCAGTGGACGAATTGAAGGTTTTAATACAGCCAAAATGGCTTTTGAAAATTTTGCACAAGCAGCCATGTGCACCAGTCAGTCAAGATGGAAGAGAACTCAGCTGCAGTGAGCTGCAGCCTGAAGCTGTACTGAGGGAAGCTGATGAGTATGCTGTCTAAATGCACACATCACTTAGTGCCACTACATTTATCACAAGGCTTGTTTAGTGACATGTAATCTGCAAATATTCACACTTACCTTATGTACATCAAACGAGTCAGACATTTAGTTTCACATTTGGTCATTTCTGTGGACGCGCGCGTGTGTGTGTGTGCGCGGGTGCATCCTTACTCCCATGTGCTCAAAGCCCTTTGTGTGGGATCAGGGTGGGTCTTAGTAAGTGTGACTCCCACTGATAGACATTGATGAGGTGGTTGATGAGTTTGCGAAGCCATTTCCTCAGTTGCAGGGTAAAAGCCAGCGGACTGTGTGATGTCATTTCAACTTGACACAGGCGTGAAAAATCAACATAAAAGCCTTTCGAATCATTCGTCTTCCATTTGAAATTACATATTGTGCACGGTGTGAAAGCGAGAAGAGAGAGACAGAGAGAGAGACAGACTGACAGACAGAGAGAGAGAGAGGGTTTGGGGTACACTGATTTATGCACTGTGTGCGCAAGGGTGTGAATGCAGGTAAACAGGGTTCAGAAATCAAAAACAGGACACCTTTTGAGTTCGTGTCAGGCTTGGTTACTACTCTCTTGGACTTATTGGGGTGCAGACATAACAACAAACATTATGTTGTCTTTCATAGAATTGAGGAGGAATACTGGTTAATTGCATTTCTTTTTTCAGAGGAGTGGGTGAGGAGGTATTACTTGATAATGAGATCCTTTATCTAAACAGAAATCTGCTTTCAGTGAAAAATATGTTGATAAATCTGTGTATGTGAGACTGGATGTGAGTGTGTTAATGTGTGTCTGTGTGTGTCCGTTCAGGGTCAGTGGTTCAGTTGAGCTCAGCTGACAGATGAGCAGGTAAACTCTGCTGACATTTAGCTCCCGCTGCGAGTGTGAACATTTTAATAATCATGGATTTGCTGACCTAAAATGTAAAGCCAAGTCATTTAATGTGGAATCAGGCTGTGACAAGCACCTGCTTTTTGACACAGACTAGGTGAGGTTCACCAGAGAGAGAGCGAGAAAGAGAGAGAGAAAATGTGTACAATAATAGCCCAGCTGCTCTCCGATTGCAGTGCTGATGGTGTGCGTGCATATGTGATTGAGGGCAGTGCTGATTGGCTCATTATGAAGGTGATTGTGCTGTCCTCTGACACCCAGCTGGGCTGACAGTTCATTTCGCTGGACACAGTGTTAACATGTCACCATTTATCTAAGCAACACTTGCATGTTTCACAAAATGCTGATAAGCGAATGCCTCTTCTTTAGCTTAAGGTCTTCCCTTGCCTGTGGTGCCCACAGTTTGAATCTCATCTGACTGATTTGATTATAAGCATTCAGGCAGCTTTAACAGTTCTCACTTCAGAGACTAAAGTGAACAAACTTTTGTCCACACTAACTTGAACTGAGGCCTGATGATGAGTCCATCTGAGCTGTGTAATCAGCCCTGTTTATTTACGCCGCTCTGTTTGCAAAGTCTTGCACTCAGTAGGTGATTTGACGGCAGGATTCAGAGGAAAAACTTAAACACAAAGCGGTCCAGTTAGAGAAATGTACTCAAGTCTGGAGCATCATTATTTTAAGAATGCGTCACAATTCAGATTTAGCACCATATGAAATATTTAAATTCCTGCGCCTTCAGTTTAGATTTGAGTGGGTATGTTTGCTCAAAACATGCTCTGTGTTTTGTCTAGTAGTGGCGCATCACACTGGTGCTTTTTATAATCGCCATGGCCTCAGAAATGAAGAATACTGACTTTGAACTGTCCGGGGGAAGAATGAACATGTAAGACTGCATTCTTGAGTAAAAGCTCCGCTTTAGCTGTCTGTTTTCTCGGACTGTTGTCTTGTATGTGTGTGTGTGTGTGTGTGTGTGCGTGTGTGTGCGCGCGCGCAAGTGTGCGTGTGTGTGTGTGTGTGTGTGTGTGTGTGTGTGTGTGTGAGTGAGTGAGTTGGTAGGTCGGGCCTGCCGCCAACCCATGGCTTAAGTCTTTTAGAAATAGAAATAGGAAATAGGAATGAGACTCAATCATCAATTGTCTATCAGATTGGACCTTTAAGCCAGGACAGATCTGATTGACTGAGTAGCATCATATGAGTGATTAACATTGCATGCAGTTATGAGTCTCCTGAGCCGCTAGTGCTGTGAAGGCTAGAAAAGCTGCACCAATTGATATAGAAAAACGTCAAAATGGAATAATTCTCAATAATTTATGATTTTTAGGTCCGCGTATGGTACCTGTGTCCGACCTAAATAGTGGTCCACTTGAAGGATGGAGAGGGATGGCAAGGCAGCTTGCTTAATTTATGACTCATTGACATTTCATATTAATTTGGCACCCCTTTACAGCCAGAACCCCTCTTCTTATTACATAACTAATTACATAATAAAGCTTTATAATGCTCTATCATTATACTACTAACTCTCCGTTCAACACATTATCCACTGAACGTGGCCAATACTTGAATTCCCTGAGATCATTATACTGCAACTCCAGATGGAAATCTTTGCAAGTGTGAGCTGATCAAAGTACAAATTGATCTCAATATCTGTGTCTTTATTGTGGAGCGAACCCTGCCTCAACTTATGTCTTTGTATTAGCTCTCTCCCTCTCTTTCTCCATGCCTCACTAATTAATAGGCGTTTGTATGTTTTCACTGGGGGAGATTTTCTTGCTGAGGTAATGATGTGTAAATACAGGCCATTTACTGTACCATGCACTTCCTCTTTGTCCAATTAGAAGACTTGACACAAATCCCCGCTGAGCAAGGACAAATAGCGCACAAATGGGTAATTATCTGCAAAAGCATGCAAGATGCTGCTGGCTGAGATGTTGCGATTGTGTGAAGAAGATGAAAAAAAAAAAGCCTGGACAACAGATGTCAAAAACATAGGTCACATTATAGTTTTTTATTTCATGATAGAGTGACATAGAAAGAATAAGAGTTACAAGGAGTGCAAGGCATTACACATGTGCAAAAATCGGTAGGTTCTGACCTTTTTCTTTGGCTTCCATGAGTGTTGACTATTTGTGAGTCAGATTAAGACTACAAAGCTATTAATGATGGACATACAAGAACTGAATCACAGAAATATATACTGTATTCAGTTCTTAATGTGTCATAGAAAAGGTACAAGGTCATTCTGTGATGGTTTTGTTGTCATTATCTTGTCATGTCTATGGTTAAACAAATCATGGCCCCTGCCCATCCAATTAAACTCTGTTTCATACACCACACCACCAATGACACATGAACAGACGCTTCATTAAAAATGATAGAGATTAGGGAGGGAGCAAAGACAGGAGAAGGGACAGACATTTGTCCTTCCTCAAGCTTTTTCGCCCACAAAATTGCCTTTGAAGGCATTATTAGCAGACACAAAGTTGATCAAGTCGTGAATCCGCTCAGAGCAGAGATCTGAATACCACCACAAGGATTTATTCAAGGCATGCCTGCTGTTATACATAATGTTTCAAGTCTCACTTGAGTGGTTTTCATGTTGCTTGTAATAAGTAGCCTACAGGAGCTGCAAAGCAATAATATCAATGCACAAGCATGCACTCACTTTAATGTTCCCCCTCTTACACTCAGACACACAAACAGCAAATAATGATCCATAATAGAGAAATAATGAATTCTATCTGCAGTCCAATTATAATTTTGTCATATGCTTAAATGCGACTGATACCTGAAGCTGTAATGACAGGTCTGGTTGTGAGGTTTAAAACGCTGACTCGTAATTTTGGCTTTGATTTGGTGTCTCTTGGCTTTTCCAGCTATTTAAATGAGTTAAATTAACATGATGCGGTACTGTCATGCTCATTGGCATTTGTGGCACTTGCCTATTAGTGTGGATGGATGATCATGGATCTGATAAATTGAATTTAAGGTTATTTTATATGTTGTTGTTGGATAATTATTGCAGTTTGTAGACGATCATGCAAAAGTCATGCAAGTGCAGACTGTGTGTGTGTGTGTGTGTTTGTGTGTGTAAATCCTACTATGCAGATGTTAGAGGATTGTTTTTTTTAATTTTTTGATTTGACAAAACTCTTAGAAATTAGCTTCATTACCAGTTACACGCATTGGAATTTCTAAGAAATAAAATAGACAACAGCGAAACAAAGCAGAAATTGATTAAATGATTGATTAGAGTGGAACAAGTTGAGCTTCTAACTTGATGCAATTTTGTGAATATGTGGAGGCTTTGCTCTGCTTTAGGGACACAGTTTGACCTGAACAGACGAAAGAATAACTTGCAAAACATGCAAACTGCAGTTTGACCTTTCTGCCATGAAATAAAGGAGTCAATAAAATGTGTTAGTTATTTTCCTTTGTTACCCATTCTTGTTCATTTATCCTTTTATCTTGTCTCTAAAAATATTGCATCTTAACTTAAATGGCTTCCTGCTGAAAGTGTAGGAGGGACAAATCATTTTAATGAGCCTTGCTGTTTTCCTCCTCCCACTTCTAAGCCTGTCTTGAAGGCCAGGGTTCATCTTGATTTAGCTGACAGGCTGTTGTCGTGAGCGTGTGTGGGAAAGGCTGAGCACAAAGCGATTGGTTCACAGATTCACATAGAAAGAGGAAATCCACCCACAGTTTATACATTGTACACAGGACTCAGCTTGTGAACCTGCTAATAGAGGCTTTGCCTATTTCTTAAATCAAACATATGTCATAGCAAGGCAGAGACAAAATATACTAAAATAACCCTGAAAGTTCTACACATACACAGTGCAGAGTTTTCCACAGATAAGATTATACTACTATAATGAATGTTATAATGTGATATGATATACTGTAAGACTGTTGCATTGTGTTGCATAAAATTTTGCCTGATAAACTGGTAACTAAATGATGAATTGTCAAGCCTGCACATTTATTTGGCAGCACCAGGATGTGCATGACAGTGAGTTTACATCGCTGTCCAGTGGGGTCCGAAAGTAACACCTGGCAAGTGCCAAATGCAGGTAGCTGTTTTGTTTGGCGAGAAAATCCAAGGAGGCTACAGTCTAAACAGTGCCACGAAAACTGGCCGTCTCATGTGCTCCTACTTTCGCAACAAACAGCCTGCGTCTCTTTCCATTGAGTATTCTGCAACTGTTGAAGCACATGTTTCCCACACACATGGTCCCTCCACTGCGCACACATGTTACGTCAGCTGTAGAGTCACTTCTGTCGCTCTCTCAAGGGAAAAGGTTTTTTTTTTTTTTTTATCACATTTTCATCCACACTCTCCGCCTCTCTGTGGCCTCCACACTTCTCACCCAGGGCATGTATCTGATTCAGAAACAGAGAGTTTTGAGTTTTCCACTGACACATATCCTCTGCTGCAGCCTTTTCAGCTCCCCATTGGCTGTGTCAAATGAACATTCATCTCTCACAGCAGTCCATTTATTATGTTGGCTGGTACAAAATATCCCTGGCTGGTGGATTTTTTTGTATTTACCACTTCCCTTCGCTGGTATGTCAAGAAGTTAACTACGGACACTGTCCAGGCTTGGCTCATGGCCATTTGTCATAATTACACGTTTTGGTTCACCAACTACTAAAATTTGGTGTGGCAAGGGCAGGAGAAATTACTTGACTGGGTCTAACCGAATCCTGGCAGACGTTGCTTGAACAGAATAATGTGGCAAAGTTGGCTTGCTATTCCTAATTGCCAACAGCTTGACAAGATGAAAAGGTTTCATTTTCAACTATTTGATACAGTGAATAATAGTTAATTCCAGATTTGGATATGGTAAAACAACCCAATCACCAGAATAAATGTCAGCTACATTGTATGTTTCTGTAAATACCTATCAATGGAAATAGGTGAAGGCAACAAACCCCACTTGGTTAGGGCTAGGAAAAGGTCATGCTTTATTTTAAAATTCCTGTTTTGGATCCCAGAAACACAATCGTGAAGTGCCTTAGTCATGCTGCAAAACTATTTAGTGGTTTTACACTTAATGAAATGTTGCTCAGACTATGCTAGCCTTCTCTATGATTCCAGCCGCTCCCCTTTCTGATTTGAAAGTCAGGTCACAAACATGTAATGTCAATGAAATATGGCAACCTTTTTTTTTAGGAATCTCAATATGGTATGCATGACACGTACAAATATGATGTATTTGTTTGTGGCAAAAATGTAAAGATGAACAGTGTGGGGATGTATATGCATAAATTGCTTTATTCAATCCCAGACATCAGGATCAGGACAACTCAGTCCTCTAACAGTACCTCTCAGTTAGGATACTGACTTGCCTCTGGCCTACTTGTCAGTCAAAGAGTTACATTTTTTTGGTGAATGGTCTTAAAGCATCATTCAGTTCGATATCAGATTCAGGCATTTAATGTGGTTGAAAACTGTCAAACTTGGTTTTAGATAGGAGGATAGGCTTGGTGTCTTTCAACAGATGTTTTTTATTTGATGGATGAACAGTTGCCAGGTCATGTCACTAAGAACACTTGTGTCACTTGAGGTGGGTCAAGCCCTTCCGGATTTTTTTCTCTTAGTTAAGGTGAAAACAGGCTGTTCCTGATATAAAGTACCATGGAGGAAAATGCATCCTTACTGTGTGTCTGAGAGAGCTCATCAGCTTGTATGGCAGCCTGTTAAAATGATGCAACTTTCATGAAGAATTAGGTCTTGCAGCTGTTCCGATACTGTGACCTTGCTGTTCTGTGACAGCACTTGTCAAAATGAACACATGCAGTCCTCACATATTGTATGTCTGATTGGCAGTTTTTTCGCACTTTCAAAGTTTTTGCCAATTAAACGTGACAAACTAACTCCACCACAGTGGCATTTACAGAATCATGGGCGGGCTTATATTATATTCTAGCACCTACCTTTAGCTCACAGCACATGATACATTACCTCTCACATTCAGATGTTAGGTTAAACCATTACTATTAGCAAACGTATCATATAGACCGCCCATATCATCCTGTTTTGAAGCTAAAATGGCAATGGCAAAGTGTAAATTTAGCTTGAAAAACATGGGCAAAAAAAATCCTCTGTGCAAAAATTCAACCTGACACACAGAGATTGTGTGTATTGTGTGTGTAAATCTACCCTTACAAGTGTTAGGTACTAGCGAGGATGTAAGAACTAGAAATATAAACGTAAACCGAGAAAGAGAAGCCTGTTTGGAATCACATGTGTAAGGCAGGAGGTGATCAGCCCTCAGTACAGATTTATAGATTCTCCAGTGGTGTTTATATTGTTCAGATGTAGCTTCTTAGATTAAAGTTGACAGCCCAAATTAATATTTGATTGACATTGGATGCAGAGTTTTTTGGGCTACTGGGAGTCAGGAACCTGAACCCTTCTCTCCAGGTCAGTAGAGCTTAACTGTACTCCTGCCACACCACACAAAACTGCGTGCGGTCATGTCCTGACCCGAAGACCACCTGCTTCTCGGTTGGTGCCAGAATGTTGCCAGAGGGTTTAGTATCACCTAGAGGTGCAAGAGGCACAAAGCTACAAAGTCATTTATTCATGACAGCTGAGAGAAAAGACACTTCCACTCAGACAATCTAGTCTCAGTTGCCTATGATACATCCTCCACATCCCAGAAACCAATCTCTCTGAACTCAGGTATAACCCCATCGATCTAAGCCTCAGCTCAGCTGCACTTATCCTCTCCAACTTCCTCCTCATTAGACACAGCAGTTGTGACACAGGTGCAAATTTGGCATAAAATGTGGCATCCCTAACTCTCTGTTCCCTGCAGCCACCCCTCCCCATATGCATATTATGTCAGTATGAGATTAAATTTTAACAAATTACATAGTCATAAAAAGTCATTACTGCATAACCGTTTCACAGCCATTTCAGCCATTACAAAACAGATGCTAGAGGGGAAGAATTGAAATCCAGTCTCAGTGTGATTAACCTGCTTCAACTGTCCAAATCTCTCCCCAACTGTGTTTCTAACAAAGATTTTCCTAATAGTTGATGTCACAAATACTATCCAACTTGTGCTTCTTCTTTTTAGTATGAAGGACATTAGAGCTGGGACCACTAGCCTCCAAAACGCATCTTTCGTTGTATCCCATTCATTTCTGGTTCCTGAAAACTAAGGCGCTGGACTTCCATTTAAGGGAAGTACAAAGAGTAAATCAAATCAAATCAGTTGTATTTATATAGCCCGCAGTCGCGATCACATTGATTCAGTGGGCTTTACAATCTGTAAACTCACAGTTTGCAGATTTCATTGACAGAACATCTGATACAAGTAGTTTATATATAAAATATGTGAAGGGTATAGATCAGGAGGATGACTTAACAGGCCAAGGCATCACCAAGAGCCACACGGGGCCGGCCACAAGATAATAAAAAAAAACCTGAAAAAAAACATACAAAATGTAAAAAGATTTAAACTTAACAGACCTACAGATATAATGAGATAGTAAAACAGAAGAGAGCAATGATCCATGGGGGCCCAAGAGTATGACGGTCCAGATTTGTAGATATATATGAGGCAGCGAGAGCCAGGAGAGAGAAAGGTTCCCGGGGGGCCTTGGTCCTGCAGAAGTGAGCCTGAATGAAAAGAGAGGTGGAGGAGGAGGTGAGGGAGGAGGAGTAGAAAGCCAGAGCGAGAGAGGAGAGAGAAAGTGACAAGTAAGAGTTTAAGAGTTCCAGCCATGTGCTATTAAAACCTGCACACTGAACTTCAAGTACTGCCACAATGGTCCGTCTCACCTTCTGTAATCTCTGGTACATCTATTCCTCTCGTCATTAGCTCATCCTATGATCCCTTAATTGGTCGTCTTGCTCCTCTCTTTTAGCCTCACCAGCCTCTTATCTTGTTCTCTCCAGTGCCTGTTGCTCTGGCCCAGGGGTGCCAAGCTCTCTCCCTTGGAGAGCCAAAACTTAAACTGAGCGATGGGACACGGGCCAAAAGCAAGCACCCATCGTGTGGTATTGTTAAGATGCAACATGATAGTTAGAGCCTAGGTCCCCTTAATTGCCTGAATTCCCATCTCTCTGCTTGCCGTGCTCAGACTATGAAAAATAATTAATAATTAGGGATCATATACACATTGAATGAGAATTTGTACATCTATTTAACACAACAGATCTTAGTGGAGTAACAGCTTCTCCAATCCCTCTGAATAAGAGTTAATTCTTGTCCACCATATCGGAAAATAAACATGCTGATGAAGATGTTTAAAGACACAGAGAGAGAAAGATATCTTAGAGTGCTTATCAGCTCTCCTTTTGGCAGATTCCTCTTTGCTGTGGTTTAAAGAAGTCACACTTCATTAAGTTTGAAGCAAATTAAAAACTGTTCGACTGCTAGAGGCTCAGTAGGACTCTTTTCTTTGGACATTTTTTGGTCCAGTCAGGTTTCTGGAAATAAGAAAAGAGACATGCAAGGGGAATCAGATGATAATGAGAGTAGTTGTGCGTGTGTGTGTAGATGTACTATGGCAACCCAGTGAATTATTCCTCTATTTGATATGTCTACACTTGATATGTGCATTTTCATGTACTGTACCATAAGCAACGGTTATCAGAGGTCATGTGGTTATATCAACTGTTATTTACTCTAACCTCATAGTATGTGCCTGATTAGTTGCCTTTTTAATAGAGCCAGGCTTTATTTATCTGTGTGTTTGCAATTTATTCAATGGCATGATCCGAGTTTATGCTTGCATCTGGGATTTACCTGGGCCAAATGTGCTGTTTACAAGGGGTGCCATTCAATGACTTGTGTTGAAAAGCTGATAATGTTTTAACTTTAATGCAAGACCAAAATTGCTGGAACGATAACATGCATACCATCACATAAAACGTCACATAAACAATGACGATCACAATTGGCTGCCCGCTTAAACTTCTCATGCTGTGGTGTTGCTGGCTAAAGCTTCAGTACTTGTTGCACCATCACTTGTTTTCTTTTTTAAACTGGCCAAGGGATGTGTCTTAGCGGCGGCAGTAAAACCAAACTTTTGCATAATATAAGTTCATATATAAGTTGTCTTGGCAACTTATGTTGTAGGTCACACAGTATTAAGTTATTTGATAAACCATTGATTAATTTATTTAGCATATTTCCCACCTTACATTTTGGCCATTATTATTTTCATGTGCCAGACATGTAATACTGTCAGAAAGTCAGCATTCTCCAGCCTGTGTAAACCTCTGCCATGCTGGTACGAAGGCAAAGGCAAAGTTTAATACTTTCAGATTTTTTTTGGCTCCCCCCAAACCACTACTACATTTTGGCATCATATATATTCCAAAATCTATGCATCGTATAATATGCCCTCGAAACACACAGACACGTACACAAAACAAGTTGCGAGATTAGAAAAGTGGTATTTACACTTAGACAGATAAAGAGAGATAGGGAGGGAGGGACAATAGGATTAAGGCGCTGGCCCCAGTAAAGAGCTTTGTGTCAGAGTAGCTTTAACCACGGATACATTACTGAGTCTCTGCAAACACAGACAAAGTAGAACTGATTCACATGGATGAGTTTCTGGCTATCGGCCCTCTGCAGGGAAATTGAGATATGTTGCTGTCATTCTCTGTACACCTCAGTTCCCTAACATCATGTGTTATTGAAACTATCCTTAGAAATGAATATGCTGTCTATAAATCAAATGTTGGAAGTATTTATATATGTGCCTTTCAGGGGAATCATTTGAGCTGTTCAGACCTTAACAGAAAATGTTTTTATTGTATTTTTAATTAGAGCCCGACTGATAAAGGATTTTTAAGGCCGATACCGATAGGAATATTTGGTGATTTAAAAATTGGTTGATAGATATATAAAAAAAAAAAATCCAGCAACGGGTAGCAAAACATAAACAGCTTTCTGTAACATTAGTTATTTGTAATTATTTATGAGTCCTCACTGAAATAATATGATAATGCAGTTTAAAAATAAACTTGTTTGTTTTATTGTCACAACAGAACAGAGGAACATCAGAATATATTATAGGGTTTGTGGTGCTCTAAACACGAGTGTTGCCAACAGGGACGTTGTAGAGCAGGGGGGCACACACTGTTTTAGCTTGAGAGCTACTTTCAAAATGACCAGGTCAAAATGATCAACCGACATAACAAATACTAAACATCTATTTATTTATACATACATTGAGTATACTTTATATAACAAAATGCTTAACTGATATATAGAGAGTAATGTAACCCTTGGTATTGCACATAAAAATTGACAGCAGTAATGCACACAGGTGACAAACAGCCATCAATACTGCACACAGTTTACACACCGGGAGCTGGTGGTTTTCTCCATGAAGTTTTTGAATGACTGAAAAATGAACTCTCCCTGCTTAAGTTCTTTCATAAGCAGTAATGTTAATAGCTCCTCTTCTTCAATCATATCTGTAAACACCATCCGAATAAAAACACACAACTGGGCTGTATCGCTGGATTCTGTAGACTCGTCTAACTGCAATGAGATACACTCGCAGTCTGCAATGTCTCTCCGAAGCTGCTGTGTCAAATCCTCGGCCATTACTTCACAGCGCTGTGTAACTGTACTTCTTAATAGCTGAAGAGCTTTGATTGATGATAATATTACTATAATATGAAACAAGGAGTCAGCTGCCTCAACGAAGGCCTCTTTTATCATCTTAGCACTTAACAAAGTGAAACAAACAAAACAAAGAATAAATGGAGCGCCTGTCAGTCCGCGCAGAGGGAATAGCTCTGTCCGTATAAACAAACTATAGTCTGGAGGCTCCGTGCACACAGCTGGTGAAGTGACAGCAGAGGTCCAGGAGCTCCTGCGCTGAACACCTGAAGACCCCGCCAGCAACGGCAGAGCAGCGACCATCTGCAGACCACTGCAGCAGAGGAGAGCGACAAAGGAGCCAGGCGGTGAATAACCATGAGGTTGTGGTGGAGAGAGGACCAATGGAGCAATGATGGACAGCCCACAGAATATTGAGTACGTCGGTTTAAAAGTTAGCATTTCTAGGCTAACAGCTAATCGGTGAGGCTAACAGCTGATCAGCGGAGAAAGGTGAGTCCATGGAGCCAGTTGTTCAGATGTGCAGCCTTCACAGCCCCAGAGCTTGTAGAGACAACTTGGTTTTCTTTTTCCAACAGAAAAAAACAGTTTTGCTACGGATTGAGAAGCAGTGATATTCACGGCAGCGTCCTCTTGCATGATAGTGTGACTCTACCGTAACAAGGCTTCGGTGTCGGCCTCAGCTCGCTTTTCGGAGGGAAGTCAGTGTCGTACTTTTTCCGAACAGTTCAAAAGTGCCTCTCAACATTCCCCTTCTTCGGAATAACGATGGTAGTTTGACAGATCAGACAAATGGACATTTTTTTGTATCCCTCCTTTTGTTGATATCAATTGAAGCCACTAACCAGGACACTTAGCTCGCTTGTGTTTTGCAGACACTAGCACGTTTGCGCATAAATAGTGACCCGTGACACGTGACCCAACACGAAGAGATCTCAGACTGGCCATCCTGTACGTCAATCAGGTGGCATAGACTCGACCTGTTGTAGAGTGCCCTCTGGTGGACGCCAACACTCATAACATGGTTGGAGGGTGTTTTGTCCATTTTTATTTTATTTTTCAAATATTAATTTATCGACCATTATAAATGCCGATACCAATAGTTTGGAAAATGCCTAATATCGGCCGATAATATTGGCCCACCGATAAATCGGTCGGGCTCTATCTTTAATCATAATATTAACATTTTAATCAATTCATTGTATGTGATCCAAATAAAATGACAGCCAACTGTGTTTGTTCCTTTGAAAGATCATCTCCTGTGAGATCTGTGATGTTTAGACAAAGCGCACGTCTGACAGGAAGTTGATGAAGCAGTGATACAGCCATTTTTTCTCCAAACTGTCCACACATGTAACAGACAGCACCATTAATGGTCAGACAGCTCAACCAACAGGCTGATAACAAATTCACATACTCTGCCAATTCGATAGAAAAGAGCATGTCACAGAAATGTCAACACACAATTATTGGTTCATCTTAGCAGTGCAGCATACATAGGATACCTCTATTGTGATAATTTGCATTACACTTAGAAGGTGTCAGTGTCGCAGAAATAAAAAATGAGATGGCAGGGGACAGTGTCTTTACAGGTCCTGCTCGTAGATTAAGTCTCAAAACCTCTCAAAACTTCAGCAAGTCTTGCCAACATGATTAATATCAGAAATAAGGTAGAACAACAGGAAAACAAATAGTAATTTTATGAAGCTAAAAAGACAGGCCAGTTTCTCCCTTTTTGTGTACTAAGTCATTTTCTACTATTGTTTAGGTCACCTCTTGGGCCTGTTAGTAAACGAATGTTCTATCCATCATCAGAAACAATGGTTAGTGTTTCTGTGATATCACATGCAAGTTAAATGTTTTAACCTTTAGTTATAGCTCCTGCTCCCTTGATGCCAATCATTGTCATTGTATAAATACTGGGACACAGCGTGATGGGGCACTGTCCCTCCCAGGCTTGTCAGATATCACCTGACATACAGGATCATATTTAATGGGCAGAAGAACAGATAAACACAAATGCCCTGCTCAATAATCCCAGCTCCTCATTTCCTCACATTAATATTCACAATCTTTCTATACGAAACATATATTGCCATAAGCCTGTCAGTTAAATATTGTTCTGCAAATATGCAGTTATTGTGTGTGTGTGTGCTTACTGTTGTGTCATTGACGCACAAGTAAAGGGTATGCACCAGAGATCACCACTCCAGTTCTCAGCAACGCCTGAGGGGCTACGATAGAGGGGCACAGGAAACAAGGGGGGTTCCTCCTAGTTTTCAGTATCCATGGTAACACCATCCTGCCCTGCCAGGATCTGTGTCAGTGGTGCTGAGATGGGCTCCAGAGAGACACAAGAGGGAGGAAAAGGAAAGGAAAGAAAGGTTTGGGAAATAATGGTGGAAGGTGAGGCGGATGAGGGGGGTTGAAAGGATGTGTAAAAAGGAAGGAAAGGAAGAGATAAGGGGTAGATGGGGTCGTTTGATAAAGACACAAATATATAGAGAGGTAGAAGGGACTCGTTCTACCCGCTAGTTCAGTGGACAATAATGTGATGCTTCTTAAATCTCTGCATCCTTCACCCACATGGTCTGACCCCCACGCCCAACAGGCAGCAGGGCCAACACTGGCACCATCATTTTGGCCAGAGGGGACGAGCTGTGACTTCCTTCCTCTCCCCACCTCTCTTCCTGTCTACCTCTGTGTGTGGATCCTGTCTCTCTGTCTCTCTCAGTTGTGGGAGTAAGATTGAGTTTACCAAGATGCCAAACTGCTTATTGATCCCGATAGGGGTTTCAGAGAGTGGCAGACGAAGGGGGGAGATCTACAATTCAATACAGGCCTACTGATTCTAAAGCAGCAGAAGGTTGAGTTTGTGTTGGTGTAATGGGAAAGCCTGGGTATGCTATAGTTTCAGTAGCGTGCTTTCTATATGTGTGTAAGTGTGTGTGATACTGATGGTGTGCCAGAAGAGGAAACTTGTCAGCTGTTCCCGCTGTGCTGGAAACAACAGGGAGACAGACAGTGAGAGAAAGAAACAGAGAAATTGTATGCATGCAGGTCTTGTATATTTGTGTGACCACACTGTTTATGCCTGTCTGTGATTGTGATAAATGGATGTAGCTGCTCATTTCTGCTTCAGCTTAGTAACCATGAATACAGCTTCGGCTGTGTTGATCCATATTTTACTTGTGGTTACAGAATAAGATGTAGACTGGAGGAAATAATGTGTAGTTGCTCTTGGATGGTAAGACACAGACACACTCTGCTGCTCTTAAAAATAAGTTATTTCTCCTTCATTTGTTTCAACAAGAACACATTTGCTTCTTTTCTAGTGGTCTAATTTATTCCAGTTATTCCATGTTGAAATGTTTTATTGGTTCTATTCATCACAAGACGGCGTCAATAGATCTCAAAGGAACTTTTCTTCTGTGCTTTTTAATACGTCTGGCTGTTGAGATCTCAGAAGGCCATTTGACGTATCTGACTGCAGCCTGGACAAGGGACACAGTGGGAGTGTGAGCTGCACTAATCGTCTGAATCACTTTTCGACCACTTTGCTGGTTGTGATATTAAAAATGAGTCACTGGCCAAGTACACCTGACCTGATAAATGCATCTATTATAAATTGATAAAAGGGGTGACAAGAAAGAGATGAGAAGTGGAGAACAAACCGAGTCAAAGCCAGTTGATATGAGCCTCTATTGTACAGATAATTTTAAAGGAGACCTACCGGCTTTAACATTTTTTTCTTCGCTTCATTGTGTTATGTCGTTTATTGTGCATGTTAAAGGTCTTGAAAGTTAAAAAGTCTGAAGTCTGCACCAACAGGAGCTCTTCTCTACTACAGAAAACACTGCTCCTGAAGTGCCTCAAACACCTCGTCAGTAGTCCCACCTTTAATTCTGTGACTGTGTGACATTACACTGTGTCATTATTTAACACATTTACATAATTTATGTCTGTATTTAAGATAGAACTGAAGCTAACTGGAAGCTGAAAACGTAACAGAGCCAAATGGAGACACAGTGAGCGTCTGACCAATCAGAACAAACTGGGTACTCGGGAGGGGGACGTTAAAGAGACAGCAGCTAAAGCAGAGCATTCCAGACAGAGGGGAAATACAGTGCTGCTGCTCTGGACAGCATGAGAAATCTGACTTGTTTTTTTGAGCACTAAAGCATCTAAACCTCTTCTAACACTAAACATAAACACAAAATAAAGTAACCTGAAATGAGCATAGTAATGACCTCTTTTAATGCAGTTTTTCCCTAAATAGATAGCCTTGCCCTTTTCTTTTCTCTCTTTCTCTCCCTATCCCTGTCTCTTTCCACATGTACACACATACAAACTCCTCATTGGCTTTAGAGTGGTGGTCACACAACAAGCAATTTCACAGCCCTTGCCCTGAACCACTTCAGCACCTGCAACTTCATTACACTGTCACTGGTCTGCTGCACACAAATAGACACACACAACTCAGCACAGAGGAGTGCAACAGCTCTTGTTGTGACCTTGAATGTGGCACTTGATGATAATGGTGGTCACATGGACCAATGTCCAAGTCATTGTGCCAGTGGTCTGGTAAACAGCAATCATTTTGTGGAATAGCAAAAGCTGCCAGATAATGAGGTACAACCGTGCTGGACAGGTAGAGATACCACATGAAGCTTAAAAGCACACAAAGAAAGACAGAAACTAAATATAACCAGCACATGTTGTAACACATAGCTTTGTTCCAGCTGTCTGAACTCACCCACATCTCCAATTGTTTCCCCAATTTTAAATAGATATGTTGTGTTTGTTGATGGCTGTTTCTGCAGCTTCCAGAAACAATTGTCAGAACTTTCTAGGCAGGATTCAAAATGGTGATCTGCCTTCAAGGCTGGTATAGTTTACCTCCGTGAAGAAGGATGACACAGATGAATTTGACACAGCTGTGCAATGGACAGCTCTTAAACAGATCTTAAATCAACTTAAATCAATTGACTACTATTGCTGTATTCCAGCCAAAGTCAAAGGGTCCGATTTCCTAGTTGAGACTTCCAACTTCCACCAAGCCTTCCAGGTGCATGTTGCATGATGTTTTTGCACTTTCATACAATAAATCGTGTCTAAATATTACATTTAGAAGCCTAATACAAATACCGTCATCTTCACTTTGCATTCTATGGCACTGCCATTGTTGTGTGAAATCAGACAACTACTTCATGAAGTCGAGGTAGATGGATGTGCCTGAATTTACAAATAGGAACTGAGTTTAATGTAGGCGCAAAACAAAACACCCCACTTCCATCAAGAATTTAGCCACAATGTCAGGCTGTATAAAATAGGGCTGCAACTAATGATTAATTTCATTATAGATTAACCTGCAGATTATTTTCAAGATTAATCAATTATTAGATTAGTCTATAACATGATGAACTGTGATAAACTGAGTGCAAACTGCCGCCAAGGTCCAACATCTCTTAATCACATTAATCTGTACTCACTCATAGGTACCAACCACACAGATGTATACACATATACACATATATATACATTAACTGACCTGAAAAAAATCACTCACTGAAAGTTAGTGTGGTCTACTCGGGGCCAAACCCATCCTTCATCCAATCCAGTTGGAACCAACAGGCGTTTGACATTTATGCTTGAAAAATTACTGAAACAATTAATAAATTATGAAATTGTTGGAAAATATTTTAATTTGGACAACTAATGGACTGATAACTTTACTTTAGACTACTCTTTTTTGCCACTACATTTTGTATTGAACATCACCATTCAGGATTTCTCAGATGAATAAGTGCTAACAGACCTAACAAATTAACCATAAACGAGTAAATTCGTTCTGTTCCTACCTATTTCTTTTCTTCTTCTGGCCTCTGACTGTTAGAACGCCCATCGTCACTTCTTATAGGCCACTTGACAGGTTTCAATCAAACCCTGTTAACTAAAATGGCATGTGATCATTAGACTGACTGCAGTTCACTTGCCAGTTGCTCCCCTTGTCATTCACTGTGGCTCGTTTCTCTGCCAGCATCTCATCTCTGCTGATGGAGGGTTTTCTCACTTCCCTGCCCTCATCTTGACACAGACAAAATGGTTACACCTTATCTTACCTCACTGTCAGTCTATTTCTCTCTCTCTCCCTCCCTCTGTGTCCACTCTTTTTACTGCTTTTCTATTACTGTGTGCGCTTTTGAAATTCCCAATTCAGTTTGGACCTGGCATCTGATGTACAACAGATAGGTTCTTCTTTTCTCTGTCACCTCAGCCATGTCCACTTCATCCTCACTTCAGAAGTACCTTTGTTCTCCGTGAGATCTTCTACCTTTTTTCCGCTTTGCTCACCTTCACACTTTCTCTTTCTCAAATGTCATTTTGACGTTCATGTCTCAAATTCCAATACTACATGCTTTATGTCACGACTTCCCACTTTCTCCCCTTCATTCCCTTCTTTCTACTCACCTTCACCTCTCCGTCGCCTCTTATCTCTCCCACCACCTTCCTCTCTACTCTCTAAAAACCTTCCCTCCTCTGCATCTCCTCTGATGCAGACGACAGTCCCCCCACCTCCAACCTCCGAAAGAGTGAACCCGCCTTCCCGGTTTTTCCCCCCTCTGTCACAGACAGAATGGCCATGCCAGTGTTGATTAGAGCCTGCATGGACAGATGCTCAGCTAGGCTTAGCGGAGGCCTGTGGGAAAGAGAGCTGCTTATTCTAGCCTCAGGAGATGGATTGAAAACGACGGGAGCTAAAACAAGCAAGCATTCTCTCATTACGCTCGCACATTGAACACACCCGCACATGCGCCCTAGTAAGCAAAGAAGCACGTCACAGCAGTCTGCCAAGAAGAAAACTGATGCATGCCCAAGTACACTGTAAAATCACGCACTTAAACCAGTCTTTTCCTCATGTATTTGGCATTTGATTTTGATTTGCTCTTTGAACAATGCAGAAACATTTTTTCAAAAAAAGTATCTTTGCATTTTCTTTTTTTTTACCAGTGTTCTTTAAAATGATGCTTTAATGTGAAACAACTCATTAAATATTTCTCTACATGCAAGACACGCTTCTTTGTTTTACATATTATTATGAAAACAGAATCAAGTACAAGCTACATATACATTGATATGACTTTTTCTGTCCCAGTGTTTCCCTCACATAAACTTAAAGTAGGGGACCACCCAGGTATATTAATGCCACTCAATTATATTTGACAATCCATGTCAGCATTATTTAATTAACAAAAAATAAATAAAAAAATCTGCCTCGGAACAACATCACCCACAACGATTAAGTAGTGGACAATCTGCCCTTGGTCTGTCCCTCCTGTCTACTGACATTCGCACATGCTCTGCAAAGAAACAGAGAGAAATGGAGAGATTGGCATTACACCCCTCCTGTCAACGGACTGATTGTGATATTTAATTCAGCACTTCTTATACCATTGCTTTGTACGAGTATGTAAGTGCACCTGGTTGTTGCATTGTCATTCTGTACCACATTGGTTTCAATGATTTTAACAGGTTGTGAGATAAACGGCGGTATCTTCCACAGGCAAGCAGGTTAAAAAAAGTCCAAAATATGAGGATGTAACTAATAGCTGAAACTCTGACAACATTTACATAGAAATTGTATTCCATGTGACTCATGTGACTAAGTCAGGTCTAGCCCAAACTGCTTAATAGAGTCAGTATCGATGCAGATATCGATTCTGTGAATCAGATCAATGCATCCTTAACCACAAAACAACAATATAAACCACAGTGTCCCTGTGTTTCTCCTTTACTTTTTCATTTCTTTGGGTGTTTGACTCTTGCACTCAACCATGCTGTTCTTTTTTTCCTCATGTCACTGTTGATCTCCCTTTCTCACTTACATTTCTATTCAGCATTCTCACATAACTTAACTAGTTATGATAACATAACTATCTCCGGATTTGAGACAGTCTCTATTTATCCCCTTTATATTGTGCTCTGATTACTTGCCAGTGACGCAAGGAAACACAGTGACTGTAGGTCTGTTTCATAGAAAACCTTTAATATGTGAAGGATTGAAGTAATTTGATGTAGTTTAATAGTTTATTTATCTAAGGGATTTGTGGAATTCCAGTTAGATTGCTTATAAATCCAACTAAATGTATACACTTACATAGAAAAGCTACTTCATCAGTTTCACGCTATCTACACTCTTCAGTTTAAAAGGACATTAAATAGCTGCAGGCGAATCAATAAATTACATATAAGTCACTCCATACACCATGTGCAACCTGCTGTGAATACTGCCATCGGGATTGCAGAAATCGCATTTCAGATGATTTCACTGAAGGACTGACCATTAAGTTAAAAGATCAGGCACTAGTCATTGATCTGATCTTTGATGTTGTGAATGATTATTAATCATCAAGCAGATTGGGGATTAGATATATTGCAATTTATTCCACCAAGTCTTCATCTATTAAAATTTAAAAGGCTTTACATCTGTTTAAATATTCATGTAAGATGCGCCGTCTTATATCTGCTACATCATTTTCTTTGAAAGTAACCACTAAGGACAAATGAAAAGCCCATCTTGTTAGTGTAAAGTGCTTTGTTTGCCATTTTTTGGCTGGTGGATGATCCAATATATGCAGTAAGGTGCTAATGAAAGGATTGAGAGACTTGTTATTCAGCAGCTTATGTTTGCACAGTGTGAATTTGTGTATTGTGTGTGATTAAAAGAGAGAATCCCAGTGGCACCTAACAAATTACAGGATTTAAGTATATGTTCCATGTGCCTCTTTAGAGCTATTAATGTTTGAAATGTATTAAAGCCATTTTTTAATTGTGATTTTTCCATGGCTCTAAATGGACGACAAAGTGAGCATGATGAAATTGTAGGCAATTGCCTCAGGAGAAGGGAGTCTTCACCCTCAGTCTTGTGTTTGACTTTTTCTGTAACTGGTGTTAATAATAGTCGGAATATTAGTCTTCAGTATACACTTCATAGGGAATAGCAGGTGAGAAAAGTAGTTTTGGGCTGCTCTGGGTTGTCGACCAATTTACTGATAACCTCCAGTCTACAGGACTGTAGGAGAGCTACTGAACAGAGGTGGAAAGGTTGTGATTGAGATTTTCCTCGGTGTAACACAGCGGAGGACAACCCCCAATCAGCACTTGGTTATCTTGTCTATTGGCCATTTTGCAATTCAGCACATTAGAGTGATGGAAAAGATAAGTTTTGGCTGAGGCAGGCTGCACTTTTGACGGTTCTGTGTTTGCCCTTTTCACTTCTTCCCTTGAGACCAGAGAAGAGCTGGAGTGTGCTGAGTAGAAAATGTTGGTTTGCTCTAGTAGACTTACAGAGAGTCTCCAATATGCAATTTGTCAGAAAGTACCTCAACAACAAATCAACACATGCCAGTCTTGACCCATGACACACACACACACACACATACACACATATGCATTTGCATTTGAACGCATGCATTTGAAGTTGGTCATGTTAATCAGCCCTTTTGACATTTTTTGGTTTAAACGTCAAATCTCTAAAGCAGCAAAATGCTACAAGTACAAACAAGTGGAAAACCCTGTTTGTGTGTGTGTATGTGTTGGAGAGCGTGTATGAATATGTGGGTGGACCATACTCCTGCATGCCAGCTACCCTTCAGGAAGATAAACCCAGTGCTTGCGTGTCCAGGTCAATGAATGCTATTTCACTTGCATAAGTGGTTCCTTACCTTGACAAGATTGCATTTACAGTCAATGACCTCATCCTTAATGTAAGCAGTAACTACACCGCACTGGCATTGCTCTGTGTGGGTCTGGATCAAGCAATGAGTCACAACCCAGTGCTGTTTACCAATGCATTGACTTGATGGAGATGGCTGTCATGTGAAGGTCATTGCATATTATATTGCTCATCTCAGGGGTTACATATTGTGTACTTGATTTACCCTTGGCTGATGTTGTATGGGATTACAAACAGACTCAATTGAAGGGAAGGATTGAGAAGAGAGAAGGGATAAGCAGAGAGAGACAGAGGCACTTAGACATTAAGAGAAGATGAGTTTAATAGAGATAGAAGGTGAAGTGGTTGTGCCAAATGTCTTTAACTGCAGGTCAGTTCAAGTGTTGTGGCCAGCCCGGGTCCGAAAGCAAGGCCAAAACATACACAACAAGAAAAACTCAGCAGTGTTCATCTTATCTTGAAAACTCTGAAGAGTTCAGCAGCTAGATTTACTAAACAATTCAATACGGAGAGTTTCAATGACTCCTGAAAACAGACACACAAGCTATAACATATTGCTGATGGAGAGAACTAACAACAGGTGAACTGGAATGGGAAAAAGTTTGGTTATACGGTTAGGTTTAGGAAAAGATTGTGGTTTTGGTTAAAATAAGCTAAATTAGAAACATACATAGGTGATGTAGTTCTGTCACATAAAGTTTATATTTATGTAAATATACCCACTGAAAGCACGTCGTTGTGCCTCTAGTTGTCTAGACTGGATATACAAATGCAATATAGGTATGTAATTAGAGAGAAAAAGTGATGTGTGTTAAAATAACTTGCAGATGAATTTGAGTTTTGTTTGTTAGGTTCAGGAAAAGGTTTGTGGTAATAAGAAATGTTAATATGGGTCGTACTAAGACAACCCATACAGTTGTATTCCATGTTTGAACCAGCTCACACATGTTAAACTCTTAAATCTGGATTTCATCAGTGCATTAAAACATCTATATCATCCAGTAGATGCAGTGGGTGGGAGGGAACAAACGAAATGACCTCTGCTGAGAAGGTTATCACATCTGTTAGATGGTGAACTTGTTTGGATCATCTGACATAATTTTCACAAAATGTGATATGAGTTTAAACTCATTGCAATTAACCCGGTGGTGTCTACATAACCCCGTTGCGCAGCCGAGGACACAATAATGAAGACAGACAGCATCTTTTCATATACATTTGGTAAAATGTTCACACTGACATCACAAAAAACGTGACTGAATAGGAACCTTTACACTCCAAACTACCTCAGTTCCTTTCTGTCGCCAATTCAATATAGATAACCAGGAACAGGAGTTTCTTTCTCCAAGCAAAATTTGGATTTACGGTACAGATTATTTGGAGATACAGCTTATAAATCTTAATTGAGTTTTGCGTCAGAAACTAGTCGTATAAATCAGTGTTTATACATATACAAGCCATGCGTCAAACAATATGTTTTGCCACTCTTTTTCTGATTGTACTTTTGTACACAGATATGTTGCTAGATAGTTCTAATGCACAGTAGAGTCAGTGCTGCAGTCAGTCCCAGAAAATTGATCTAAACTACTTTGGCCAATAAGATGTTGTTAAAAATGCATGGCTGACATTAGGAAGACAGATAGAGGTCTGTAGCAAGACTGTCCACACTTTTTATCCAAACCTAATTTTACCTGGTCTGTTGTGTGCTTTTGTGATATGAATTGGCTAAGACTGTTTACATGATGGGGCACATTCACATGTTTCCTGTTGTTTCACAATTGTAACCCTTATAAAACTTCACCAGGCTCATTATATAGTTGTAATAAGGTTGTTCTTAGGGCTGCACAATATTGGAAAATTGATTTTCACTGCGATATTCATTTCATTGTTCATTGTTGATTGTATGAAAAAACACTAGAATTTCACCTGAAAACTTGAATAACTCGATCAAGGCCATGCAGGTGATGTGACAGTAGGCAAAAGTAACCATGGTAACAGCAACAGAGTGGCAAAAAAACTATTGAATGGCATCAAGTCAATATTTATCACGTGCTGCAATCTTGAATGCTGTGAAGTAACAAACAACACATCTAAAAAATTAAAGAGTTAAATTGCCTTACTCAACATTGCACGCACATGGACTTACCATCCTCACTGCTTGCTGATTGGTGTGTGTTTGTGTGTTGTTTGTCATTATGTGCATGCACACATATAGATTCACATAAACACACCCGCCTCTGGTGCCTTGCAGCGTTTGGACTGTTTGGACTCACGTTACATTAAGTAGGATTACAGTTTTTGGAAAGAACATTCTCTTTCCTCTCTGTGTTTTTCCTGCTCATCTATTGTTGGACTTCATTTAGTTCAGATTACAGTCTTATGTGCCCAGCTTCCCCCACTGCTCCTGCTAATTAAACCTGCTCCGTATTATGTACAGGGCCAATAATCCCTTTACTGAAAACAGCGAGGAGACTAATCTTGGAAAACTGCAGATGCAACAGCAAAGATTGCGTGCGTGTGTGTGTTTGTGTGTGTGTGTGTGTGTGTGTGTGTGTGTGTGTGTGTGTGTGTGTGTGTGTGTGTGTGTGTGTGTGTGTGTGTGTCATTTAGGACAAGGTAAGGACGGTGAGTAGGCTAGAGGGATGTCATATTGCTCCACCTAATAGGCTCTCCTGCCATTCAGTCTCCCCCTCTGGTCTTGATCCCAGACAGAAATGTGGCTTAGATCACTAGCTCTCTTTCACTCTCACTCTCTCTAACACAGAGACACTCACATACTCAGCACACATGCACACACACACGCACACACACACACACACACACACACACACACACACACACACACACACACACACACACACACACACACACACACACACACACACACACACACAGCCTGACAGTCCAACTTTAATTTGAATCCAACAGGTGAGGTTCTTGTTAGAGGTGAAGGACAGCGGCTAATTTCTGCTGACTTTTGAATATTTCAGAGGGGTCAGACATTATTTTTGCATTACGTATAGATAGTTAACCAGCCGTGTCATGATGTAATTTCTTTTTATATTAACCTTTTTATTTCCTGGCTAATACATGTGCTGACAGCTGTTTGGATCTGGGAGTGGAGAAGAGACTTTGAGAGACAGGATAAGTCAACTTTAGTGGTGTTTCAGGGCTTTCTCTGTGGCTACCTTTAGCACACGCGCAGACACACGCACACACAAACATGCACACATACAAGCAGTGCTAATAGTCCCAGACTAGACCAGTTGCCAGTCGACTGAGAGGTGGCTTGATCAGTTTTGCTCTGATGAGTTTCATTCATTGATCTTAGTTTTAAAGTTGGGACAGACCTCTTACACTACCTTCAGCAATACTTATGAAGGGATGGCATAAACAATGCAGCCCATCACACAATACAGGTGAGTCATTAAATCAAGATGTGTGTCACAGTTTTGACGGTTGTTTAATTTCGGCAGTGTTGTTAGGACTTCTTCTCTACAGTTTACACTTTCTCTCCATTTGTGGAATTCAGTCTCTTTGTTTACTGATTTTTGTTTACTTCTACTGTCATTATAGACAGACTATTCTAAAACTTGACGTCATACAATATTTTGTATTTGAGATGCTGGAGACAGAGACTTCAGAGACTCTTTCAGTTGTAGTATATCCAGAGGCTCGTATCTTCATCTGAGGACTTAACGGTAGAGCTTTTGTCTATATCTTTATTTTCTTTTCTTTTTTTTAATAATTCTAGACTCGACTATATTTTACTCTGAAGGTGCATCAAATGTGTCATAAGAAGAGTGTATCTTTTGTAATACTCATCTTCTCATCTTGGTCAATCCTTTTTTCATAAAAGTGTGCTGACATTTATAACTGTCTGAGTTACCTCCACCAAGGATGCTATGTTTTTACCCTTGTCCTTTTGTTTGTCGGTTGGTTCGTTGGTTTGGCAGCAGGATTACACAAAAACTTATTAACGGATTTCCATGAAACTTGGATAGAAGATGGGTCTCAGCCAGGATAGACCCTATTAACTTTTAATGCGGATTAAGGGATGGTTCCAGGACTTTTGTCTCAGTTTCTTTAACATTGCGAGATACGGCATTTTTCGAAAATTTAAATAATGCATTTATCTTGATGAAAATAATCATGCATACTGTATTTAGGTGACTGGTATCTATGAGTTAATACATTTTCATACATATTGATGGAGATATGCTCTCTCTTGAGTGCCATTCTGGTTTTGCTCATTTAAAATCTCTAGACTTTACTATTTTTCTACTCTAAAGGTGGACCAAATGTATATCTTTTGTGATACTCCTGTTCTCAATGTTGACCACCCTGACCCTCCTCTAATCATCAAAGGCTTATTTGTCTCCTGACATCAGTTGTTTAAAAAGCAACTGTGTTATTCTGCACTTAAATCCAGGTTAATAAAAGTAATAGATGACAGTAAAAACCGGTTCAGTGTAAAATAATTGAAGAGTTTATAAAGAGGGGAAGATAAAGATATTGTGGCATAAGAGGAAAGGTGATGATTTAGCTTTATGCACATCTTAGGTAGCGTGCTTGGGTATCTTGACAGTGTGTTGATCCCTCTAGTGAATTGTTTCCATTTTTGAAAATCTCTTGCCAAGTCAACTATTATCATATGGAAAACATGCTCTCGGCAAAAGTGCTGTGCGGTGCTTATATGGCCACCTATATAGTCATAGAAAAGCTGAGTCATTCGTTTGTAAACAGGAAAACAGAATAAGGTGAAAAAAGGAGACGGAGCGAAGAGATTAGGGCTCTTGATTGGATGTGGTTCCCAATTCAGCTCACTGCCAATGCCAATAAGAAAGAAGAGATACAATAGTAAAAGGAAGAGAGGACAGGGAGAAGACGGTGGAAGTGGTGAGTTTGAGGGTAATTGAGTCAAGACCCCTAACAGGCTGTCAGATGCTGCTCACTTGCCACACAATCACTCCTCACACACACACAAACACAGCAACAGTGGTTTGGTGTGTGTGAGTGCGCCCCAGTGATAAATCTTAATTACAAAATGGAGTGCGGGCCATGTGCCATCTCATCATACCATGTCAAATCTCATAAGCAGCAGCAAGAGCATGAGAGAAAGAGCGAGAGACAGACGTGCAATATTATGAAAGAGTGATTTCTGAGCAGAAAAGAAGGGAAGGCAATGGTGAAAGGGTTGGAGGAGAAAAGATGGGGTGCAATGGGAAGTATATGTTTGTCTGGGACGCTCTGAGGTGAAACGACTGTCCTCCCTCTTTTAAGGATTTACTTAGAGAACATAAAAGGCTTTTTGTGTACCGTGACTGTCAGTACAAATCAAATCTAAAACCCTGCTATCCGGTTCTGCTACTATTGAGCGGATCTAGTTTGTCCCAGGATGAGCCGGCGGATGGATACACAGTTCTAGCACGTCAGGGAAAGAATGGGGCTGGGGGCGTTGTTGTGGCCCGCTGAGTCATCGTGGCCAGGGTGATCTCTAAAAGCAGCCCCCCAGCCCCCCAGAGTAATGGTTAATCGTGGGAAGTCTGGTGTTAGGGTAAGTGTGCCTATGTGTAGGATGAGCCTGTTTGTGGCCAGTTTCGGTCGGTTTTGGCGTGCCGTGGTGTGACAGGGTCAGTCAGGCGGATGGGGCGTGTGTTGTTGTAGCCGTGGCAGTGGGGAAAGCCCTGTACAAGCAGCGCTCAGCTCTGCTGGCTGGGAGAAGAGCCGGGGCAGCTCTCCCAGAGTAAAAAGCAGGAAAAAAAAGCTCTGTCCTTTTGTTTTCATGGCTGTTGTGTTCCCTCCACTGTGGGTTTGGGAGTCTGGTCTATGTGTCCTCCTGGTTGTCTGTGACTGTCCCGTTGTGACATTAGGTCCTATTTTGGACCTCTAGTGTTGTGCTCTGTCGCCACAAAATCACACAGACATAATCCACTTCCTGGAATGGTGTTGTCAACACAGGAAGTGCAACCTTTGAACCACAATGTGCTGAGTAGAAAGATGTACATTTAAATGGCAGGGGGTAAAATGATCATAATCACAGAAGTAGAACATTTAAATTGTGCAGTGTGCAATACACAGCTGTTTTGGATGAACCACATTTTATTTCTACAGTTAATTAACACACATGAAAACTGTACAGAGGGGTAAAAAAAAGACTGAAAGGTATTGATCTCTAAAGGCAGGGACATGCATACCTACTATAGATTATTATAAAAATCATTATCATAAGGACTGAGGTAAACATGTTTTATTTTGCAAGCAGAGCGTTTCGCGTAACCTGCGAGGAGAAGCAATTACAAAAACAGACCAAACAATAATGGTGTGCAAACATATGCTTTATCAGTTATTGGTGTAACCATGCCAGTTAAATTCATGTTAATGGAGCTCATGTTGCTTCAGGACCATCATCACAACTGATCAATCATGTTTTTGTCATGTTATAGCTTTGCATCTTTTGAAAAAGTTCTATTTTAATCCAATGAGTGAACTTAATTTCAAGTGAATAGCATAATAAAATCTTCCATACAGGATTAAAACTCATGTCTCTTGAGTGAGAGTCCTTTGCACAACCAAACAGCTTGCTCTAAGTGCAGATTTAGTCACTTTTTGCTAAATGGAAATGATGGCCCTGGAACAACATTGATTATGATGTTCTAACCAACATGTTGTCCAACACGACGATATCAGATACACCATTAGGGCAACGCCACAGCTCCAGATTTTTTCTGTGCTATCTCATTTTTAGCACTGATTAGAAGATAAATGTCAACTCTTGTTGAATAATTAGGTTCTGTCTTGGGAAATAAACATGCGAGAATTTGTATTTTCACAGCATTTAGTTGTCTTTAATCCCAAGTGTCATTATTATGTGCTGCTTTCATTGCTAAAACTTGCTGTGCATGTTGATGGACAGACCTGTTTGCTTCGGTGTACCAGTCCTTTGTGGTCTTTATGTAGAAATAACTGCAGTTTGTACTTTCTCTTGTCACACTTAAATTAACTTCTTTTAATGGTGTAATAGTTGACATTTTTAAAAGTCACTTTGGAGCATAGACCTTTTTAATCCTGCCTTTTGTACTCCCATTTCAAACTGGTTAATAGAAGAGAAAATTGTGCTAGTATCTACTGTACATCTGAAATATATCTAGTACATAAAAAAAACAAAGACATTTAAATGCTCTCAAGTGCTCTTTCCTATGAGCTGTAAGAAGCACTTTCTACAGTAGAAACAACATATTACCTCTTGTTGTACATTAATTCTTGTTTGCGCTTAACAAGTATTCATGCATCTATCTGTTGAAACATACATCAGCTCTTAATCCTGTGCTACATGTGTATCTCAGGCTTGCTCTGGAGCTCTACGCCGTCTTTCCTGTCGTGTCTGTGGCAGGATAATTGGCTCTCGTCAGTCTCTGTCACTCAGACCTGCAGCAGATGCGACTGCAGTGTCACACATACACCATCTCACTTGCTGCATTATGCTGAGGAAGTCTTTCTTGACTATGTAAGATATAATGGCACAATGCATATACACATGGAACTACCCACCACTGCTCCTATAGACATACACTCAGCTGGCTGCACAGTGTCTGTGGACTGGGACACAATTTACTGCCTCACTGCATTCAACATCCGCTTTCTCTTTCCCAGCTCTTCATCTCATCCTGTTCGAGTTTGAGTTGCTGAATAACATAAAATTTAAATTATGTGAGGGTTTGTTTTTTTGTTGTCTTCTGAGGTTTCAAAGCAGGTTTTGATGTGAGATTGCTGTTTTTTCTCCAAATGTTTTATGCAACTTCTGAGACATTAGGTCAAACGTTTCAAAGTGTATGCTCTGTTTGCCTTTCCGGATAACTGGAGAAATGTGGATGAAAAGTATCTGTACAACAGAGATCAGTCTGGGTCATTTTACACAAGAAGCAGAACACTTCTTTTTTCTCGAAGGACAAGAAAAGTCTTGTCTATTTTACAGGTAAACTCCTGTCAAACACAAGTCCGTGCAGGATTTGAGCCGGTTCCTGCTGTCTTTGTCAGATGATGGAGTTATGACCTGAGCATGCGACAGCACCAAGACTGACTGAGTTCTTATGTCTTTATTTGCAGGCACAGAAATCGTGGATAGAAAGAGCGTTCAGCAAGAGAGAATGTGTTCATATCATAGTGAGCGCCAAAGACCCCCATAGGTGAGTAAGAATATGTGTAAAGGAAGAAATCTTAATGCATTACATTATTGTGTTTGAATGTGAATGACATAATGACTAATGCCTTGTTAGCATCATTTAGTTTTTTGGATTCAGGATTCAGCTGTGCATCAAAAGCTCCAAGACTGTAATGAGCGAGTTAGCTAATGTGAATGCCCAGCTCACATATAGCAAATTAAGAGCCCTGTTTCACTGCTGACCTTTAAAAACATGCCTCAGAGTAATATCATGCTGGCCTCTATTTGCGTCACAGGTAGATGCTCCACACTAATGAGCAAAACACTGACATTATTCAATTTAAAACCACAAATGTGAAATTTGGGGTCGGCCCAGTTCAGCCTTTAGAATATTCCACATCATTTTAAAAGGTTGTTAATTCAAGCTCGCAGGAGCGTACAGCTAAGTATAGCAAAGTTTAACTGTGAAAATACATTTATAAGGGCTGTTACTGAAATATTTACTACACCTGATGTTGGTAGGCAAGTCTAATTCTTGTAGCAAGGGCCCTGATACACACTCATATACACACCGACACAGGAAATGCCACTGTTTGTTAGGTAAAAAGAATTAGCATAACTGAAGGAAAGTGGGTGGAAGCCCGATGTTCCTAAAGATCAAATCAGCTTTTTCCTTTTTAGTCAAAAAGCACTTGTGTTGATGCATGAGGCAGGAGGAGGCAAAGTACCGCTGGTAAGAGATGACGTAAACATGAAGTGATAATCAAAGCCTCCTGACTCCCTTTCCTCCCAGGGTTCCAACTCTATCCTGCAAGGTTAAACAAAAAACCGAATATGAAAGCTGTATTCAGTACATCTGAATAAGCATATACTTGTGGAGGAATACTACAATTCATGTAACTGTCAATCTGCTAACTCCTGTGGTTGCAGCGAGAGAGAAGGAGAGGAGAGCAAAGGAGAGAAAAAGACAGATGTTTGTGAAGAGCAGAAAACAAAAAGAGACAGAACTAATAAAAGATTGCAGGGGCCTACGGATCATTCTCCTCCTCTCCTCCCAATCAGGAGATGAAAGTCAGATGACAAGCTGTCACTTCAGCCTTGCCCTCCTCTTACTGCTAGGCAGGCACATAACTATGGCAGCTCGCTCTTTCAGTCACACACACACAGGCACACACACACACACACACACACACACACACACACACACACACACACACACACACACACGCATACACATACACATACACATACACATACACATACACACACAGATTCTCTCACCATCTTCTTTTTCCTTCCCAATGCTACAGTAGCTTACAGTTTTATACACCAATCTTACATTCCTGTCTACTTTCTCCTCTCCTCCAGGTGCTGTTGTGGGCGTCTGATAGGTCAGCATGTGGGCCTGCCCCCAGGCATCTCATCCAGTCAGAATGATAAGGCAGAGCGTCTGGCTAAGAATGACAGCCTGTCGGAGAAGTGGTCGATCAGCAAACACACACAGCTCAGCCCCACTGATGCCTTTGGCACCATTGAGTTCCAAGGAGGGGGACACTCCAACAAAGCCATGGTAACTCCCATAACACATCTAATTTGATGTATTTTGTCAGTTTCTTGCAGATGCTTTGCCACTCTGGATTGTCAACATCTAGTTCAGACAAGAAAATAACAACTTTAATGTTTTGGAGAATTGTACCAAGAACCAAGAATTGTACTTCTAACACTTGATTTTGACCTCTGATTAAAGCTTTCCAATGTGTGGTTTTAAAAAAGGTAGATATGTTTGTGAGATGCATCACTCCACAAATAGAGATCTATACCTGGATTGCAAGGAGACAAATAGCATATAATGTTCTATTGACATGAGTTGTCAAAGATAAAGTAGACTGAGTGGTCCTTAGCTGACTCTGCTGTAAGAAGAGGATAGTCAAATCTGAAAGCTAAAAGCATAAAATGATGAATGTGATTCGTAGATATTTTCCTCTGCTGCAGTAAACTCAAGAAAAGCAACAGCACAAAGGTACAAAGAAGGAAAGTGTTGATGTCTGAAATGACAGAAATGATTTCTACTCTTGTTCTGGATGGCAAAGTTACACCAGTGCTTTGATTCCCAGGATATCCCACAATTGCCAAGTTTTTTTGTGAATTATTAAGTTTCACACATGGTCCAAATACAAATGGAAATAAAATGATATGAGGATTGCTCACATATACTGTATGCAGGATGACATCCTTCTCCACATACCATAACAACAAAATCAAATCAAATGAGTATGATTATATCCAATCATGTCATTATATATTTAAAAAGACTTAAGTGTTGCTTGATTAAACGATCCATTCCAAAAGTAGTCTGATTGAATATGTTAGTCACACAATTACACACAATTACCGTCAATCACAACCATGGTGACAGAATCACATCACACATGCTATAGCATTCAGGGTATTCAGGTGATTAAGGCTGAATGTCTTATATATCCCCAGTGTTAAATTATTAATGCAGACACATGTCAGGCAGTGTGTGTATGGGTGAATTAGGTAGATAAACAGATGTTCAATAATGCATGTGGTTCTCCAACAAGAGCAAACATCTGTTCAATACCGTTGTAGTGACGCTCGGCAGGTCTGTAACACTCATCCATGTGATATCTTTCATTTTATTGCTTTCACAGATGTGTTTCACATGCTTTTATTACACCTGTACTGAGAAATAAGCATACAGGAACGCAGACATATGTTTATGTCTGCGTTCCTGTTTGTGTATTTCTCAGGCGCATGCAGGCTTCTAGTCCTTACGTGCCTAAGGGTGAAGCAGATGTGCTACTGTACACCACTTACACATGCTCTATTGTTTTGCAGTATGTGCGAGTGTCTTATGACACCAAGCCTGACCTGCTGCTCCACCTGATGACCAAGGAGTGGCAGCTGGATCTGCCCAAGCTGCTCATCTCAGTCCACGGGGGTCTGCAGAACTTTGAATTGCAGCCCAAACTCAAACAGGTCTTTGGCAAAGGGCTCATTAAGGCGGCCATGACAACTGGAGCCTGGATCTTCACCGGTGGGGTTAACACAGGTGAAGAACTGTACATACCTTTGAAACACATTGTACTCATAAGTTATCAGCTATCATAAAATCATTCGACTGCCCCGTAAGATTGTAAAGATGTTGAACCACTGGATCACTGCGAAAGTGTTCTTTTATTATGAGCACTCAACTATATTGAGAGACACTCATAGTCAGACTAGACAGGTGAAGTGATAGCTCTCAATTATTATTTCATGCATCTTTAATAGTATTAAATAGTATCAGGAAGTGTAGAGTGCTTATTTTTATCGCCAAATGTCCGTCACAGGGTAACATTTAGACCTAAAGGTATATTTGAGTCTGCACACTGCATTACTGTGACAGAAAAGATTGAGGAAGCAGTTAGGCCTATCATAGACTTAGACTTTACTAGGAGTGGTATTTCAGCTTCAACGGGATTTCCGCGTTGGAGTCTAGTAAAATCAAGGTTGGGAAAAAGACTCAAGACTTCTGTGAGATCTCTTTTCGCAGATACTGAGTAGCAGGATGATTTTGGCCTGGAGCAGGATTTATGAGGGGCTCAGTGGACTGGATCTTGAACACATAGTGGAAGGAGAAGGAGGAGGAGGGTCAAAGCAGTCCAGAAAGATATTATTTCAGAGTCTGACAGCAGCAAGATTATTGCATAGCAGAGTTTGTGACAAAATGTGTTGAAAAGAGTATAGACAGATTGACAGCTTATGAATTATGCTAAATGCGAAGTCAACATGCATATGGAAAAGCAGTCTCTGCGATTAAACTTGAGCTCCATGTTTCTGATCTTGGTAAGGTGTAGGTGGTGTCATGTGTGGTGGGATTGAAATTAATGACTGTGTTGCGGAATGCATTTTTAGAACGGGTTGGTGCGGACAGTATATTTGTTTCTTAGATTTTAGAACCTTAGAGAACCTTATGTGTAGTGTTGATACTGGAACTGTTATCAGTGCGGTTACACTATCTTCACTGTAGGAGTTCACTGTGTTTCTAGAGCTTCAAAAACAAAAGCATTTTTAGTAGATTAAGAATAGGTGGCTTGAAATAAGAAAAAAGACAGAACAACAACGTTTAAAATCAGATGGAAAGAAATTATACAATGTTGGATGCTGAAAAGTGGGCACACTTGAGTACAGAAAAGAACAGAAATGATTTAGTGACAGAATGGGTGCAGAGGCAAGAAAGAGGAAGAAAGAGGCCTGAATAATGGATAGAGGGATGGATTAGAGGGATAGATGAGGATGAAGGAGGAGAATGAATGAATGTCAGCAGGAGAGATGGAATAAGGTGGCCTCCAGGTCTGACTGCTGCTCCCCCGAGGACAGCAACTATAGGCCGGGAGCTACGACCAGTCTGTATTTGAAGCTGTGTGTTTGTGTGTGTGCGCACGTTCACATTTGCTTTCACACTGTTGTACTCTGCACCTAATAGATTCTGTTTATGTTTCCCAGCAGAGTGTATCATTATCTAAGTGTAGCCTGGGTATTGATTGTGACAAAACTGATTTCTTTTTATGTTTCTCTGTCCCCCTTGCAAATACTCAACACTAAACATTTATGCACACACACACACACACACACTCACACAGGGGTTATTCGCCATGTGGGTGATGCACTGAAAGATCACGCCTCCAAGTCACGGGGGAAGATCTGCACCATTGGCATTGCACCATGGGGGATCGTAGAAAATCAGGAGGATCTTGTTGGCAAAGATGTAAGTTCCTGAGAGCCAAGAAACAGAACAATATGAAACGGTCACTGAGCGACTTTTTCATGCTTTAGCCCTGATGTTTTCTGTGTATATGTGAAAAATGTCACATGCCGTCCACAGTTGCTAAGAATGGTAAATTGCAGCTGACAGTTTATTAACTGAGATGCTGAGTAGGCCAATCCAATCTGTGATAAACACTTGTTCAAAGTGAGTTGGACAGCTGGTGGAACCACATGAGCCTGCAGAGCACATGCTGACTCATTCAAATTTCTGAAATTAATGTTATGTTATAGTTAAAATTTCATCAGCACTCTGTCCGACTGAACAAGTGAAGCAGAGACGATTAATGTTGGTGACTGAAATGAGATTATTAAGTGCTGAAGCTCTTTTTTCATGCTTGATTGCTCTCAACTGTATGCCTAATGGCCAGATGAATTTACCTCAGGTTGTCAGGCAGTGCCCCAATAGACTAAATCCAGGCTTCTGTGACACTGTCATTAATGTTGTATAGATATTCACCCAGTGTAATTCTCTGTAACTTTAATACCAGTGCAGTAAATCTGTTCTTGCATATCAATGTCTGTGTGAGCTATTCCTGCTATAGACCTAGCTGTACAAAAGACAACAGGAAATATAGGAAATACCTCGGAGAGTAGATCCTTTTCACTACAGACATTCTGACTTGTCAAAGCAGGAACAGGTGCAATTTGTTAGATTAATGATGGCATTCCAATGAGGTGAGTGAGTTAGAGGGCCCTAGTATTGTGCAGGCTCGCTAGTTAGCATGACTCACTAGGAAACTTAATGGAATGGTTCCATCGTTAACATTATTGGTAACCCCTGTGTTTTCTGCTTTGAAAAAAAAGTGAAACTACACTTTTTTTCTAATTATTGAGGGTTTTCTGATAGTGATCCCAGTATTGGAAATGTCTCTGAGCCGAAAATGCTTTATTAGGTCTCCCAAATTACAGCAGTCCCTGTACCTCTTCAATGCCCATGGTTAGGACTCTGCTACTTCCCAGCAGCATTCTGTAAACCTTTATACACCTGTGCTTATTTTATTGAACAGCTCTCGGTATGCTTATATGATGTGTTCATTGTCTTAAAGGAACACTCCAGTTATATAGTACTGTACTTCCATAAAATTGGATGACTCACAAGACACAGATTCAAAATAAAAAGGAAAACAATTGTAAAAATCAGTGCATTAGAGGCAGAGATAGTGCTTTGAGACTTTTAGTCTCTAGCATGGGTCAACCCTGAAAAATCTGGAAGCTGCATTTCCTGTAACGCAACTATTGGCAACTTTTTGTTAGTCCCTACATGGTAACTGCTCAAGCCATTCCAAGTCTATGCTCCAGTTTGTAACACGGGGCTTCTGCTGCAAAAATGTTTAACCTCCAAAAACAAGCCAAGATAATCCCTGATGACATCCTCAGGACTATTTTTCTTTCAAATTTGGAAAGCTTCCTCTCAAACCACAGAGGACATAGAGTGCTAACTGAGTTGTACAAACCCGTAAATTAGGTTTTTTACACTTCATGCTCCCTCGTCTCAAAGTCATCTGATGTTTTGGACTGGTTTTTGGTTAAATCCCAGAGTCAAAGTATGTGGTTAACACAAACATGAAGTACATCAGTAAAGTTTAGGTATAAAATCAGTGGAATGCTCCTTTAATGAGAACATATTTTAATAACTGCCAAATTCAATTCAGGTTGCCTATACTTACTAGCGCTAAGATATCGTGCGCTTGTTACCATTAAACCATACATTTTTCCTTTGTCAAGTCGTCATATGCCTCTGTTATACAGTACTTGGGCTTCTTGGATATTTGTGTAATTGTCATATGTTATCTTCTCTTGGCTAGGTGGTGCGTCCATACCAGACCATGTCGAACCCTATGAGCAAGCTGACCGTTTTAAACAGTCTCCACTCCCACTTCATCCTGGCAGACAATGGCACCACGGGAAAGTACGGCGCTGAGGTCAAACTGCGACGCCAGCTAGAGAAACACATCTCACTGCAGAAGATCAACACACGTGAGTGGAATTTACTGTATCTGATTGTCACGGCTATTGCCAGGCTGACCTATTTACCCTAAATTAGAGGCGGTGTCTTTAAATGACACAGTGTGTGATAACAGGATAATGAAACTGTAGTCCTTGTTTTATCAACGACATCGCTGTGGGTTAATTGAGTTCACACTCTATTTTATAGCTGTGGCCAGACTAAAATTATCTTCTTTACCTGCTTTATACTGAACACATGCTGTCAGACGGTGTATTTTTAGTCAGATGTGATATAACTCAATGAACCTTTGAAACTGTCCCTGCCTTCAGGGGAGGTTTATTTTTTCTTTTAAAGCGTCCTGACAGCTTTTGATGAACTCCTCAAATGAACCCACTTGATAATTTGCTTTACGAAGCTGCCAACCCAGCTAACAAACACAGCCATTATGACTAGCACACAACCCCTGTACCTACATATAAACACATATGTACTGTACTGCCATATGTTGTATGTTTATTTGATACTTAATAGTACAAACCAACTGGAACATAGCACACTGGAGGCACTTTAAACCACTGAGTCAGTATCGCACAATGTAAGGACAATGTTGTACTTTTACTTAAGGACTACACTTCAAGGTACATTTGAGGTACTTGTACTTTATTTGAGTATTTTCATTTTAAGCAACTTTAAACTTCTACTCCACTACACTGCAGAGGCATTTTTTAAAAACTTTTAATGTTTTTTTAAAACTTTAATTTAAATGCAGTTGTCTGACAGCTTTAGTTACTAGTTACTTTTCAGATTACAATTTTTCATAACGTTGCCTGCTGAGTGAAAACCATGTATATCCAAAATTAGAGATGCACCAATCCAGTTTTTTCCGATCCAATCCGATACCGATACCTGGACTGAGCGTATCGGCCGATACCCGATACCGATCCAATACTGTTGTTGAATTAATAATAAACTGTATACCTTCCACCATGTGAAAGGGACTAAAGGCACCAGACTTTCCTAACTAAGACAAAATAATCAAACAGTTACCGAACATTGTAAACGTGTGTAACATTAATAATAATAATAATAATAATAATAATAATACATTTAATTTATATATCGCCTGTCAGGGTATCCAAGGACACACGTAACAAAGTGGAACAAACAAATCAAAGAATGAATGTAGCGCCTGTCAGTCAGCACGGATAGAACACTAGCCCCGAAGTCAGTAGCACCGTCTGTAAACAAACTAGCGTCTGGAGGCTCCGTGCACTTCAGCATCGCTGCGAGCTGGGGAGACCACAGCAGCAGAGGAGGAGACAAAGCAGCCCGGCGGTGAATAACCCTGAGGATGTGGTGGAGGGAGGACCAACAGAGCAATGATGGACAGCCCACATAGTATTGAGTACGTCGGTTTGAAAGTTGGCGTTGCTAGGCTAACAGCTGACCGGTGAGGCTAACAACTGATGGCAGGGCTACTAGCTAATCAGCGAGAAATGTGACGTGAGTAAGTGTAACGTCCTGCAAACAGGAATACAAAATAAAACATAGCAGCTGAACCTGAGAATAAACTAATAAAGAGCTGGTCACACAACAACTTGTGCTCTTCCAGCATGCGACACAGTGACACTGACGAATGACGTAGGATGTGCTGCGACGGCGAAAAAAAAAAAAAATTGGATCGGCCGGTGGATCTGTTTCATCTTACCGATCCCCGATCCATCCGTTTTGTCAATATCGGAGCCGATATCCGATCTTAATATCGGATCGGTGCACCCCTATCCAAAATCATGGATTTGTTTTCTATTTCAGCTAAATAAACTATTTAAAGTCTTCTTGGATTAGTTAGCTTACTTTTTCAAGGTATGTGGTTCTTGCAGGACAGCCACAACACAAACAATGATGCTCTGATGATGGTCATAATATAATGCATTGCTGTAGATTAAAATACCAAACAGTATGTACTGTAAAGTAGTTAAAGGGGCTCTGTGGAAGAGACAGGGCTCTCAAGAATGTGTGTAAAATCACATCAGTGATCACGTCAGTGAGAGATGATTGCTTTTGATACTTGCTGATGATATTGTGATACTTTACTTAACTAATGTTTTGAATGCTTGACTTATAACTGAAGTGGAACATTTTCAGAGTGTGGAATTGCTCGCCAATGTCTTCATTTTGAAATATGTTGCATCAAAGCCTATTATGCTCATACAAGGGCAGCAAGAGTATATTTCACGTCTTGTTTGTGTGCCTAAAGGCATAGGTGTTTTTGTCCTGTGTGTGTACTCATGTGTTTGTGTCTGCATGTGCTCGCATTGGCCGACGAGTGGAGTGTTCATCCACCGTTGAGCCCATGTCACGTTGTATTTCTTCATTTTCAATTTACACATTATACCTTTGCTCCAAACCAAATGGATTTGCATAAATACAAAATGCATTACTTTTCTCTCTCATTCTCATGTTCTCTCTCTCACACAAAGACACAAACAAAGACACAAGCACGCACAAACATCTCTGATACCCTTTAAAGGCACTCCTCAGTTGCCTCTCACAGTATTGTTAAAAATGTGTCAGGGCTAGGAACAAACCTGAGTCAGAGAAAAGTTGTTTGCAGCTATCTATTTGTCATTACCCTCTTTTGTTGTCAACATAAAACCATTTTATAAACATTTCCTCAGGGTGTTGGTGATACAAATGCACACATTTTAACATCAATACTTATTTAAAAACTGAGGGTGTCAGGAAATAGATGTTACCAAATGGATATGTGGTTACAATGTCAAGAGCAATATCGTGATTCAGACCTTACCTTTGTCGAAAATATTTTTGCTCACTGTCAGACCTCCCATTGATGTTCATTGATAGGGATGAGGATGAGGGTATTTTAAACGTCACTCAAGATAAAACTGGGCTTTTTTATACTAACCACTATCGTATTCTTCCTAATCCCTTGACTTCAGGGAATTAAGAAACCTAACTGGGGTTGACAGGATACGCAAATGTACTTCCTCCCTGTTCATTGTCCAGTCATGTGACCTATGGACTTCCCTTTGTCATCCTATGCCTGGACTCATACAAAAGGGGCTGGGAAGGCAAAGGGACGCCCAGTCGTCATACAAGCATCTGACCATCTAATAATGGTAATGTACAGTACCATTCCTGATTTATCCATCTAGCTTTAACATACATCTGGATCCAACTTAAGTGCTAACACTGCCTACCGCCAAGCAAATGGCCTTGTTTACTCTCCTCAGTAGTGGTTTAGAAACTGCTACTCATCAGATGAGACCACAACAAGACAGCCTTCTTTTGACAGTCGTTTTGCTGACAGAAGTGTTACATAATGTATTTAGCTAATTCTTTATCTGTGCCAAAGTTCTTTTGTATTTCTTGGGGAAATAATTTTGATGTGTTAATCATCTGGTGGTGTGGTGTTGATTGTTTCTAAAAAGTGATTTAGATTTCCTTGTACTGACCCCTTAGACAGCTTTAGTCGCGCAATTACTTGACTTGTCCTCACACTGCGCCCGGACACACCTCAAAGCTTAGCAAGAACTACTTGAAGACCAAGTAACACCAAGGAGTTCTGACTGTCATTGACTTTCCTCCACAGTCACCTGACCTCAGCCCCACTGAACGTTTGTGGGGGCAGTTGTGGAGCGAGAAAGCCAAACAATCTGTGACATCACAAGATGATTTGTAGAACACTGTCAAATCATGCTGGGATAACATGAGTCATCAGGTTTTACACAAACTTGTGGTGTCCATGCCATCATAAGTGCATGCTGTCATTAAGATTAAAGGGGGACATACCGACAAATTACTTTCAAAATATATTGAAAGTTATATTCTGAAATGTATCGACAGTTTTGAAAGATTCAACTTTTCACTCAAACTGTTAAGCTGACATCATCATCAGTAATACAAACTGGTATTGCGTTCTAAACAAATGAAACATAGAAATAGTTTGACTAAAATATAAAATATTTTATATATATAATATATAAAATATTTAATATGGTGCATATATTTAAGGTGCAAAGATTGAAGGGATGCAGGGGAGTTGTGGAGGTCTGTCAGTAGCCTCAGTAGTCTCCATGGCCAGGCTTCAGATTGCCTGGGGGAAGCAGCCCCTCATCTCTCTCTACTGGCACCCATAACAACAGTAGTGCCTCCCTGACTGCAACAGTTCAAAGAGGCCATAGTTTGAATGACTTGAATCCTTAATGATCCATCGACCTTGGTGCTGCACTGTGTGGTGTAGATGCCTTGTTGAGAGTGCATCTCCCCATGGTACATTGGGCCGACTGTACCACTCTCTTCAGGGTGTAGCAGTCCTGCTGGGTGCTGTTGCATCCCAGGCGATGATGTTCCTTGATGTTACACCGTCCTGACAGCTGTTGCAGGTGATAAAGGCATTGCTGTGCCTTTTTAGTCAAGATGTTAGTATGGACAGACTGTTCAGGTTCTCTGTGATCTGTACCCATCTGTATCTGTAACCTAGATTGGTTCCCTAACCCTAATTAGACTTAAAATCTAATGTCAATGGTATGTGGTTATTCCATTTAAAATGCTGATGCAGCAGCTGCACATGCACACCTTTATTCATATTTCACGTACATTTTATTAATCTGCCAAATACACAAATGACAAATTTGCATTAGGGACTTTTTAAGGTAGGAAACCTACACACCTCCAAAAAACCCGCTACGGAAAAAGAATAGAATGAGCCAATAAGAGTTGTTGTTGAAAAGCAATCAAAGAAAGTTATAAATATTCATTACTAAATCTTTATTGCTCCACTGCAATCTTAACACCTAAAAGAAGGTGACATAAACACACTATTAAAAACCTGCCACATGTACATTTTCTTGTTATGTCAATGTTGCTGCAGTTAATACTGCACTGTTTTTCAAGTAAATAGGCAGCTGTTATGTGGGATTACTGTATGTGACTGTAGGATTTACTGTACTTTTTTGTGCGTGCGTTTGTATCCTTTACTTTGTTATTTATAGCTGTAGGGTTGGCAGACAAGGACCGTTTCTTGATTTGATTACCTGTACTTGGTCGATCGAGGAGTTTATCAATTTTCCTCACAGCAGGGCTCCTGTGGGATCCAAGTATAGCCTCGGATAAACCAGGTAAAGAGAGAAAAAGCACTTTAGTTTGAATGGCCAAACATGTGGGCTGTGGACCACATGTAACCACATGCTCTTTTTTTCTGTCTTTCTTTTTTCCCTCAACACACAGTCACACAGACTGCACACTGGATGAAAGAAGTGTGGTGGATAGAGATGCGTAATCTCCCCCTGTGGTATTTTATGATGTCTGGGCAATCCTGTGGCTAATCCTACTGTGTCTGTGTGCAATTTTCCATGCAACAGCTATCACCATGAGGCTGCTGGAAATGCTGAAGCAATCAAATTGGATCCACAATATTAAATTACAGTTTTAAGATACAGTATGAGAATCAGTTCTATATAATTGCTTTTATTGGTGTTTTGGCTCAGGAAAAAAATGTAATATTGCAAACAATGTCAGAACAAATCTTCTGAGTCATGAACATTTTATGAAAACCTGGCAACATTTTGACAATTGTTGTCTTTTTGCACAGTGCAAGTTACAGAAGTATAAGTAATGCCGGTCAAAATTCAGCACTGGAGCACAGCTGTGCAGTTCAGATACCCCTTAATACCCCCTTGATGACAAGATGTGTGTTTTCCATCTGCATGCTTTGTCCTCTGGTCTCTACTGCATATTTGATGTTACTCAAGGTGTTTTTGCCTATAGTTTTGTACCCTCTTTAGAGGAATTTGGACACAAATATCTAAGGGACATTTCTGGTCAGGAGTAAACAAAGTAAATGTCTTAAGAGAGGAGAGTGGGGTTGGGGGGCTGTAAATATGCCAGTGGGTGCTGACACATTCACACACTAGAGTAAATGCTGCAGTGTGCCCTGCTATACATGCATGTATGAATCTGAAAATGTATTTCTCATCCCAGCACACTATTATTTATGGTCTGTAAGGTCACACTTACAATGGTATAACACAACTCCTCCTTAATGTCTCCTGAAGCTGGCAGACATTGTCAAACCCAAAGTCATGAAAATCAATAAAAGTGATTGGCACCATTCAGCACAGCTCACTCAGCCATTGCACAGCGCTTTTGACATGTCTCCAGCAGTGGTCATAATGTGTTTTAATCACACACCTATCTCAGGAAAATGACAAGTAAAAGAGGAAGGGAGGAGAGTGAGAAAATGAAGACAGAGAAAAGGGATTGAGGGTGGGCAGAGAGGGAAGGGAATAATACAAAAAGCGAAGGACGTGTGAAGCAGCTGAGGAGGACCCAGGCAGTGAGACGACATATTACCTTGAGGTGTCTTCATTGAAAAAGCGAGATGACAAAGTGAAAAGGCAGCAAGAGAAAGCAATATTTATAGGCTTCATACACGAGTGTTTTCTTATTTTCTCTTTTAAAACTGAACAAGATAAAATATGAAAATCCTGCAGCTTACTCATTCATCCTTTTATGTGTTTACGCCCATGAAAATCTTAAATTGGATGTATATAAAAGAAAGAAGAGAAAAAGCTGTAAGTTATTTGTGCATGTTAGGTTAAATTCTTTAAGTATGAATGAGGCACCTTGAGTGCGCCCTCTTCCATTCCCCTAAATTACTTGGAACATTTAAATGGGCACATACCATGAATACTTGGTGTATTGAATGTGTGCATCGGTGCAGGCTTATGTGTGTTTAAACTCCATGTCCACTGTGTAACCTTCACAGGCCTCCTATAGCAGCGGTTTCATTAATCACAGCATAGGTAAAAGATGAAGTAGCTGGGGTAATTGAATCCAGAAGTCACAAGGCCTTGCGTTGCAGATTAGCTGTGACATCGTGACCTCCACCATGAGGCAGCCCTTACAGAAGAGATTACAGTTAAATCCTGCTACATTGGAAGTGAAGAGGGTTGTAATACTATTCTTTCAAGCACCATAAGTGCCCGGACAAACTCTTGATTTTTAAGATATACAGTAGCTAATAATATTTCCCCTATTTTGTGCTCCCCAACTGTGTGACCAACTGGATTACTGGATGTCTCTTGTTCTTTGACACATATCACACAGCTGCAGTTTCAAACTCTAAATCAGGCTTAGAAATGTCACCCTCTAGTGAATGCTACTGTATTCAATGAAGGACAAACAGAAGGAAAATATTAAGCTTGAAATGTGTGCAAAATTTTTATTTAGGTCTCAAGATAAGATGAGTCACATAAATTAATATTTTTTTATTAAGCCCCCTTTGGTCATTCTGCTTAAATAATAACAGGTTAACTCAGTAGGGCTGAATTGAAACTGTGGAGTAGATCAGTAGATAAATATTTGCAGGCACGTAAGAATAGGCCTGCAAAGGCAATGTGGCAACAGTGGAAGTCATGGGGCTAAGGTGTGCTCATGCACGAACGGATGCGAAAAACATGTCAAAATGATGAACACAAACTGCCAGAGTGTTCAACCCTGTGGTGGAGAGATAAGAGCCAGTAGTGGGTGAGCTTGGAAACAAGACTTCAGCTCCAGGTATGTTACCAGGTTGAGGAAGTGCATGGATGGCAACATGTTATGTGATCAGTAGTGTGAACTGCTGAAAATGTGTGTTGGGAAATGCCAGAAATGCCCTGGTAAATGACTTTTGCACACAACTAAACCATGAAAGATTAAACTGCAAAAAGAACAAGTCTGTTACTTCCTGTCATGTAAATGTATATATTTTTTTTTTTACCAAGTCTTTGTTCAGGAAAGTGTTGCACATTCATGATGATGTGTTCACTGTTGATATAATGCATTAAAAGGCAGTGCAGATTGTATATTGTGCATTAGATGCTATAACATGAACCAAGTCTAGAATGTTTTGGCAAAATTAAACAAAGAGATTAAAGGTTATGAACTAGATTTGTATATATAATATTTTTAATATTACATTTTTGGTATTGGTAAAAAGTCAGTTGCAGCACAGACAGTCTGTAATTACAATTTGTCTGGGTTTTTCTACATGCAAAAGTAGGTGGCAATGCACCTGAAGCATTACTTTACTTTTTTCTCCACTGCTATGTTGCAACAATAACGTTTTAGCTAGCAAGCTTCAAGGTCTCACACAGCTCTGTCAACCATTGAGATCATTCAGTAATCAAAGTGATCAGAGATCACATAAGATCTCAACTCGTTGAACCCTCTGATCAATTTTTGTGATGAAGTTCCTGCAGTCACTTTTTGCTGTTGTTGAGAAAGTTAATTTTAGCGTAACTTTAAACAGATAACTCATGTTCACTTGGGAGGACTAAATCTTTTGTATGTGTCTGGAAGAGAGGAATCCATTTACACCTTTTTATTATCTTGCTAGAATGCCTTTTAAACAACCTCCCGAGGTGTTGTGAACATTTGGAGTTGAGTCCCTCTCAATTTCTTCTTGGATGCATTTACACTTAGCGATTGACATCTGATAGTCGTCTGATACTGTTTTCAGTTGATGCATGTTAACAATTCTTGAGCACACAAACATAATATACATACTGTATATAGATTACTATACACTGATGAGCCACAACATTTAGACCACTGGCAGGTGAAGTGAGTAACAGTGATCATTTTGTCACAGTGCAATGTTCATCTAGGAAACCCCGAGTCCTGGCATTCATGTGGTTGCCAATTGACACGCACCACCATTTAGAAGAACTCCAGATCCCAGTCAGATCAAGCATCAGTGGGATATGCCGAAACGAGTGAGATCCATGGTGGCCTCACCTTGCAACCCACAGAACTCAAAGGTTTTGCCCCCAGCGTCATGTTATGAGACACAACAGGACATCCGCCGAGGTTCTGGTTCATGCTTCAACAGACCAGAGCTGTATCATATTAATGATGATTAATATTAATGGTGTGCCCTCCTTGGATTAGACTCCTTCCAGCAAGTCCTACGGATGCTAGATTGGATTGGGATCTGGGATATTTTGAGGACAGGGTGATGCCTCAAGTTATTTGTCACATTCCCTGGGCCATTTCCTGAGCACTTCTGTGGTGTGTCAGGACACCATGAGGTTGTGCATTTGTGTAATGTTGATTGGGTACAATCAATGTTACATCTTGGTTCATATAAACAGCAGCAGAAGATGGTGATGATAATGTGTTTTTTTTCCACACATTAAAAGTTTAACAATGGACAAACTCTATTCATCCACTTTGAGTGCCAAGCACCAACCGTATAGTTGAAACTGATTCCTGCACTTGTGCCCCTGTACTTCCTGTGCTCTGTTGGCTCAGGAAACAGTTTCACTGGTCGAGTGCTACAGCTTGATCCAAGATGTTGTGGTGGAGGAAGCCCCTGCACAACAGTCTCTGATTTTGCTTGGCCATTTTGTCCATTTAATTTTCTTTTCACCGGATATTAGCCAGAAGTAGCCTTAAGTCCAAGCTGGGCTCACATGGCTCCCAATCCTGGATCTCTTCCCTGTCCTCCCTGGGGTGGTCTGGCTGGTCTGGTTAGTCAAAAGGTGCAGTGGGCAATGATCTTTCCAAAGTCTGCTGCGCTTAATCCAAAACCTGCGCTTTCTTCTTCAATGCTGTTGAATTAATTTCTGTCTCTAAAAGTTAAAAGTAACTACACTTGAATAAGCAACTGGCTGCTGAATTTGCATGCACCGTCATTGCCATGGTTTTATCCTCAGCACTAACAAAAGGATGATACACACATACCCATTTACACAGAAATCAATAGAATAAAATACCTTTGACCTCAATATCAAAATTAAAATCTCTTTTCTTTATCAAAGACACCATTCATGTTTGATTTTCTCTGGCTTATTCGGCCTTGTAAGCACCACAACTCAACTGAAATTACTGATGAAAAGGTGGCACAGACCATTAGATTGAATCTTAGTTCCTATTGATGTCACAAAAAAACACTGAAAAGTTAAAATTGAGAGAAGCTTTGCCCTTTTAATGTACCGCACCCCTGACCTTTTGTTCTGTGGCCTGTCGAGTCATGTTGCCATCATGGATCTGATGTTTTCTGCCTGTTTTAGTTGTGGCTCGGATGATGCTGTTGTGTGTGTGAGCGTGTTTTTATTATTTTATTTATGGTGTGGGGGGTGCGAAGACAACGACCCACATACTGTAGCACACCTCCTCCAGTCATGCTGATACTAATTTGACACATACAAGGACAAACTCACAGACACTCGCACCCACGCACATAGAGACACACACGCAGAGGATGAGTCATTTCTCGATCCTTAATTAGGACCATTTAAGCATGTTATGTGTGTCTCGCTTACACGCTCCTCTCCCCCTCCCTAATTCCTTCTGCTCCTCGCTACATCCTCATCTTCCAGGCTGGATAAATATAGAAAGTTGTGGCCGTGGAGTCGCATCGACCACCGCTCTCCCTTTCTTCTGCCCCTACTTTTTTCACACTTCTTCAGGGTAGTGCACCTCCTAAGATATAAGATGTGGGCACTGGGTTAAAACAATGTATGCTGCAGTGCACAGAGAGGCAAGGAAAAGGAAAGAGAAAGCAGGGGTTTGACGACCGATTTATCTGATGCGTTGGAGTGTGTGAATAGTGCATGGATACAGTCAATAGAAGAATACGGGGTGGAAAGACTGAATGCGTTGAGAGAAGCAGTACAGATTGTGCAGGGTGTATTTTGCAGAGTATGTATTTTCTGAAATCATGTACCCACAGAACATACTGTATGTTTACATTGTACGGTATAAATTAGTATATTTACCATAGTTTGTATTTTAATGATTAAAACCATCTATCACCAAACTATCTTATTAAAAAGATAACTAAAATGAAAAAAAAGCATTTACACTCAGCAACATGCGTATTGATTTTTATTGATTATTTGAAATGTTGTTAGCACAATGACCATAAAATTGGTAGACCTTGGGTGCTCTGGCTGAGTGGGTGCCTCCAAGTGGACCTGGTTCATGTATGTCAAACATTGCAAAGAAGATAAGGTGGAATATACTGTACACTGGAGGATGTGGTGATGAATGAATGCAGAAGGATTTACTGACATTATTGAATAAAAAAAAAAATTAACATGATTTTTAATGCCAATTCAAAAGCATCTACTTGCGAGGGAATTAGTTCCTTTATATTTCATGCAGTTCCTCTGCATTTGTTTGTTGTTGGTTTGCTCTTGTTAAAGCTGCCTTGAGTTATGTATTATGATATATAAGATAAGTACTGAATAGCTCAATAGTAATCATTGTGAGAGTGTTTGGTCAGTAACGCATGTCTCTCACCCCCCCTGCTCAAGCAGTAAAAAAGAAAATAAATGTTCTGCTGTGCCTGCCCACTTTATCCTATCAGGACAGAGATCTCACAGCGAGCAGGATCCTCCTACATGAGCAATGGCTGAACAAAGAATGTTACCAATTCCAGTGCACTCGGTGATAGTTTATACCACCAAAAAGGTCAAGCAATGAAATCGTTTAAAGAAGCAAAAAAGAGGCAAATTGAGCTAACTCCACAAAAAGAAGGGAGTCTTGCAAGTGTGGTGACGTAAAGAGGAGGAAGGGGACTGCTGCCTGCAAAACTGAAAATAACGACTACTCTTACAGCAGCTTTAACAAAATCTCCAAAGTGACGTATATTTGTGGCGTCAATTTGTAGTCGAAGACCCATTTTCTACCAAAATATCATCAACTTGCTTTGCTCTGCCTCATTTGAGTGAACATCCCATGTGTTTGTGCCTCGCCTCCCACTCCTGCCCCACGTGCTGGGAATAAAAAATACCAAACACAGGGGCAAAGTTGATTTAAAGGTCTGAGCACTGATTGCACTGATTGTGGCACTGCTGCAGAAATATACCCAATAGTCCATAATCACAACCCACTAATTATTTTGATTAGAGAAGAGGGGCCACTGATCCATAGAGTTTATTTTTGATATGAAATATAGATTTATTAAATTACCTCAAATCAGATAAATAAATACATTCCAGTAATAACTGTAGTCGTAACATCCTATAACGTTACTAAACACCTGGCTGTAAAGTGATATTTCTTTTCTGTTTTAAATATTTAGGAACTCAAAAGGATCCAATAACAGGTAGTTAAATAGGCAAAAAAGTGTACCCCTTCCCTCACTTCTGGATAAGCAAACAAAAAGAAACAGCTATGGAAAATAAAGTTAAAAATGAATGAGGAGAATAGATCGCAGATGCATATGGATAGTCAACTGCACAACAGTCTAGCACTTTGAAGATTGTGTCTTCAGTAAATACATAGTAACAGCTGAGCATTTCCATCTAGAACAAAAGGTATTCTTCTGAAAAGGCTGACTCAAACTGCACTTGTTCAAATACTTAGCGTTTTATTTGATATAAAAGTTCAGACCACAAAATCCACCTCCACAGATGAAATAACTCAGAGAACTCTAAGCTTTCTAACAATCACAGGATTCAATTTAAAAAGACTATAAAGTTGCAAGTTCAGGAGAAGCAGCAGCTGGCAGAGCGTTAACACTGCTAAGTTTAGGGCTTCAATTCCCACTCAAGCCTCCAGGAATATCACTGGACTGTGAGGCACTTTTTCAGTAGTGGCCCCAATCGAAATTCAGGTCACATCGTGTCCATGGATCCAGAAAAACTTTACATGGCCAGAGTACAGTATAATGAGGATGTCTGCAAAGCTAAAAACAGCTTTTCATGGATGCCACACACATACTGTTCATTGTATTATCAGAATTAAAACTGCTAGGTAGAATCAAACTTAAAGTGTAATATTATTTTGGTGCCATCCATGTGCATTTTTGGCACCCACAGTGGGAAACAAGACAAACTGCTCTGGGTTGACAGCTGTAATTAGAATAAATGGGCTGCCATGTTTGGCTTCCCCATCAATGTTTAATGCATCCAAGCTCCCACAGGAATAAATACAGTTAATTAGAAAAACTAACTGTGAACTTGAGTTCAAAAGCCATGCCTAAAATGTGCCTGTGAGCCTAAAAGTTAGTCAGGCAAGAGCGAATTTGATTTTATTTGTGGTTTGTTCTGTGTTAGTGCCTCTATCTGTATTTGTTTGAGTGTATGTGTGTGTATGTGTGCGCCCAGGCAGAATCTTCTTCTACCAATTAGCCATGACACAGCTGTGCTTTCCCCTCCTCATCTGCTCCTCAGTGGGTTTCATCTGAACAATAATCTGCTTTAGATACTGCTGCGCTGCCTCCAAAGCTCACTCGTCATCAATATCCATCATTCCAACACCAACTGCAAGCTCGTATACACACACATGCAACACACGCAAGTAAAACCCATTCAGCAGAAAACGAAGAATCTGATTCAAAATGCAGGTCATTAATCTGCTTCTCTCTCTCACATTCAGCTCTGGTGATGTATGGTTGTGTGATGTGTTGTGGCACAGTGACGTTTTACCTCTTTGAAGTAGGCGAGGCCCCAAAAATATTCTTCTTATGTAACTGTCCCTGTTGCAAGGCCGTGCGAGGCTATGTGAGGCAAAACTCAATGGTGGTGGGTATGCTTCCCAACGTGCACTTGCGCTTGTGTTTGTGTGTGTGTGTCTGTGCATAGAGTATGTAAGCACTTATCTGTACGTGCTCGTCGGCCTGCGTGTTTGAGAGACAGACTACGCTCTTTCCTCCGTGAATTATGCAGACCGGGATGAAGGTGCTGGGCGGGGAAGATCCGGCTGTTACACAGCTTTTGAATTAGAAGAGTCAAAACACCCAACAGAACACACAACCACATGAAACAAAATGGTGTGTAGAGGATGGAAAAGGGGTGGCTGTATTGGAAGAAAAGCTGTAGAGAGTGAGACAGGAAGTGAGACAGAGGGCAGAGTGAGGGAAGGGCTTAGAAAATGGATTGCACTGAGACCACTAAAAAGGGAAAGAACACAGGGGGTAAGAGAGAAGGAGACTCCTGGGTTTGCAGGGTTCATGGTGTCTTAAAGGTGGTGTTCAGTGGTATAATGAGAAATAGAGTACAGAAAGGAAACCAGAAGAAGAAAATGGAGCAACACAAGCAAGATTAAAGCAGGACACTCCTTTGAGAGTTTGGCAGTAACTTTAATCTCTACAGTAGCTTCTCCTGTACATAGTCTTGCCATGTGCAAAACAGCCCACCTGCTTAATATGCATAATTTCCCTAAATAGCCTGTGATTAGCAGGCAAGGAGCCAGTTTTTTGTGTAGAACAGCAGGGGGTTTATCAGTGAAACACACACACATCTCTCTCTCTTTCTCTCCCTCTCTATCTCTCTCTCTCTCTCTCACACACACACACACACACACACACACACATGTCCATGCCAGGGGAGCAGAGCACAAAGCACAAAGTGGGTTGGTTATTTTTGGTACAGGCATTTTTTTAAACCCTTTCTACCATAATTAGAAAGCATAACGTGTCTTGACAATACAGTCAAGAGATGTCACAGGTGTCACATCTGCACCTTGATAACAAATTTGGATTCAATGATCAAGTCTTGCTGACAGGATGAAGCCTAGTTATTGACTCTCTTCCTTTTGTTTTTTCTATCCTTTGCTTCCCTTCTCCTTCTTCACATTTCTAACCCTGTTGTTCATCCCTGTTTTCCTCTCTACAATCACACTGCACCCCCCCGTGTCTGCTGCTCCCCGCTTGTTTTCTTGTACAGGCATTGGTCAGGGTGTGCCAGTGGTGGCTCTCATCGTCGAAGGAGGCCCGAATGTGATCTCAATTGTGCTGGAGTACCTCAGGGACACACCTCCCGTCCCTGTGGTGGTGTGTGACGGTAGCGGAAGAGCGTCAGACATCTTGGCCTTCGGACACAAATATTCTGAGGAGGGAGGGTATGCGCTCACATGTGCTATTGTATAGAAATTGTATCTGTGGTGGAAAATCAGTTATGCTGTGTAAAATGTCTTCCTAAGATTGTTTGAAATCAAATATTCTGAAAAATGTAACCCTTTTTATTCAACAAAGTCCCCTTATCAAATATAACAAGCAAACAACTTATTTCATACTGTACTGTACATGGAAGCAACAATGTAAAGGGCCGCACACACCAAGAAGGATCACCATAACAACAACTATAAAGATAATGATGTGAGCATGCAAACTGATGAACAATAACATTGTGTGCTGGCAGTTTTGGAAAACAGATATTAATGACCTGCCGTACGTTGCGCAAAGAAGCAAAAAAAAAATCCATAGAAGGACACGGTTTTATGAAAATTCTTCAAAGGTGAGGTGTTAGCAATAATCAGCTCTCTATTACACAAGTTGTCGTGTTTTTAAGACAATTTTTATTCAAAACTGGCTGAATCAACATCAGTTACACGAGTAGCTAAAATGTGTTTCCTAAATGCAATCAATTAGCTCAGCTAATGTAAGCTGGGTACAGTTAGAAGCCAATATTAGACTCACTACTGCAACATTATTTTGTTGGAAAATGTCCCCCAAATCAAGTGGTGGCCCTGTAACTTCAGAGGGATTCTGATCTGCTGTCAGTGCTTCTATTGTCTGTCGCTCTGAAAGTGATCCGAAAGACATTGTCGTTATAGTTGTGGTGCTGTTGTCTGGTGTGGACTGCCCTTTAACTCTGCAGATAATATACTAGGATAAAAGCCTGAAGTGATGCAAGTTTTCAACTTTTTCTGAAATGTGCTGATGCATTGCTTTAATAACAAGCAGTAAACATTTTGAGTTACGGGTTCTCATGAGTCACACATTGAGTTCAGATATGTTTTTACAGCCTCATATATCCAGTTTCAGATTGATGTAAACCTGCAGAATCACAACTCACCAAGGACTCAGAGAAAGTAATGCTGAGAGCTGCAGTCAACCTTGTTTTCACTTACTGACAAACAAATAAAATATTTCTGCTTCCCCCTCACCATTTTCTTCCCCTTACCTCTATACGACCACCTTCCCGAATCTCTCTTTTTTTTAATTCCACGCATCTCTGCCTCTGCAGCATAATTAATGAGTCTCTAAGAGACCAGTTGCTGGTGACCATCCAGAAGACTTTCACCTACAGCCGCACACAGGCCCAACATCTGTTCATCATCCTCATGGAGTGCATGAAGAAGAAGGAGCTGGTGAGTGTCACTTTAACACATGTGCACGGACACATCCCAGGTATCACACAAGCACAAATTTGTCCAGGTGTGAGTGTATTTGAAGAAGCAGAGAAAGCAAAGATATGAGCAGTATCTACACAAAACACTGTAGAAGAAGAGACTTACATAGAGGGATGCACATACACACTTTCTCTCTCTCTCACACACGCGCGCACCATTAAACCACTGATAACACCAATATCACATTTCACTTATGCTTTGATGTCTCTTCTGTATAAGGAAAAAATGAAAAATATGTGAGGGTGTAACAAAATGGATTTGTCAAATGAAGCTTGCTCATCATGAAACTTTTATTGAAGCAATTATTACCCCATCTTTTATGCATGGCGTGTAATGTTAAGTGGATGTAAATGTATTCAGATGACGTTGAGGACCAAATGGCCTCCACCTTGAGAGTCTTTGCCCCTCTGGCAGTGGTTAACTGAAGCAAAAACGTCTTGTCAACTGGGGACTGTCACAGACATCCCTCTCCCCTAGGGGACAGTCTCAGTCCCTTTGGAGCACTGTCAGTCACACAAGATCAACTCATATTAATGCTGTTAAATGCTGTCTGTGTAGAGGTGATGTGCATTTACGTGCATGATTAAACCATGTTTATCATGGTACATTTTAACACAGTAGCAGGGTGCACAATGCTTGCGATCCAAAGGCTTTGCCACAGCAGTGCATGCAGTGCACATGCAAACACCCCCACACAACCCTACACTCATTCACAAGACAATAGTGTCGCACATCCCCTATGCTGGAGACAAACAGCTAGCAGCTTTTACGGTATCAGGGCTCTGCAGCATCTTAGACTTATTTACTACTTGGATGCTCGCGCCTCAATTCACTTTGACCATAGCGTACGATGTCTTTTGTAAGGAGGGGTATACTTGCCAGATCTGTGACTGCTAGTACTGCTGGCTGCCAAGGGCATTTCCAAAACAAATTTGTAATTAGTTGCATAAACATCTAAGCCATATTTAATCACAACTTTTGGAGTACCAGTGCTAAACTAGAATATGCTAGAATTTTGCATCTGTTTGGGCCTTGAGACACCAATGTCGGAGCCAGTGGTGAGGATCCGTGGCCTTGTTGCAATATGTTGCGCTCCCTTTTGCACCAGTTGGCCCTTGTTGGCTGCTTTTTGGGCGATTGAGAGTGTAGAACCGGTGGTGGTGGTAACCAAGAATTCACCTATTTAGCATATTTTCTCCTTGTTTGTTCACTTCTGCATCTGCACTAGGGCCATTTGCAACGTTTGATCAGACATATTTATTTATTTAAATTGGTAATATTAGCGAGAGTGGTTTCAAAGAACACTGATTTATCCTAACAAACCAGTCCCGAGTCTTCTGGTATCCCTTTTCAAATGGCGAATACATACTACCACTACCTTGTGGTATTTCCTCTCATGCTATCGCAGAATGTAATAGCAAGTTGGTCTGCTGTAGTCTTTGCGGTATGTTCAAATGCAGCTTTTTGGCCGAGATACAGTCACATGAGACGACCCAATAGTAGGCATTCACCACAGCTAGTTCTATGATGTCGGTTTGGTGCATCTGCGACATTTGTAATTACACTACCGTCTCTGTTTATAAAAATTACTGTCGGTTAATTGTTTTCAATGTTTGTCAGTTATGATGACAATTGTAACACAATGATTAACCCAAAAGACAAATACAGAAACATGCACACACTTAGTGGACATTGCAGGCAGCCCAGCATTGGTCATGGTTGTGCAGCGTGAAAGTGGATTGATTGCATCCTCAGTGGGGTTCCAGTGGCTGACTGATGCTCACACTGATGGATCTTCTGAACACAATACACCAGAGCAGAACAATGGGGTGTGAATCATTCAGCAGGAGCAGCTGTAGAGGCCAGATAATCAGATGTTGCCTCTCTCCAAACTCACAAAACTGTTAACTCTACTACATACTGAAGCTGAGCACTGAGAGTGTGTTTTTGGAGCATTATAAAAGTCCACCAAACCTGCATGACCCTGACATTAATATTTCTGCATTTTATTGACCAATTAGGCAGTCTCTCAGGATCCATTTACTGCCATTGAAGTATAATGCTGTACTTCATGTAGTATGTATGAATGTGAACATAGATAGTCATCTGTGGCTTATAACTTGAACAATGCCATAAAACATTTACCCAGATATGAAATTTTGAAAGCATACTCCCTGATGAGTAGACACAATCTTCCTACTTGTGCAGTCTTATCTCTTTGAACACATACTGCAGTTATTAATGCCCATGCAGAGAATCTTAAAGTTGATAATATTTGTGGGAGAAAGAGAGATAGATGTCTCACCTCTCGGCTGTCTGGCACCTCTCCTGTTTATCAGGCTGATAGGCATCACAGGGGTTCCTGGCTCTTGATCGTACTCCACGATCAGCCACAGATTTGAGTGTGTATGTGTGTGAGATTGGAAGTTAGGTAACTGTGAGAGAGGAAGAGGAAATAAAAATGAGAAAAAGAGAGTTCCAGAAACACTCTTGTCATGTTCCGCTCAAGACCCTAAAGTGGACCGAACACATGACACTATGTGGTTCACTGATTCCAGAGTCCTTCAAAAATCCTCTTTGGACTCCTGTTTCATTTTGCTCTGAGGAATATATATATTTATATAATACATATATATATATAATATATATATGTGTGTTAAAGCTGCTCTCTTGATCTCTAATCAGACTGAACCACTTTTCAAATCTCAAACATTTCAAAACTGCAGGGCAACTTTATAAGAGCAGTGCATCCCTTTTGAGACAGACTGACTGAATAAAGCATGTCACTGCCCACCTATTCGCCGCTTCCTTCTGCTGTCTACTTGTACTGTTTTCCATAAATCCATCGCTGTTTTCCATAAATCCAAACAACAGCCTCCAAGCTAGCAGTTTACGCGCTGAAACTGGCGAGTTACTCTCACGCTAACCTGTTCGCTAACCGCACCAACATAAACAAGTGAGTAGCTGTTACCTTTCCTTTTTCAGGGATTTAGCCATTTCAATGTCAGGCATCACCTCACGTGCAAACCAAGTTTCCCCCGACACTATATTGCACGGGCACTGTCGCTGTATCCTGGGTCAAGTGCCGGCAAAGACAATTATGATTTGTTTAAAGACGTGCAGACAGCGAGCCAGAGCATATTTTCCTTTATATCTTATAGTTTTATCCTCCATGTTTGCTGTTGACCTGTACGGATATTGAGAATGGGCGCGCAGATCTTGAGCTAATTAATTGTCTATCTCAAGAAAACGAGCATTATTACTGTGACTGTATTGACTGATTTTAGCTGAAAATGTTGAATCAATAATGGGTAATCCATCATTAATCAGTACATCAGACTGTACTTCAATCAAGGTCTAACTGTCTTTCTGTTAAAGATAACATTCAGATCAGTCCTCATCATTTAAAAAAAAATTAGCCCAGCAGAAGTGATTTTACTAATCACTGAAATGCAACTGTATTGTTCAGTAATAAATTGTCCTGACAGTCATGGCAGTGATCTTGAAGGCTGAATTCAGCTGTGACCAAATGAACCACAACTTAATTTCTGAGTTTTCCATAATTATCCTGTGATCGTTTTCACATGATTAATTATCTTTATATCTCAAGAAATTGTCCTTTTGTTTCCTCATATCATTTCTGGCTTCTGTAACACCAGATTTCTAAATGTGTTTCTTATCTCCACTTGCACAATAAGGACAAACACGGTGAACAACTGTTTATCATATCCAGTTTTCTGACTGGTACTATGTACGTGGTCTTCGATGTTGTACTGCAGTGGGCAAAGCCAACTTCTACTGGCAGCATTTGGTTTTTGGTTTTGGTTTTCCCTAAGCGCTGCCACAACGGTATTCCTGAGACAGCTGCCAACTACTTTGCACAAACTAAAATAAGAAATTGACAAGTCCCAGGTCCACATAGTATCATTAACAGGGCACTGATAAAAATCTTATAACCTACGAGATTATTGTGTTTTATTCATACATACTGTATGAGTGTAGCTCCTAACGCATCCCTGCTGACCCGGAGAATTATACAACTTTAAAACTGCTGCGCACGAATGATGAGACACTGGAGATAAAAAAATTGCAGACATTGCAGGGGAATTGGTGAGATACTTTTATATATTCTGTCACATGTGAAAGGTTGATGCAATAGCACTACAATCATGTTTATGTATCTCTTCAGATGTCTTGAGTTAACTTCTGCTGGAGAAGTCTAGACGTTGCAGTGATACTATATTACCTTTGTAGTATCTTCCACACGACCCAGAAGCAATTACAGAAACCTAGGTTTTTTCTCGCCAAGTAGTGTCAAATCCATATTAACACTTGAGTCACGAGTAGGGTACAGAGAGAGTTGCGTTGACTCACTCACACTGGCAGAAAATGCAGGTTTATCCAGGGTCAGTGCAGTGGTCTGAAATGGGTAAGTGTGTGACAGAGAGAGAGAGACAATGAGAATGTGTTTGTCTGTGTGCCAGTACGCCTGTTTTTTGTTTTTTTTTGGCTGTGCAGCAGGAAAGCCAGAGAGTGGGAGGAAAAGAGAGAGTAAAGGTGACTGGTTGGGGAAATATTTGAGGGAGATAGTGTGTGTGTGTGTGTGTGTGTGTGTGTGCGTGCGTGCGTGCGTGCGTGCGTGCGTGCGTGCGTGCGTGCGTGCGTGTGTGTGTAAAGACCAAGGGAAGGCTGTGTCTCGCTTTTTCCCTTATTTTCAGTTTGTTGGTTTATTCATGTGGACATTTTGTGCTTCAGTTATTTCCCTGTTGTCTCTGCTTTCTTTATCGTTCTCAAGACTATTTATGTTTTATATGGAGAGGCAATAAACTTGCACTCCTTAATGCATTCTCACTGAAGTGTATACATATATTTGCTCCTCTGTGTTCTATGTTTGTATCTTTGTTTTACCAGGTGTAACAAGCCTCATACCCTTTTTTGCAGTAATATTTTCATTTCAAAATGCTGCTTTTTAAATAAATTGCCGGGAAGTTGGTTAGGCGGTAAATTATAAAACTAAGAAGTCCTCTTTGCAGCTAGAAACAGTCACCCCAATTAACTGCTTTATAATTTCAATTGTTCTAATTTCAAAGTGTGCTGGCTCATCCCGCTGTAAGAAAAATCTCTCATGATAGATGGCACGTTATTAGGTTCCAAGGAGGAAGGAGGGAAAATAATTGCGAAGCTAATCAATGAATAATGTGCTAGCTCTTGAGTTTTATAGAGGAGTAGCAGATGTAGTGTATAGAAGATATAGAAAATGTGTGATATACAGTAAGTGAAATGAAAAGGAATACTTATGAAAGCAGAAGCCACATTTGCATCAATTTGTTAAGATGATAAGGGTAATTATCTTCTTCATACTTTTGCATGACTTATCTTCTTTCTTTTATCTCTTCTGCACAAAGGTTGAACATTTTCATATGAATGTCAAACAAGCATATTCAAAAGACTACAGGCTACATGAGAAATATCACAAAAGGCCTTTGTCGGGTAGCTCTTTTTTGCAAAAAATGTGTGGATTCAGTTCTAGGTGTAATTAAAACAGAAGTGCCTCTCTCCCTCCCCCCTCCTCTTCTGCGAGGGGGGGATGCAAGATGACTGTTCTGGTATCTCCCAGCTTGGTATGAATAATTGAGTGTAGAATAGTCCTTATATGTTTAATTCGGATTAAATATTGAGGAGGAACCACCAACCCGCAATTTCCCTCCACCTCTCCTGACAAGAGAGACTAAGAACGAGTGGGAGGACGACAGGGAGAGCAAAAGAGTGACTTAAATGGACCATGAGAGAGAGAGAGAGAGGGTGTGACGGGCAGATGAGGGGAGGGAGAGGGAGGGATAGAGGAAATGAGACAAGAAGTAAGAGAGAGGAAAAACAGATTTGGTTTGGGGGAAGAGTAAAATGTGAAAATGGGCACAGTAAAGAGTTTGAGCCACAAAGAGATAAAAATGCTGGCAGAGAGATAATTCCTTGATAATCAGCAGGGCAGTGTATCAGTTCATTTCCGTCTTTCCTCGGGGTCTTTCCTTAATGATGACTGTTGGTTTATGGTTAATGCCAGAAAGTAACAAATATACATCTAAATATGTTATGCTTAACTTCAGACAGATAAAACCATCAGCAGATCTTTATCAGATCTGAACTGCTACACACATGTACATTGTTAATGTATGGATTGGTTAAGATGGAAGAATCTGTGTACTGTGTGTGTGTGTGTGTGTGTGTGTGTGTGTGTGTGTGTGTGTGTGTGTGTGTGTGTGCACATGCGTGCGTGGGTGTGCACTTATGTGTGTGGAGTCTGCCATGTGTCTTGCATGTATGTGTAGCATCATCAGCAGGGTCTTTGCCTGTTAAATGAAGATGAATGCTTTCCAATCAGCTTGGCTCAATGCAGCGTGAAGAGCAGTTTTCTGATCCTCTAAGCATGTAGCTCAGCGTCTCTGAAGATGCAGGAATCCTCCGACAGAATCCCGTCGCTCTGGGAGACACGGCGCTGCTCTTCATCTTTCATATCTTACAGCCGTCTTCAATTTGTTGACACTAAATCTCCCTCCTTCTGTCTTCCCCTTCCTCTTTCCTGCTGTCTTCTGTCGGTCCTCCAGATTCTTGCCTCCTCTCGTCTCCCCCTCTGTATCGTTACCGTTCTCCTCCTCTCTCCTCATTCCTTGTCAACAGAGAGATGGAGTGCGACAGACACGAGTCAGTGATCTGTCTCTTGCATGCTGACCCCTGAAGTAAAGGCTGTTAGTGTAGAGGCAGAGGAAGGTCAAAAAATACATTCAGCATTTAAAGACATTTTGTGCTACATTAACTAATCATGAGATCAACTGAAACATTCAATCATTGGGAATGCAATGTACAACAAATGTTTTTTTTTAAAAAAGACAAACAAAAGATGTTTGCTCACAAGAAGTACTTGAGAGCACCTTTGCTTGTACAATATGATAAAAACAGATGGAGGGAAGCCATCTGTTTACCTTTGCACACACCTAGAGATGACTCTGTGGGATCGTTGGGATTAAATTAACAACCTTGTGTTGTCATAGCGGTTGTGTTGCTTAGCCTCCTCTGTGTTTCAGAGCCTTCATGAAAACATATCCACAGGGTCACCTTGGAGGTGTGATTGGAGGAAGGGGGAAGAAGTAGGGAGGAAGTGGGTAAGGATGAAAGGGGCAGGGAGAGTAGCATGGCAGTGGGACACTAGTGTAAGATTAGTGGTTGTTGGTGGGAGGGCAGAAAGATGATGGGTGGAAGAAACGGAGTGGAGGTACAGGTGGAGAAGCCTGGAGGGAGAGGGAAGAATAGAAACAACTGACAAATTCTTCTGTAATCATCATCTTTCCTCTATCACACCGTAATCCATCTTTAGTTCTTAAGGCAGCCTAGAGTGTGTGCCGTGTGTGTGTGTGTGTGTGTGTGTTTCATTCTGCTATAATGAAAACTACAGGGTATAAAAAGCAACTGGCTGGAAAAGGAACCTGCACTGATTGGTTGAAATTAGTGCTTGCACATCAACACACCCTTAAAAATTATACATATTTGCCCCTTCTCTCCCTCTCCCTCTCCCTATCTCTCGCTCTCTCTCTCTCTCTCTCTCTCTCCCTCTCTCTCTCTCTCTCTCTCTCTCTCCCTCTCTCTCTCTCTCGCTCTCAACAAAACAAGATCTTGTTGATCTTGTTAGAAAGCTCTGCAGGCATATAGCTTGACCCTTTAGAGTCAGTGTGGGAGCACATCCAACACCAGTCACTCTCTCAGAGGTTGAGAGATGTTACAATGTTGGAAGTTTATTTTAAATGTGGCCACAGTTTTAATGAGGTAATTGCATGTATAGTAGTGATTGCTGTGAGCAAAAAGCTGATGGTTCGGACTGCTTTGAATGCACCATTTCCAACAGATTTTTCTACTTTCACAAAGATCTGATGACATTTGTTTATTGGTTTTCTGCTTCAGGCACAGCACGCTGGTTTTGTCATAGACGGGGCATTACTAGAATTTCAACTTTGATATGATAACATGAAAAATATAGATACTTGAAACCCTGTTCGATAACATTGGGAAATTGTGCCCTTTGTGTTAAACACAACAGCATCTAAGTTAATTTAGTGGGTGGAGGCAGGCCCATGTGTGTACTGCAGCGTGGTGTGTGTCTCAACTTGCTGTCAAAGGGAAGAGAGAGCATGAAATTGCATCTGACTTACTTAATGCTAATAACCGCCAACTGCTGCTGACTGTAACTTTATGCCGATAGCTATGTTAGCCATGCAGGTCATAGTCCTTTGAGCCACCTCTGCCTGGTGGAACTGCTCGACCCAAGTACATCTTTCTGCACGTTCACAAAGGAATTTCAAACAAAAATAAGTGGAACGTAACTATTCCTTACTGGAATTTATGCCACAATTTAACCAGGGTCAAAAGATTATTAGCATGCAAATTACATTTAGCAGGCGATTTTGTCCAAAGTGACTTACAGTAATTCATACATTGATTCATACATTCATACATTGGCTGCCATGCAAGGTGCCGACCAGCACATCAGCTTGTAGCTCCTGCTGGTAAGATAGAAATACTGATGCTCTGGGACTGTAGATCGAGTCAGCAATCATCAGAAAGTGTTGGTATTTGACACGTTGGGTATGACTATCAAAAATCAACTACCATCTTATCAATAGGAGCTATAAGGAAGGATGGAGCTTAAACGGCCAGTTTCCGACAGAGTACGAACTGAGGGGGCCATTATAAGATAAAAAAGGATTTTTAAAATACTTTGAATAATGCAAAGCCACTCCAGTGAAGTTCCAGAGGTCACCTTTAGACACACACACACACACACACACACACACACACACGCACACACACACACACACACACACACACACACACACACACACGGTTAGATCAGTGTATTGCATGTGTGTCCCTCAGATGGTTCCTTAAGTGTGATGTTAACATCTTTTAGAGTGAAGGCAAAGATGCGCTTTTGCAAATAATAATCTTGCAACTAGCCACTCCATTTAAAAACACCTACACACACACACACACACAGAACAGCACACACAATAACTTAGCTTGAAGAACCACATGGAATTACACACTACACCAGCGACTCATTGGACTCCCTGCTCATGAAGACCTTAATCGATACTTCACATCCCAATGCACTCCTATTTCACGTAGAGAATGAGCTTCTGATTACACAGGCTGATGGTGACCGCCACTCACAAATTAGCACAAGAACACTCAGCTGCTGTCCTTATTAGTGATTGCATTTGCAATGCGTGGATCAGGTCTAAGGTGTTACATCATGTCTCACTCCTCATTTCCCTCTCCGGGAGGAGCCAACCTGTCATCGGCATGTGGTGTGCAAATGATGAATGAGGCAACATTATAGATACTGTAAATCATCAGTGTGAATTAAATTGATGCTATGCATTTAGAATGTGTGAAAAAAGAGGGAGCGATAGAAAGAGAGAGAGAAGGGTTAGGCTTCAAGATTGCAACATCGCCCAAGGGAAAGCAGCAGCAGCAACAGTGGCAGCAAAGCCTGCAGATTCCAGGAGCTCCATGAAATGAAGCCATTTAGAGGGGGAGATGGGAAGGGAGATGGGCTGCAGGGAGAAGAGGGTGGTGGGAGGAGATGAATGGGTGGATGGAAGGATTAGAGGAATAGCTCGTCAGGCATTCTGAACACGCATTCTCTCGTACACAGCTCCCACAAGGTGCCCTTCACACATGCGCACATACATGCATGTCTGCCCACACACATGTTAGCTTCAGTATGTGTACATGCGCTTGCTATATTTGACCAAAAAAAAAAAAAAATCCACAATCGCTGCCCCACTTCTCTGATTTCCCTCTCAGCTGACTTTGGCTTTCATCCATCGCACCATTAGTTCATCTTACGCGGGGGTCTAAAAATGCAGCTGAAAGACACATCAGACTTCACAGTAGAAGACCTGAACTGAGAGTTAAATATTTTTCATAAATCCTAATCCCAAAAAATGTTGAAAAAAAGAAAAAGAACAAAATGTCACTTGGTGATGGAGAGCACCATTAATTATACTAAGTTGATCTCTGTCTTTGTCATGTTTTACTACCTCAGTTGTCTTCTCAGCAAATCCCTTCATTCCCACCTCACAGTGAACATGCTGTTTGAGAGAGTTTTCTGGTGTTCACAAGAGACACAGGAGGAGAGATTCTGGAGAGGAGATGCAGCACATTACATCAGAGCAGTACCGCTCCTCTGCCCTCCTCTCTTCGCCTCACCTCGCATCTATCCTGCGAATGAAAACACTTTTACTCAGGCTGTGAATTTTGTAGTATAAGCCTTGACATCAATCAATCAAAAAACACTTTAAGTAATAGAGTTAATTCACTTTCAAACTGTTTGGCTTGAATAGAATTAATTCACCAGTCTGTCACTCTTTGTTCCTTGCTCTCTGTCTCTCCCCATGTCTCTCAGATAACAGTTTTCCGGATGGGCTCGGAGGGTCACCAGGATATTGACCTCGCCATCCTCACTGCATTACTCAAAGGTGGGTGTATGCATTTGTGTGTGTGTGTGCGTGTGTCTGTGTGCGTGTGTGTGTGTGTGGGTGTGTGTGTGGGTGTGTGTGTGTGTGTCTGCACGCATGTATGTGTCTGTCGGAGTATGGATGTACAATCATGTAAAATCATTTCATTTCACTGTCTCCCTCCAGGGATGTTTCGGTAAGGTTCTGTACATAAAAGAAGGATGATATCGTTTCAGAAAGTTTTCCTCTCACTGTCCCAGTTTAGGTGTATGTGTTAAGTCTGTTCATGTTTTTTTTTAATTTTTGGAGATCAATGGCACAGGAATGAATCCGAAAAAAAATCGGATTAATCTCTGCTTTTTTTTCTATCTTAAAGCTCCTTTAAGTGATTTTTGACCTCTGCAGGGCTGAAAGACTCAACAAACTTGAGCTTATCAAACAATTGCTTTCTTACAGTTTAAGCAGAAACAGTGCTATGAGCATATAATATTCGTCTTATCACTGCCTGTCCTATAAAGTCATCTATCCACTGCCAAAAAAATATCTTTCTCTTTGAGGCTAATTATTTTAACCACCCTTAAAAACTACAACATGCTGTTATTCAAATTGAGTTTTTGAATGGAAGACATTTTTAAGATATGGCTTAAAACATTCAGAAAGAGGAACCAACATTATCAACAGAATATGAAGAATTACAGTGTTCATGTTACTATGTCTGTGTTTTGCTACTTATACCACTCTTCCACCAAACTACATGTGTTTTTTTTCCAATACTGCTAAAAATCTCCTATTGACCCCATTCCCACTTTCCATAGGCAAGGCAGCCCATCTGTGATTTTTATCTGAAGCGTCATGTTGTACAACAATGATGTCATGTTTCATGTCACAAATGCACTGGAAATAGTTGAAACAGAAGAGAAAAAAACCAACCCATTGTGAAAGTCTATACATACACTTCTGGTTTAGTCGGAAAAAAAAACTCAATTCATCCCCTAGGATATGAAAATATTCCAACTTTAGATGCCATTTTTCACCCATCGCTGATGTCTCACTCTTTCTCCTTCCTCTGCTGCTTCATGCCTCTCCTGTCCCCACCTGCCATGTCTGCTTGTGCACAGAGTTCCGTACTCCTGGTCAGAGCTGCTGTAAATCATCTCAATACTGTACCCCCTGTCCTCAAACAGGCATCCGTCGGTCTAAGAGGCTATGTTTGGTCCCAGACTGGTGCCCTGTTGCCTGCGGTGATTCCACACTCTAAGCAGACACCTGCGACCTAGCTTCATGGCTAACTGAACTGCTTGCTAATGGCAGCTAGTCAGTACAGCCAACGACAGCCACAGCAAAGAGTGTCATGAGCAGCAAGACATAAAGTTTTAACTAGTGATCTCTTTTTGGTTGGCAAATTTTGTTAACTTTAGACAGTCAGGACAGTCATAGAGATTTCCCTCTGTTTACAGTTTTTGTGCTAAGCTAAGCTAACCAGCTGCTGGCTTTGGCCACATATGTATTATACATCCATCTTCTGTGTCTCATAAATCATTGAACTCTTCCTTTAAATATGAGGAGGACATTGTCCTCATGCCCTAATAGCTATTAAAGCTATTTCAGACTAGCTTGCAGTGAGTTCATGCTTCTTATTTTATATGGTAATAAAATCCTGATATTGTAACAACAGCTGCAGAATAATGAATGAGCTGGATTGCAGCTGCTCATTAATGTGTGGCCAGAGACAAATAATTGCTGGACCACTCTTCTAGTCACCAGTGAATTATGATGCATTGTTATATAATCCTTTCTTTTGAAGTATGTATTTCAATTTAATTTGCATTTATGAAATGAATTCCCTTCGAGATCAATAATCACTCTTGAAAAAGACACATAGCCTAATGATCTGCTATTATGGAACATCAGCGTCTCATTCCTCAGAACTACATTATCCTTACATTGTGAGCAGCATCTATACAGGCATTGTTATACAACCAGCATTATAATAAGACCAACTTTATTTATACAGCACAACAGGAGAAATTACAGATAAATGATAAACAACAGTACAACTCATACAGTACAGTAATACAATAATTAAACAAGTGAAGCAAAGCAATAACAAAGGAGGAGTGAGCAATTCAGAGGAAAGTTACCCTGAAAAAATGTGTTTTTAAGAGAAAAAGAAGAAACAGAGCTGGCCTGCCGGATCTCCTCTAGAGATGCACCGATCCAGTTTTTTCCGATCCAATCCGATACCGATACCTGGACTGAGCGTATCGGCCGATACCCGATACCGATCCGATACCATTGTTGAATTAATAATAAACTGTATACCTTCCACCATGTGAAAGGGACTAAAGGCACCAGACTTTCCTAACTAAGACAAAATAATCAAACAGTTACCGAACATTGTAAACATGTGTAACATTATTATTAATAATAATAATAATAATAATAATAATAATAATAATAATAATAATACATTTAATTTATATAGCGCCTGTCAGGGTACCCAAGGTCACACGTAACAAAGTGGAACAAACAAATCAAAGAATAAACGTATGTAGCGCCTGTCAGTCAGCACGGAGGGAACACTAGCACCGAAGTCAGTAGCACCGTCTGTAAACAAACTAGCGTCTGGAGGCTCCGTGCACACAGCGGGGGCGACCATCCAGCATCGCTGCGAGCCGGGGAGACCGCAGCAGCAGAGGAGGAGACAAAGCAGCCCGGCGGTGAATAACTCACAGGTTGTGGTGGAGGGAGGACCAACGGAGCAACGATGGACAGCCCACATAGTATTGAGTACGTCGGTTTGAAAGTTAGCGTTGCTAGGCTAACAGCTGACCGGTGAGGCTAACAGCTGATGGCGGGGCTACTAGCTAATCAGCGGAGAAATGTGACGTGAGTACGTGTAACGTCCTGCAAACAGGAATACAAAATAAAACGTAGCAGCTGAACCTGAGAATAAACTAATAAAGAGTTGGTCAAACAACAACTTGCGCTCTTCCAGCAGGCGACACACTGACGCTGACGAATGACGTAGGATGTGCTGCGACGGCGAAAAAAAAATAATTGGATCGGCTGGTGGATCTGTTTCATTTTACCGATCCCCGATCCATCCGTTTTGTCAGTATCGGAGCCGATATCCGATCTTAATATCGCATCGGTGCATCCCTAATCTCCTCTGGCAGCTCGTTCCAAAGTTGTTGGGCTACAACTCCAAAGGCTCGGTCACCCCTGGTTTTCAGCCTTGACCTAGGAATTAACAGTCCTCTGCCAGACGATCTCAGTCTTTATTCAGGCTTGTCACTGGTTAGTTAGTTGATGATTAGAATAAACAACGTATAGACAACATACAGGAAACGTATAGACAACATACAGGAAACTAATGTATACATGTTAAACAGGAGTTATGTGGACTCTTCCAATGGATTTTGCTGCAGCAATTTAAGCTAGTTGAAGTTTGGAAACATTGTCTTGCATGAGACAGGAATATAGCAAATTGTAATAATCTAAACTAATAAAGTTGTGTAATGACAGTGGATAAATAAGATCTATTTTTGAGTTGTTGCGTAGTTGAAGAAAGCACAATTGAACATGTGATTTTACGTGTCGATCAAAATTAAGTTTATTGTCAAAGATAACACAGAGATTTCTATACTGGGATTTGACTGAACAGGACAGAAATGTTTTTTTCCACCTGTAAGACAAGGTTGTACTTTTACCAGTGTTGTTGTGCTGTTGCATTCAAATGAGAAATACATCTGGGAGACATCTGCATAAAAATGCAAACTAATGTTGTCCCTGTAAAAGAGTTGACCTAGTGTTAGTATGTGAATAAAGATAAACAGTTGCTGGCATGCACGTAATTCAAGATTGAAAGGCTGATATCAAGGTTTATCCCTCTACATTCAAGATTCAACAGATTTATTTGTCACGTGTGTATGTGTATATAGCTGTACATATACAATGACAGTGAAATGGGATTGCAGCAAGTCCATCAACTGTGTAAATGGCAAAGAAAAGACAAATGTACAGTGTGAAGACATACACATACCCATATGATAACATAATATGACGATGACGATGATGATGTTTGTACATAATATATTTGAGGTACATAAAATACAATAATTAACAGTCAAGTTAAAATGATTCAGTGTGCAGCCATGCAGCCACAAATCACATTGCAAACATACAGGATAATTGAGCACCTAAGATATGAAACAGTAAGATAAACAGCCAGCAAAAGCTGCCACCTGTACATTGTAACAAATTGTAATGCAGTTACCAATGGTTACCAGAGAATTGGACCAAATTGGATTACAAAATTATAATAATTAATTAATTTTCAAGGGCAGAAACAGCAATTAAACCCAACCACCATTCTTCGCCTTCCTCTACCCTGTTTTTACACTTCTTAATGTTCTACACACACACACACACACACACACAGGAGATCAATACTTTTGATTTGTTGTTCAGTAGTCCGTATTGATCACGATTGCTCTCGCCTCTTCAAGGAATCTAACGCTAACCAGGCCCAGTGGAGTTTGTATGAGTGCTCTCTCTAATACACACCTGCACATGTGAACACCGAAAGTACACGCTCATGCACATGTACTAAAAGGAAATGAGTCTTGAGGGACTGCTTTAGCAGTTCAGTGCATATGATTGACAATCTCAGGAATTGTTCCTCAGAGAAACATTTCATTCCAACGAGAGAAAGAGACTGAGAAATGTGTTTTACATAATTTATGTTAAGCAGTCAAGCCGCATGATTTCTTTGGCCCATGCATCACTCGCTGATCTTTGTCTTCATGTCAGACTCTCGCTCTCGTGCCCTATTACTCAAACCATGTACATGTCTCACTCGTGTATTCCGTCAACTCCATCTGTTTCCGTTGTTTTCGCCCTTTTCTAGTCTTTTTTTCACACTGTGGCAGGAGAGGGATGTAGATGAATGAGTGAAGAGAGGTATTGAAACCAAAGAAAAAGAAGAGAATATAGGAAAAAGAAAAATGAAAAGGAAGGAATCCAAGAAGGGAAAGGATGAGAGGAGAACGTTAAGAAAAGGAGCCAAAAAGTGCTTTATGGTTACCAGCATGAGGGTCATTTCAGATGCAAGTTTCATTCTGCCAATGAGTGAATGAGACGCGTTAAGGCTTTTAGTGTAAAATGAAATCAGTCACATCCTGCCTCAGAGCTTTTAAAACACTGGATGAGACTCCTTCGCTGAAGAACTAAGCAACTGCCTGAAGCTCAACAAGGCACAGCACAGTCAGGAATAAAGGTTGAGTGGAGAACAGAGCAAGAGCAAGGAAAATAAATAAATAAAGGACTGACTGTGTGTGAGAGAAATTTAGAGAAGAGACAGAGAACAAATAGAGCAGGAAGGAAACTGCAGCTAAAGGCACATGGAGTAACCAAGGGGAGTTTGGAGTAATTGATTATCTGCTGTCGGAGGTAGTCAATATCCTGAAGATTGGGTCCATAAAGTCAGTTGGCTGCAGTTCAACCACCCTGCAGGCAGACAGAGTGAAACCGCAGGCCTTTAATGAGGCAAGGCCACTCTGCCTTTTTAATATACACATATCTCCACTAAAGCTCTTATTAGTAGGCTCTGCATCTTATTAGCTGGGATCTGTCTGAACATTAAGCTCCAGTAATGCTGCACAGGCCCTTAAGACGGAGAGGGCGCTGTGTAAATTGATGATACTGGTGTGCTTATTAAAAATTACACAGTTTTGTATGCACACAAGGGATTATTATTATACTTTTTGTATTACACCGGATTTCTCTAAAGACCGAGATGATTGTTGCTTTATCTTCCTCAGTTTTGGTAATTACCCCTGTGCTCAGGTGGGCAACAGACTGAGGTTTTTGTGGTCAATCTCACCGGTCTACAATGTTTCCAGCGTTTCACTACAACATCCAATTGCTACAAATGCGTTTTGTGGCACATGTAATAGCAATTTTACAGTGAAGTGCTTTACATGTGATTATACGGTGTTGAACAGAGAAGTTTCATTTTATAGTTGTAGTCGTCTGTCATTTTATACTGTGGAAGTTTAAGACATATTCTCTCATCTCCAACAACATCTCTGACTGTTATCTACAGTACACTGCTATAAATAAAAAGATACCAACAGTAGCAGGTATTATTATGCTTACTTGGGCCCTATTCCTAGTCTTTAGGGCTAATATGATCCTAAAACCCATAATCATCTTTTAACATTTCAAGCCGTTTCCGTGAATCAGTTGAATGCACATTATGTAATTTCTGTCACCAGGACATAGTTCGATGACAACTTGAAGCAGTGTGGAATCATGGGAGTTGTTGCCTTCATTGTTAAACAACCAACATGGCTGATGAAAATGTATCTGATGTGACTCAAGCAAAAATGTTGGACAAAGTAATGTATTTAATTTTTATTCACATTACACCGATGTTCTTCTTCATGAGTCATCCCATGTTTACTCAGAAGTTATTGCCACAGGCGACCAGATGAAGTGCACCAAACATTTCCTTTTGCTGCAGTTTCACATTAAAAAAAGCATTAAATGGGTGAAACACAAGATTGCTTTTCTTTTGAAGTCGAGTAGTCAAAGGAAATGAAACATGTAGAGTGAGTTCAGCACCACTGTCATTCAACTATTCAGTAAGGTAACATAAACTAACTCCTTTTCCTTTATTAACGTCATCAGGTTCCCTGTTAGCACTGGGTTTAAATTTAAAATACTGCTAAATTTTTCTTTTGCTTTGACTACAAATCCTCCACCATCATCTTGTCCTTCAACTGTCCTTACTTTCGCCACATTGCAAGTGAAATGTGACATTACTGTAATTGTTGCTTCCGTCGTCCAACTAAGTATTGATTTTTATAAAAGCATAAAAACGGTGAGCAACTAATGTGAAAGGTCTATGCCCGACCACCGTGTAACACCAGGAACATAATGTAAAGCCTACCGTTAACTTGAAAATAGATTTCTCTGGTTTTGAACATTTTTGGAAACATTTGGGATAATTACACAACTCAATAAAATATATTCTAAAGTTCAAGTATATTTTTAAACCAAATATGTGTGCAAAAAATAATCAAAGGGTTAACCTGTGTGATTATCAAGTTAAGTTGAAAATTTACACCAAACAAACTAACCAGCCATGCATTGTCACATATGTACATCAGCCAGTTTGTCCTTCACCACACAGCAATGCTATCAACATATCAACATTCCATCAATAATACTTTATTTTATCCTTTTTGTCGGTGTGCCCTTGAATCTCATAAGCAAGATTTTTTTTTTCTTTCCTTTACATCACTCAGTATTATATTAAACAAATCAGACCTGTCCAGAATGCTGCTTTTTATCTTTCCTCCTTTTTTTTTTTGTCTTGTGTGTATATGTGCTGTAGTTCTTCTACTGAGTACATTACATGCACATTGATTTTACAGCAGGACCTGAGCACGGACACAGCAAATCAAAAGAACACGGTTGTATTCCACATTTTATGCAGGGATGTAGTGAAGCATTAAATTAAGTGATACGTCAAAGACCAAGCTGTCATTCTTTAATGGGAAGACATCTTTTCTCTGCAGACACATAGAGAAAGACGGAAAAGTAACGGACACATTGCAAATTAAAGCAGAGATCCACAAAGCCGAGAGTTAGCTGAAGCTCCTGCAGTTTACAAAGAAAGCCCTCAACCTTCAACAAAGGGAGCTAGACGGCAGCAGTGGCATCACAGCTCTACACGTTTATGTCCTGGAGGACTTTTGCTGAAAAATCTACGCAATCAGAATGCAGAAGGAGGAACTCATTCACTCACTCACACGCACCATCTTTTTCTCTTCCGTCCACTTTTTAAAAGTTTTATTGTTGTTGTTTTTTTATAAGATTTTATGTCTACTGAAGGTAACTCATTCCACTTAGCAGTGCCATTGTATCCAGGTCTATAGCACATTCATGTGTATAACACAGAACAATATGTCTTTTCTCTTATTCTTGTATGACTTTCAAATAAACTTCATTAAGCAGTAAAGACAGATCATTATAAACACTATAACAACAAAGTAGATCTAATAACTAGAAAATACCAGGATATTATGTGTATCATGAATCTTGTTTTCCTGCAATATGACATTTTCTCCCAACTCACTTGTGTATTCTCTCAGGTGCCAACGCTTCAGCTCCTGACCAGCTGAGTTTGGCTCTGGCATGGAACAGAGTGGACATCGCCCGCAGTCAGATCTTCATCTACGGACAGCAGTGGCCTGTAAGAACCAAAAACAGCATAAACAAGAATTCTGCAGCAGAAATATTGATCATAATCACAAGGATTCTTGCTGATGTTTAAAATACCATATCTGAAGTTTTTTTACAGTTTTCATCAGATGATATTATTGATAATAAATGATATTGTAGACAAGAACTGCAACTAAAAGCTACATTAATATAATGCTTTTATCCAAAGTGCTTTTCAAGGTTTTTGCCGAGTTTGCCGAGTTAACACCATCATGCGCAATTTGGGGTTCAGTAACCAGCCCAAGGGCACTGTGGCATGTGGGCAGGAGGAGGTTGGTATCCAACCACCAACCCTGTGTTCTGTGGATGACCCACTCCAACCGCCCACCTCCTGACCCACAGTTCAAAGAGCTTCACGTTAAGACAGATTGACTGTCTTTAAAGTAGTCACAGAGAGAGTATGATAGAGAGAATGATAACTTAAACAGCAGATTAAAGGATACTTTCAGTTTTAAAAGGTAGTTTAGATGCAGAAAGCAGCTCAGGATCAGTCATGGGTGAAAGGTTCAGCAACCGGCTAACTGGCTGGTTAATAAGGAATCATAATTATCAGTCATTATCAGCATTCTTTGCAGTTTTAAAGCTGTATAATTTGAAGCTGAAATGTTATTTCAACTCTTTATATTGGATATGAAAGTTATCACAGATAGAACATGAGAAGAAACAATTTTGAGTATTGAAATAGATATTTTTCAACTTCATTCACAAGTTATGTGAAATGCCATCATAATAATGCTCTTGCTGTTGTAGTGAGGTGTAAATGATCTTAATCTTTAATTATTTCCCTGGTTTATAGTTTGTCATATGAGGTATATATGTGTGCTTGTATAATATTGTCAGTATCAACACTGTTACTCCCAACTCATCAAATTCGGCAGCTTAGTCAGTGCCATGAAGCTTTAAACTTTGACACTCTACCTACCCCTCTAGCACCAGTTTTGGACGGGAAGGGATCCATAGTCAAGTTAGCAACAAAATGTTATGAAGGTTATAATTTATATAACGTCTGGTTAGACTTTGTAAAAAAAAATGTGCTGACAATCTGGTAGCATTGTATAACAAATTCTGACCTCTTGGAATGTCATCTCGGTTTTGTTTTGATTCAGGCAACATAAAGTACTTGGTAAGGACAAAAACTGGTTACAATTATGAAAGGTCATACTTTGGCTTATAACTAACATAACTTACATAAGTGAAGTGACTCACATCACATAGCTAATCCTCACTCTTGGTCACAAACGGGAAAGTCCTATGAATAACCTGTGTAGTGTAGTGTAGAGCTACTGACCTTGCTGCTTAATTTGACACGTTAGGAGTGAAAATGAGCTGTCACTACATATACTCTCCGTTCCGTCTGTCTTAGGTCGGTTCCCTGGAGCAGGCGATGCTGGATGCCTTAGTTCTGGACAGAGTGGACTTTGTCAAGCTGCTGATTGAAAATGGAGTCAGCATGCACCGTTTCCTCACACTTTCCAGACTCGAGGAGCTCTACAACACGGTAATAACAAATGCACAGAAGGTTGTATTGTCTTTCAGCAACAAACCAATAGTTGCCATAGTGAGTTTCAAAGTAAAATGTTGATTGAAAGGTTATTTGCCCAGAAAAATGTGGTGCTGACAATGAACAGTGTAGCAGGTAGCAGCCAGATGCTGTCAGCGATGGTAATAATATCTTTGTGTGTTTGTTTGCATTGTCAACAGAGACATGGACCGTCCAACACGCTGTACCACCTCGTCAGAGATGTCAAAAAGGTAAGAGCATCACTGCCATCCTTTTAGCTATGTGGCTGTTTGGGCACACTGTATGGGAATGTTGGCTTGAATGTGTATTAAAGATGGGTGACTACATAGAGTTTCAGTTGCTTTTTTTGCAGTTTGAGTTGTTACTCCGTTTGCATCAGTGTGTGTGTGTAAAGTTTGGTAGCCCTAGTTGCTGTTAACTGCAAATAGAGGCCCGGCTTTTCTCTTTCAGCTGGAGTTGCGTGCTGCAGTGGCTGTGTAGAGCTGTGCACGACTCACACCCCTGTCATGACTTTTCAGCAATTTACTCTGTTCTTTCTCTCAGGCACACACTAAATGTAATAAACAGTGCTTTATCCACAGTGCTTGAGTTTGAGCAAACTGGGGCCACAGTGGAGCACTGTGAGGCTGAGAAGAAAGAACTCAGTAGATGCCTTTAGTTGATTCATTTCTTTTTTATTTGGATTATTAACAACACTAATCAGGGTGTTGTTTTTGATATGGCGTACCCTGTGGTTCTTTGAATAGTAAAACTGTATCTTCCCGGCATTGTTATTTTTATGTGTCTGATGATGAAATGGTGGAAGCGTCTCTCTCAGTAGGTTGTGGCTGCACTTAAAACCAAAACATATCAACCCTATGTGGTGTATGCTGCGATAAAATAAACAACATAAAAATGTACAGTCGGTAAGTCTTTACCTGCCAATTAGGAGTGATGCTGCTGCTGAGAGATGATGGAGAGGTCAGCAGCACCACCATTAGCATGTAGAGGTGTTCATTAATTAAAGTGTTACTGATTACAGTAACGCTGCCTGCTCCTCTGGGAGTCACTGAGGAGGCTCAGTATTGTAATCCCTCCTCTTTTACCTCCACTCTGTCTTTAAAAACAATTCTGATCAGAAGTTGGTGCAGAGAGAATATGCAGTTTATACTCACAACACCTCATACACATGCAAAACACACACTGATCTGCATGGCATTACATCCTCATCGTCGTTTTGCAGAGCTGTGTGTGATTGCCATAGTGTAGCTAAGTGTTTGTGTGTGATTGTTGTTTCATAGTACGATGCTAATTAGTTGTAACTGCTTTCCCTCGGGGAGAGTCACCATGTCATCGCTGTGCTCTTTCTTTGTCATTCTTCTCCGTGGATTGTTTGGTCATGGTGTTGATTATTGGCAGGTCATACTTTGATTTCGGTGTCGTGCAGGTGTCGTGTTAACAGCTGTAGGTGACGGCTGCTCTCAGGTTCAAGCTGTTCCATTCATTAGATTGTGTGAAAACTGAGATCGGCCTGTGGGTTACAGCTGCCAAAGCAGAAACTGTTTTTCCCACAGAGTAAATGAACAGTGCAGTTTTGTTGAGGCTTGTAGCAATATGCCTTGTGTCTGAGTCTCAGACTGGTTAGAGGAAAATCCAAATGTAATCAGGTAGTTTTTATATTTAAGTTTTCTTTGCTCCATTGCTTGAGAGTAAGAATGGGCCAGAGTCATTGTTGATTTGTATTGTTGGCCGTCAGTTTATGATTTGAATTTTATGACATGAGAATTACATTAACAAACACTACACTGCCTTATACATTTTAGTATTGTATTGTTGTGATAATTTGGTCAGCCTCTGACAAAAGCAACTGTTAAATTAATTGTGGTTAACACTGGCCTATTGTGTTCAAAGGCAGGAAAGAAAAATGTATTTAATTTATGCATTCATTCATTTTTACTACAGACATTCAGAAATGAAAGAGAGACAGGGAAAAAAGTGTGTTAGTGGCAATATTAATTCTTTCTAGTTTTGAGGTCCATCCAGATCTGTGTGATTCGTTTCAGTCCAGCTATGCATATTGTTGTATACAGATATTTATCTCCTTTTAGTTGAAATGTTTTGGGTTTCCTCCCAAACTTTCCCATAAAACATTATCAACACGAAAAACAACAACAAAAAAAGCTTCATGTTAATTTTCCAGGCGAATTCTTTTCAATATCTTGATTGTGTTGTCTTCACAATACTTCCATCCAATCTTCTTCCAAAATTGTAACTGTCCACTCTGTTTCCCATTTCTCTTTGGTGTTAACCACACCTTTGTTTCCTGATTCCAGATCCTTGAAATTATTGCCACCCACAGTATATACATTTTAGTTGCTAATGTTTCAGATGAGTCTATCCGACACTTTGGATCGCTCTCTTGGCCATTCTTCGAGTAGCTCATCCATTTTTTTAGGTAGAAACTATATATCATTCACTATTTCTTTGAAATAGGCAGTAATTGTAAAAATGGTTTATTTTATAAATATATAAAGATATTATCTACACATCTATTACTTCCATTGTACTTTTGCATTTCCTTTCAACTTAAGTAGTATAGTATTCCAATCCGATTTTAGTGTGGATTGTGTATATACAAGGGGTTTATGTCTCCAGTAAGATGGAATCCTACATATTTAATACCATTGAAACCCATTTTAATTGATATCTTTCCTTGAGCTCTGCTGATATGTTTTCTAAGTGTTATAACTTCACACTTTGATTTAGTTTGCGATGCTCGCTGTATTCTGAAATCGTTTATTGATTCATTTTGGTAAAGATTGATCTGAGGACGTTAAGTTAATGTTGTTGTTGTTGTTGTTATGTTGTTATTTTTAGTTATTTTTAGTTAGTGACAGAGGTTTTCCTTGTGTTGTCCCTTTATGGATTGAGAATCTTCCAGGCAGTGTGCGATTAACCTTTACTCTAAACTTTAGATTTTTATGCATTAATTGGAGCCACAAACTGAACTTCTCATGGAAGCCAAAACCACCTATAATCTCAGACATAAATGGCCTTTGGTATAAAGCATTCTCTGCATCTAACATTGGAAGTTATAGATTTGTGAGTCCGTCTCAACAGCTATATATCAGGCACAGTGTCCTTCAACTGTAAGTGTAACTGCATTGAAGTCATGATGATCAGTGTTGTCCAGTGGTGATATTGGCCTGTATGAGGACTATCACTTTTATTATCATAGATGAATTCCAAGTAGTTACACATGTTCCAGTTGGTAGTGCAACATTTTAGACCTGTAGAGTACCTGTCAACTGTGTTAACACTTTGGTCTAGTTTCTTTATTGTTCTGATGTGTACTCTGCTGTACCCATCATTTTTCCCTTCGGATGCAAGTCAAGATTAAGAAGCAGCTATTTCTTTGAGCATCAACCCCACAGGGAATTAAAAGTGGGCTCGGCTGACCGCTGACTGGTGCATTTTTATATATGTAGCAGGAAGTGAAGACTTGTGTATTCACTTTAAACTGTGGATGTACGAAAACACAAGCAGTAGCTGTATCTCTCTCTGCTTCAAAGCGTGTTAGTTGGCCTACAGGGGTTTGCCAGGCTTTACCACCAATGAAATTGAATCGTAGGTTATGAAGCAGGCTGGGGATGAGCAGGTCAGAGAGGATTTCTAGGATCTCATATCTGAGGCAGAGGACTGGAGATGGTATTAAGGAAGATGTAGAGATATGTAAGGTAATTGTGTGTAGCTCGTAGAAACAGCGGGGGTCAGGATAATGACTGCAGGATCCAGGGTTGACATTGAGGGCACGATGAGTAGCAGGGAGTGTTGATACGGTTATAGGCCTCACGTGAAAGGACTTCTTCTTCAAAAGCGGCTGTCCCCCCCCCCGCCTGTCTGTTTCTCCATGCTATTAGCCCTCTCTTCCAGGCTAATGAGATATTACCACTCTCTCTTTCTCTTCCTTTCTTCAAGACTACATTGAACCTCACTGAGAAGATCTCATTAATTCCCTAAATGCAAATTATGATAAATCATTCAATTTTTTTTTACATCCCTAGTACTTGTCCTCAGTCAGTATATTCTCTCTGCGGTTCATACTGCACCTGAGTTTGCGTTCTCTCCTCATTTTCTGCTCCTCGGTAAGAGAACAATTTATAGCTTGGGACTCGGGATTAATGTCTAAATCTGAAACTGCAACCAGATCTTGGTTCAAACAATTAAGAGGCCAGAGGAATAGCTCCAGAATTCTATATTCGCATAGTTTTAGAGACTTTAAAGCTCGATACAAAAACATAAACTGAACCACAGTCAGATAACACATTATTAAAGAGGCTGGAAGAGAGATCGTGCCTGAGAGTTTCTGTGTATCTCTTTTCCCCTGCTCTTGCTTATCGTGCCGTTTACTCACTGACATTGTGTGTTCTTTCCAAGCGAGAATATCCAGGGTTCAGTTGGATCTACTTCAAGGTGAATCCGATAATCACGTTTTCTTTGATAGCCAAAAAATGTTTGATATGGATTTTGTAAAGTGTGCGAAAGACTGTGTGGTTTGTTTTGTACTCTTGTTTAACCTCCATTATTAATCAGTTGCCTTGGGTTGTTGCCTGTTAACACTGTCTGATTTTCTAGGGAAACCTGCCCCCGGACTACCGCATCAGCCTCATCGACATTGGTCTGGTCATTGAATACCTCATGGGCGGGGCGTATCGGTGCAACTACACCAGGAAGAGATTCAGAACACTTTACCACAACCTCTTTGGACCCAAGAGGGTGAGTGAAAGATTCTCAACTGCATTAATACCCCTCCATTTAATACACTAATGTCTAGGATTATTTAATGCCATTAATCAAAAGACCAATATCAGTGAAATGAACCTCATTATCAAATTATCCCTGATAAGGCAAAGATGAATAATATGGGCAAATGATGTGTTATAATAAAATGTTAATTAGGCATTGTGCACTCAAGGGCAAACTTCACCTGCTGATGCAAGTAGTAAATTAGCATGAACATTTAGATGTTATTAGTTGTAACATGACTGAATGAGCAGGAAATACAGCAAGGTTGGCAGAACTTAGTTAACCACATCCTGTATGGTATGTTGCTATGCCTCCGGGCTGATTATAGCCGGGGCCAGAGGTTATGTTTTCACCTGACCGTCAATCCCATTCTTGTGAACGCTATACCTCAGAAACACAATGAGGGAACATCTTCCAATTTGGCACAAATGTCCACTATGGCTTAAAGCTGCTGTAAGTGATATTTTATATGTAAAATAAGTGTTGATTAGCAGCAGAGCAGGATCCTCCTGTTTGCTGCTTTATCTGGCGATGACCACTCCCTGTTCATGTGGTGACGTAGAGAAGACGGAGGGGATTGCTAACTGCAAAACAGACATAAACTTAGCAACTTGGATTCAAGGATGAGCGGATAAAACAAAATTTACCACAAATGTCGAATAGAATGAAATATGAAGTTATGATATTTTATAACCAAAAGGTCAGAGGTCAGCTTCACATTATTCAAAGCCATAGCCCAGGAACCAGCATCTTGACTGGCATTGGGAGGCATGCAACCGTGAGACAAACGTTATAGTTGTATACTGCCAGTTGTATACTGCTAGTGGAGTTTGATCTTTCCTTTGCACAGGAAATAAAGTTTTATAAATGTCATATATGTTTGACGGAAATTGCAGGGAGGAACAATTTCTCCTGGAATAAATGGAGAACAAATGACTTCTATTATTATCTTATGTATGAGCCCGAACATGCTGGTTTGACATGTTTGTTTTTAGGAGGCAACTGCTAGCTAATGTCGCACAAGGATAGAAATGTAAATCTGAATACATATGTTAGCCTAGTCACGTTCTCCTTTGGTCAACAACAGAGGTCAAACATAAGAGTTCATGTCCACATCAAGTAGAGAGGCGGCACAGGCTATTATTAGCTTGTTGCAACAGACTATCCATCTTTAGCAGCGGCTCTTCATCATGTGCCATCATATCGTAACCTGAATGATACACACACTTCATTCCAACCACTCCAGATCTCACTGATTAGCACACCTTCAATCAAAGTGGAGGAACTGATCATTGAAATCATGAGCTCTAGTGTTTGGTGCTTGTGTGTTTCACTCCACACATTCTGCGCATTATCTGGTTTATGTTCATATTCTGATGTTCTAATTCTCTCATTCTGCCTCAATACTTCACGCACTGTCACAGGTGTGATGAAAAAATAAGAACACACAGCTGCATCTGTAACACCATACCTCTGCTTGATTGTGCACCTTTGTGTTTGTGTTTGAGTGTGTGTATGTGAGTCTTCATGTGCTTGTTTATCTCATCGTATTTGTGCCATGGGAGAAACAAAGCAGCTGGAAAGACACAGATAAAGCAAAAAGCAGAGAAACGAGGCAAAATGAGAGAGAGAGAAAGAGCGTTTGTCAATCAGTTCCAATTTAACTGTGATTTTTGTGATGAAATAAACCTAGGATCACATTTTCAAGTGCACACACACATGCACACACATGAAAGAACAAAGCCTCGAAATAGATGCAGATATCAAAATCCCCACAGGAGACCTGGGCTATTTTTACCAACTCAGATGATGGCTCATGAATACATAATTCATACATGCCCTGCTTTAATGCAGAAACACAGTACTGTACCAAATGCACAAATACGTTCTCCTATAATACATGCAAGCACACAACCACAAGTGATTGTTTCTGTATGTATCATATACTGTCAATCACACCGGCACAAAATACTATCCCTGATTGATGTTGCCATTTTAACGAAAAGCATTAAACTGAAAGTGAGTGACTTACCATATCAAAGAATGTTTCTGGTTTCATGTGAGTGAGTTCGTCTCTCTGTCAGTCTGTGCTGTGTTGTACTTATAGAGTACATTACTCTATAAAAACACATCCGACAAGGTTTTGTACTGTTTCTTCATGTTTTTTGTTGCTTTTCTAGCCCAAAGCCCTGAAACTGCTGGGGATGGAGGTGAGTGTTGATCTCATCAAGGTTGTCGTTCAGTCATTCCTTTACTGTTCCTCTCTCTCTCGTCTTCTCCCTCATAACATGTTGAGTGTATAGTCAGTGTACAGAATCTTTTCAGCAAAATAATCATAGCGTGTGTGCCTCTCGGCCTTTGAAAGGAAGACCTTGAGGCATATTTAATGAATTCTGCTGGAAATCTGCATATATTTTTGAACCATTTGAAGGTGCGGTGTCAGATACATTTATTTTTACGTTACACACTACCTCTTGAAAAGATCATTTTCAATTTACTGATTTATAAGATGAAAAAATATGTCCACATTACTGTAACTATTGTGATACATGTCAGAGCAGCCCAGCCACATTTTTCGGAATAGGTTATGACAGGCCTTACAGGATTACATAATACGTGGTTTGTGGACTCACATGTACCCATGGTGTACACGCCATGAAGCAACCACATCATAAAGCTTTTATCACAGCATGTGTCTACAGTTTTCTCAGAGGTATTTATATCTAACATGCATGGCTGTCCATTCCTTTGTACGTCTGCCTGTTTGAAATCTGTCTCCCTGTCAGTGTGTGTGTGTGTGTGTCTGTCTGTCTGTCTGTTCAATTGTTTACCTTAATGTCTTTCTCTCTTTTTGTAATTCAATTTATGATTTAATCAGTGTGATTTCCTGCTGTTAACCTTCAACACTTGTGATTGTTGAAGATATAAATATATGGTGCTGTAATCGTTTCAAAATATCCATAAAAAATCACAAACGTACCCTTTGTGTAAATGCCATACTATTATCATATCTTTGTCCAGATGATCTGTCTCAAAGCAAGCAGCAGTTCTGCAAAAGCTGAAGTTAATTCTCAGATCGCTGTCATTGATCAACCATCAGTATTCCTCAATTATTAAAATGCGAAATTATTGGAGATCAATACCATCCTGCTGATGTGGCATTTAAACATTAACAGGCAGCGTCAATCTCTCTAGAGACAATCTGCATTGAGGCGCTATTTCTGTACTCAAAATTAAAGGAAGACTATGCAAAGAGAGACCAAAGTTAAATCCTCTGAGACTTCATTGAAAGGTATATGAGATCAAGCCTGTGATGTGTACTTTGTGTGTTGCTCTTTGTCCTTCCACCCGTGTCCTTCAAAGTCTGATTTTGCCTCATGACTAACCTTCATTATCTGGAGGGTGAGCAATTGTAGAAAATACATTTTGAAAATCTTCCTTGAGTGCTACGACCCCTCTAGACTTGTGTGCAATGTGGTTGAACACAGGGCCAGTCCTTCAGAGACAGAGTTACTGGGACAATCTAGAACCCAAGCTCTGACTGTTTACATCCAAAAGTAGTACAGCATCAACCTAAAACACTCTACAGTTGTATTCTACTTGTGGAAATAATTATAATTTGTCGCATCTCACCCCAAAATATGTCTATATACATAGCTGTCTCTTTCTTTCCACCCAACTCACTTGCTATGGATCCCAACCAGGATGACATGCCCATCCGGAGAGGTCGCCAGAAGACGACACGTAAACGAGAGGAAGAAGTGGACATCGATTTAGACGACCCTGAAATCAACCACTTCCCTTTCCCCTTCCATGAGCTCATGGTGTGGGCCGTGCTCATGAAGCGTCAGAAGATGGCGCTGTTCTTCTGGCAGCATGGCGAAGAGGCCATGGCCAAGGCCTTGGTGGCATGTAAGCTTTGTAAGGCCATGGCACACGAAGCATCCGAGAATGACATGGTTGACGACATCTCCCAGGAACTAAACCACAACTCCAGGTTGGTGACATGAAGTACAACCCAGATAACAAAAAATTGGGGTGCTGTGTAAAGCCCAGTTCAGACCAAAGATCTGTGGCGAGACAAGACGAGTGTTGATCTACAACGTTCTGCAAACCTGCCAGTTCACACCAATGCGACTAGATGAGGCAGTCTATAATGTCATTTGCGATTCTCTATGCTTTTGTGGTAACTGCCAGCTTGTCTGGCTTTTTTATAGCTGGATATATATATTATTTGTAACGCCTTCTAAATATGAATGTGCACAGAGATCCTTGATATAGTTTATCATTTGTAGTAATGATGGAATGGCAGAAAAACAAAAAACAGCGACTTGCCAAGCTGAATCGCCGACAACACAATCAGCCAGCCTCGGCGGGCTGCTATGGGTCAGTTCACACTGCTGCAACATTCCCCAGCAAGGTTATAAAATGCTTTTGTCATGTTGCGAATCTTTGGTCTGAACTGGTCTTTGAATGGAAATAAAACAGAATGCAATGATTTCTAAACCATCTCAGTCCATGTAATCGTGTTTCACAAAGTATTGAACCTCGCCCCATCCTTGTTTGTGAATGACTGAGTCTTAAAAGGATGCCCCTTTAATGCACAATCATGATACAATCATCTAGTTTACCTGTGATTGTGTTCCAAGAGGTTTTTATGGAGCATTCCAAATTTCTTTACAGTCGTTTGTTGCCTCTGTCCCAACTAGTTTGAAAAGTGTTGCTGGTATTAAATTCAGGACAAATAAATGTATACGGCATAAGTATATATTAGGGGTGTGAATCTTCACTGGTTTTCACGATTCGATTCGATTACGATTATCCAGTCAACGATTCAATTCAATTCGATTCTATGATGCATCACGAAGCATCACGATTACTGCACATGGCTATGTTTTCATCAAAGGATACAGGCAGTCATATATATATATATATATATATATATATATATATATATATATATATATATATATATATTTGTACATGTTTTGTGCTCTGAGAAAGCACAAACATCACATAAACTAGAACAGTGCTGTTTACTAGTTAAAGATATGTTAATTGACATATGAAATATGTTTTGCTGATGTACATTTTTACCATTGCCTTAATTGGCTGAGCCAGTGCGAATAAATATACTCGACTAGCTTGGCTCATTGTGAAATTACCTGGGCTTTGGTTTCATGGTAAAGTGCAGGTGAAACCTTTTCTGTGACGTGGCTGCGTGACCGGAGCTTTTATCGCGGCTCCAGTGTCTTCAATAGGTGACGAAACCCGGTGTTGTCAACAACAGAATAATGCCGTAGATCCTTACCAATAAAAGCTGCCACAGATTGGGCTATTCTCTTCCTTTTCTCTGTGTTGGGTGGCAGAGTTGGCAGCGTGTTCTTGGTTGGACTGGGTCTGCTGTCTCTTTAGCAGCCGCTAACGTTGACAGTAGCCTCTCCAGGTGAAAACGGCTAACACGGTTTCTCAAGTTAGCGGTATTCCCAAGGTAATTGGCTTTTGTGTGACACACTTTACACACCATGTGTGTCTTGCCCAGTTCGGGCTTGTCAGTGTCTTCATAAAATCCGAAATGTGTCCAGGCGGCCGCTTTCAAAATTCTATGTGGACTTGTTATGACTTTTTCCTCAGCCATGTCTCACAATAAATGAGTTGACGTCAGTCAGATGAGACGTATTTACCGTAGTTATTGTGAACCGGTGGAAAGAGTAGAACAGAGAGAGAGTTGAAACTTGTACTGGCGCGAAAATCAACAAGTTACGTTAGCAGGCTATAATCGATTATGGTGCGTCACGGCATCGATGCATAATCGTCCATGTCCGCATCGCGATGCATCGTTCAAATGATTGATTTCCACACCCCTAGTATATATATATATATATATATATATATATATATATATATATATATATATATATATTTATATAGCATCGAATTCAGGATAAGATGACTGCGAAACTTCATCGACTTTGCTCAAAAAAACAAAACATTTTTCTCATTTTGTCCAGTGCTGCAGCACTGTTCTCCCCCTCCCTCTGACACTCTGTTTTAGCTCCTGTCTTTTTAAGGCCCGCCCTGCTTCATTCTTTTACATGCACAAAGACCTATATAACACAATGGAGGAACACAATGTCCCAACTCTTCCCGACTACTACACGTGCACCCATGTGTGTTCTTAAATGGGGTATTTCAATATGTTGTGATTCTGTAGTCCTTCTCTGTGAGTTCACATCTCTCTCGTGTGCATTTTTCTGCACTAAATGATTTATGTAAAGTTGAGTGGCGAGTCTAGACAGGACATTTACCTCCATACTCCATTACATATGGGCACACAGACATATAGTAACATACCTTCTTTGCTGCAAACTGACCTGTTTCGGACTACTCCAGGCTCTCATGGGACGTCAGTGACATAGATACAGAAATCTAATAACATGCATCATCGTTAGTTAAGGATATGCATTTGAGATGAAGGTAATCACCTAGAGATGAAAATGCTGGCTATGGAAATTACTGTTAATTAGCGGGGAAGATTTCAGATACTACAGATGAAGCAAAACCACGCCAACCTCGATTTCCCACACACACTTACACACAGTTTCAAAGGACAGCCTTACAGCTGGCATATTTTAGGTTTACTTTCCACAGAGAATTTTCTTGGCTTCCTTCGAGGAGCTCATTTAAGTTGCATTTTTATATCTACATGTAAACCTTTGTTATTTGTGATTGCAGTGTTTGAGATTGGCTGTATGTGTGTAGATATGGATAAACTTGAGGGATGTTTATGTGAACTTGTTATTTTGTGTGAAGGTACATACAGTAATGCATACATTCTGTAGGTACCTTTTCTTACTTTCCAAAACATTTGCAAACAAGCTGTGTTACTGCAGAGTATTCACCTTTTATATTCATGATAAGTCATTAGAAAAGCCCCTCATATAAACGGAAACCGCTGAACTGGGGTATGTGCTGTGATCTGTGCCATTTTGAGCCCTTGTTTTATAAATCCTCCAAACCCCAGTGGTATTAGTGCCTTGTTATACACATTAAACTGTACAGAACAGATTGCTTTCTAGTGTAGTGTGCAATATGGTGCTGTTATGTGTGTGTGTGTGTGTGTGTGTGTGTGTGTAGAAGAAAGTCCTCTCAGAGGCTAAAATTAGGATGAAACTTTATCTCAGAGTATTGATTTATGTTTGTTTTGTCCAAAGGGGCTCTATTAAAGTGTTGGTGTGAGGTTTATACCACTTAAATTGTGTTGTATGTGTTGGTCATATTACATCCAAACATTTAGATACTGTTTTCCCATTTCTGCCTAATTTCTCAAAGAAATATTTCATATTAGCACTGTCGTTCTGTAAGAATTGCTGCACACAGCACTTCTAGTTCAGCATGCAGTATACATACATTATAACTTCAACAACAAGGGTTCCAATCCCTGTCACCTTGGAAAAGATGCAGACATAGTTTCCAGTGAGAATTTGGGTACGAGTGTGCATCAACTAAGGCAATTAGATACGCTTTTCATGTAACTCCTTGACCTTCCCTGTGTGCCGGGATTTACAAAATGTTGTATCGCTTTGTGTGTACAAGTGTTTGTATGCAAATTTAATCTCTTACAGAATCTGACCAGATGGTCAGTGATTCCCCAACCAGTTTAATTACATTTTTACATTTTTGAACACAGTGTATCACTGTTCTTGTCTCTGCGTGCCTGTACATGTCCTGTATGTAATTTTACAGAGAGTTTGGCCAGCTGGCGGTGGAACTCCTCGACCAGTCCTATAAACAGGACGAGCAGATGGCCATGAAGCTGCTGACGTACGAGCTGAAGAACTGGAGCAACGCCACCTGCCTGCAGCTGGCGGTAGCAGCCAAGCACAGAGATTTCATCGCTCACACCTGCAGTCAGATGCTGCTGACCGACATGTGGATGGGACGCCTGCGGATGCGCAAAAACTCAGGCCTGAAGGTAAAAGAAGCTGCACAGCTGTTTGGGATAACCTTTGGGTAAAGGACAGTGTGCTTACATTAAGTAGCATCTCTGTGCACTTCACAGTAACTTCAGGCTTCAGGCTAGAAATGCAGAGTTGCACTGGAACGCTTGAATCCCCGCAGACTTATTTGTGAAAAGTGATGGCTGAGAAAGTAATGAGAAAGGCTCTCAGCTATCTGAGAAACTTCTGCAGAGGTGGCCCAAATCACTCCTGTGGATCTGCTGAGTGGTGCTGCTAAATGGAGAGTATGTGACAGCTGCCAGGTGTGGAAATGTAGAGATGTGAAGCAGAGAGAAGCGCTGATTACCTTTCTGTAGAAAACGAAAATTGTTAGTTGCTTTGGACGCAATGTTCCTATATGAGAAGCAGAGGGCACCCAGCATTAGGTGATTACCAGGCCCACACGCAATCTGCAGCCACAGAATTCAGTAAACAACTCCCCAGATTTTCCACAGATTCTGACCGAGCAGAGTTGCTGCTTGTTACACTCAGAACATTGACACATGTTCAGCCCTTTTTTTGCATGTGTGGGACTGTCGTGTGTCGTTTTCAGTTAATGTTGTGAAAATTTGTGGTGCGGTGTGAGAATACGTTAAAAATTGGATTTACTGCCGGAAGTACTGAATATTGATTTCAAGCAGTGTTATCATTGTCGATTGCTTTGATTTATTATGTTTGTTTATTTTTGGTCAAAAACGGTCTTTGTCATCTTAACTGAATAAGAAACATTCCTCTGACTGCTGCAGATTTTTGCTCTGGATCACCACTAAAAAACTGAACGAAAAAAAAAATCAGCAGATTCTGTTTGGGTTCACTTATTAAACATGTATTTCAGTATATTAGTGTAAGTATTAAATGCAGGTCATTTAAAAACATTGGCAGGTGTATTTTCCTCACAGTTATATATAGAATTGATGCATATCTTTGTCACAATTCTCAAATATCAGGATATAGTCAAATAAACAATTAAATGATCAATTCAGATAACCCATATGCAGTAAAACATAAGGCTATTCATCTTCATTTAATGGAGCTGAGAGTACACCCGTCTGGCTGGGTATATCTGTGGTTTCACTATGATGACTCATTCACAATAATGTAGAGAGCGCTGGGCTGTGAAAAGACCACAGTGACCACTGACAGTTAAAACACTTTATCTTCTAAATAAGCTCAGGGGTAAACAGACCCAACCCCGATGGAAAAGTCGGTCTGGTACACTTTCTGGACAAATTGAGATCCAGCCTTTTTGTTAATAACAGAAAGTTATACTTGATTTCAGGGGGGTTTATTTGTAGGAAAGAGGTTTTTTTGGAAGCTAATACTTTTAATTATGTAACTGTGTCTGGATGAGGTTGCCCTCCAGGTCCAACTTTGGTCTTCATTAGTATGAGCCTACAAAGCATCTTATTAAGCCGGGAGGGACAGAAGAACAGAACTTATTTTTTCAAAACATTGTGTCCAACATATTTTATATCGAATGCTTATTTGGTGAACATCCTTTGAGTCCAGAGTAGATTCATTTAAGACTGGAGCAATCTTTGCTCACGCTGGCTTTCTCGATGTCTGGTGGTAGGGTGAAGAGTCACCCTGAGAGTTGCTGGAGGGACGGCTGGGTTCACACTCGTTCATACATAGAATGAGACAGGGGAATAGGTCTTGGAGCAGGGCTGACTGCAAGTGCTTTAAGTATGGTTTGGCCTTTGCAGGAGGGAGAGAGATAGTTCACTGCTAAAGCAAACTCACCGGAGCAGAAAGACAGAAAGGAAACCACAAGTGGAACAAACAAGATTCCGTGCCCCCAGAAGTTCATGATACTGCAAATAACATTGTCAATATGTTGTCAAAATAATATGTGTGTACATTTTTGAGTTGCTATAGTTGTTAGGGCATTCGGCCCCACCCCTCCAACACTCTCATACCATACCAGTATACCGTTACTGGAGGCTGTGAGCCAACTATGCAAAGACGAGTACATTGATTTCTGCACACATCAATGAGTCTGACAAACTATTGATGTCTTTGCTTTCAACCCCTCGACATGACTGATGACAAGAGAAGTAGAGACATCACTTTTTGTGCTGCGGTTTTAATTGTATTTTTCACAAGTCACTACCCTCATTATATGTCATCCTGATACCATCCTTATTAGCATTCATATTAGTGGCATATTGACTCTGTATTAGTAATTTTAAAACTCCTATTATGCCTGACCACATTCTATTACTACTAGGCCATCAACTAAGAGTTTCCCTCAGTAATTTCCTAATTACTGCTTATTGATAAGGAAGTTCTTGAATAGAAATTAAGATCATAATATGTTTTGCTCAGTATTGGACATACTCTATAGGGCAGGTGGTACCATAAGAATAGTCATAAGTAATTGTTATTTCTTCCGCTTTATTGATGAAACACGTATTGCCTTCAGATTAAATACTTTCATCAGTATTGGTGGGGAAAAAGTGGGTGTTTTGGATTAAGAGCAGCCGACTTGAAGGCAATCATTCCCCAGAGGATCTTTTGACCATCCAACCTGAGCAGTCAGACTGCCCCAGGCAGGGAGAGAGTTGGAATAAGAGCCATGCTAATCCAGCTTGGTTTTAAGGCTGCTCATGACTAATGTTTGGTCGCAGGAAAAGGAAATGGACATAGGGGACTAAGGCTGGCCAAACAATTAATGAAATCAGAGACTGTTGTGCCTCCTGAGACCTGTCTCCACCACAACATCACGGATCAATCTGTTGTACTCAACAAGCGGGCAGTGTTTCAAGCCAACAGAGTGCAGGACTACGGCTGAATGATGGGACTAACATTCATGCTAGGTGCTCACACTCAAAGTGGATTGACAGTACAAATTCAAAAGATACACTACATCTTTATTTATATATTAATAACTGTATACATATGGGTGTTCTGTTTTTGTGTAGCATGACGGAGTTTAACAACTTTAATTTTGTCATGCAAACCTGTGTTGTACATTGACCAACACACTACCTTGTACCTTTTTTTGTCCCTCAATTTTCATAGATTGGATCTATTCTTGTGTAGTGAAACATGAAACTAAATGTATTTACAGTGTCTAAAGAAGTCTTGATTAAGCCTTTCTCACTCAGATTACGTTCCACATTCTGACATAAGGTCTTACTCATGACTTATTCACTATTATACAGCACGTAGTTCCGACCAAGCAATCTGATTGGTCAACAAGAAATTTAGAACTCAAAATATTACTCCGCCAAGTCTGTGGCAACATTGTGACAGTCAGAGCTGGAGTAGGAAACGGCAAAAAAATAGGCTACAAAATGGATCGGTTTGTTGTTAATTTTGATTTATTTGGCAGTCTCAAACTGCTTCTGCTTTCTGCCCTAAGGTAAATTTTCGTATACGTGTTCATTTAACGACTAATGCTTATTGGTGTAGCATGATGAAGGGACTCAGAAAAGACAAACTTTGTTCGTGTGGATGCGACTGACACAATGTTTTAACCACAGACAGTTTAAAGTCAAGACATGAGCACATGCTTATTCAGTATGAATGAATAAAACAAATAAACAGTTACATTAATATAATTACTTACAGCATTTCAGTAATTTAGCTCCCTATTAGCTACTTTTTAAAATATGAATACACTTAAATAAATCGGCAAGTGATTGAAAACAATCACCAACCCTGGACTGTCTAGCAATATGCACCAGATTATGAATCCATACACGTTTTCGATCACTGTATCATGTTGGTCTGTTTTTATTGTGTTTTCTGGAGTCTTCGCTGTTTGCTCTTTGTTTCCTTCCTCTGTCTCTGTGCTCTTTTTCAGCCTGATTTTCAAGCATTTTCTGTTTATCTGTGCAGTATTGATTTAGTTCAGGAAATTCCGATACCGAGATAAAACATTAACGTCAGCTCAGAGTTCACTCATCTGCGACTAGAAAATCCTTTCAGTTGCTAGGTCGTTACTAAGGGTTGGATTATTTACTATAGTGGTAAACTACGTTCCATTACACATATGAGTCTACTGACGTGACTGATTTTGTTTCAGTTATTAGTCAGATCCCACGCACACTCGCAAAAACCTTTCAAATTTGAGAGCAAATTGTCCATCAACATGGATATATTTTGATTATACATTTTATTTTTGATGGTATTAGTTGTATGATAGCAATATTACCCTCGAGGGTAACTTCAGTGCTGCTTGCGGACCTCAGTGCAAGCGCCTCGGTCCTGACCGCATCATTGTCGTGCTCAAATGACCTTAAAGCACACCCTCGAGGGTAATATTGCTTAAGTAGAACATGTGTGGGTGAATAAGTGTCCAAATTTTAGTGAATTAGTTATGAGCAAGACCTCAACTCAGAATGGGGGAGATATTCTGAATCAGAAAGGCCTAATTTGGAGGACACTATTAACACATGTAGTTTTGTTACATAAGAATAGAGAATGTGGCGTGGCACTAAATGGTAAATGGACTTACATTTATATAGGGCCTTTCTGGTTCAAAGACTACTCAAAGCACTTTGCAACACATTACATTCACCCAATCACACGCACAATCATACACGGTGGAGGCTGGCCATGCTCATTTCTATGCAAAGCCATGGACACACATCCACACACCAGTGGAACTAGGAGCAATTTGGGGTTCAGTATCTTTTCCAAGCAGCTGGGGGATCTGAGGATCTGAGGATCTACCTCTTGAGCAACTGCCACCCCGGCTCTTGTGGTACCTTATAAAGCCCAGACTGATTAGAGTGTGTCAACCTTGTAATTTATGCCATCATCCTGATTAAGAAGCAATAGTTTGGCAGTTTTTTGTGGCCTAGTAGCTGTAGCTGAATATGGTAAGGCAAAATAAGGCCTCACTAAGTGCTTTTTAATGAATACTGATCAGTCAATATGCTACTTATATGCCTGATAATAAGCAACTTGTTTATGTCTTTAACATTACATTATTTTGGTTAGTCATCTGTCTTTTTAAATTATAAGATACATTTTCAGTCCAGTAACTGGTCAGACATTAATATAAAGTAAACTTAAACTGATTTCATTCAGTTAGATTTTTAGCCACTGGTCAAAACACTGAAATCAGATTAAATTTACTGTTTAATTAGTCGAAGACAACTGCTTCCAGAGATAAGAAAACACACTGCTCTCCATCTTCTCTTTCCTCTATTGGTCACTTTCTCACTGTGGTAACAGCCTCGCTCTCGCTTCTCTTGTTTGAGTGGTACTTTGTACTGTATCTGAAGTGTTTACAGCACGCCTGGCTCCCTTCTCTGCTGCGGGTGTTTGTTCCTCTCATCTATCGTGGCGGCACAATACTCTTGCTGCCTGTCTGGACTAATGCTTTTGTAATCGACTCCCGCAATGAGAACCCTCGCTTTAGCGGTTGTAAATACCAAGGCTTTGTCATTCAGCCATGTACAGGCATGAGGGGAAAGTGGTTTTCTCTGATCATGAAGGTTAGTTTGTTCCAGATTTCTGTGTCCTAATTATCAAGGCGCTGTTCATGAAACTGTACTTCTTTGTCAATTCTGTCACTTCAACCTCCACTTCCTCATCACTCAGGTAATCTTAGGGCTGCTTCTGCCACCGTCTATCCTGAGTCTGGAGTTCAAGAACAAGGATGAGATGTCCTACATGCCCCAGGATCAGGAGGCGTACCTGCAGGAGAAGGAGGAGGAGGAGCCTGAGAAACCAGTCAAGGAGAAGGAGGAGGAAGACATGGAGTTCACAGTAAGATCTTACTGTGAGACGCAGTACAACTCCGTGGTGAGAGAACCCACCTCAGCCCCGCATCTCAGAATCTATACACATACTCAAATGTTAAACAGGTGATCATTGAACACATAGCCCAGATTCTGTGTCTTTTGTACATTTCTCTTGTGGACCAGTTTTATACAACCTGTTCACAATGAGATGTCGATATGCACACACATACGCACATAGTTCTCTACACACACACATACTTGTTTCTCTATTCTGGCCAACTGGACCCCTCCAGCCAAATCGGCCTTTCCTGTTTCTCGTCGTCTCAGCAAAGACATGGTCTTGGAGTTGTAGCGTCTCAGTCTGTCGCCGCTTGTGGGTTCCCTCGTGTATGTTTCTTCTTCCACCTATCTCCTCCTCTACTTCTTTCTACTTTTCTTTGGTCCCTCTCGTTCTCTGCCCAGCTCTCTCTCTCTCTCTCTTTCTTTCTCTCTCTCTCTCTCTCTCTCTGCCTCTGTTGTTCCTTCGTTTCTTTTGCTTTCAGCCCCCCCTTCCTCTAGCTCTTTCTCTCTCTCTCTCCGTCTCTCCAAGCTCAGTTCTGATTGAGGTACAGTACTGTATGCTAGCCGATTGCTGCCCCTCACTCTCTCCCATCATGATGATGGCTTGCTGCAGCATACCACTCAGCATGTTGGCTGATGAGCATGGGAGGCCCAGGCTTTTGCATTATATAACCATGTCCGCCTGCTGCTGCAGAGCTTAAATCATGCAGAGTCTGAGCATCTTCTCCCGGCTCACAGTTGAAGAGTTGATCCATCTGCATAGACATGGGTGTACAGCAGGATTAGGACTCGTTCCATTTCAATCCAATCAATTGTGGAGATGATACCAAGATCCAGTTTGTTTGTTGAAATGAAGAGCAGGATTATGAAAGACAATTTTTAATACACAAACTGAATCTAGCAGACAGGCTACATTAGCGTATGCAGACTGTTAATAGAGCCGCAACACAAAGAAACTGGCTACGCCAAGTGTGAGTGCAGTGCGTAAGAAATCCATTCTACAATCATAAGAATAGACCAGTCTGCTCTCTGTCTTCAAAAACTGAAGACAGAGTACAAAAAAGGAAAGCTCACTGTCTTGATTTGCCTGCCACTTGAACTTTACACCGTACTTGCGCTGCAGGTATAGCCAGTAAAAAGATGCATTCAGTGGCACATCAGCTCTGTGAATGGTTCTCATACGTTACGTGTAGCCACAGTGTGAGGTTATCCCGTTAAGCGATTGAATTGAAGTTGAACGTCTTTCAGAACCACTGTACATACTCTCCATCTGCATTTAGCATAGCCAGCAAGCAAGCACAAAGATTCACAAAACGGGCCATTTTACACATGCAGTTCTTGAGGCACTGAGGTACACAAAGAACCCGGCTGCCAAAGGATGCATTTGCAATGGTCCTTTACTATTGTCCTGGCTTCTGACTGTACAAATGCACCTTCAGACACTTATGAATCACACAAAGATTCATACAGATATACACAGACTGCTACACCACAGAGGGAGATTGTATTGTCCTATCCTCAGATGCTTTAGATAAACCACACTGTGATGAATGTTATAGCTTGTGTGATCTCCACTTGCTGATCAGATAATGTGCATGTTCAGTACAGTAAAGGCATGGTGTGATTTACACGCTGGCATCTGAATCTGTTCACCCTGAAGGCCCCCGTCTGTGTGTGCCTTGGGCTAAACTTAGACTGTTTATGTGTCAAACAATGGAAAAATATAGAAATCCCTTGGTTCCTTACTGATGGTGACGTCTTCTTTAAATTCTTAGCGATGATTTTATCACCCACTCAGTGGCCTGGGAACTTAAACCAACGACTCATGTATTTCAAATATTTGGACAGATCAAATATTTATCTTTCCTCAGGTCTGCTATGTTGCCCTACAAAGACAGTGCAGTAACTACAGAAGCAGTGAAGCAGGCTTTTCAGACTGGATGGCAAACTGTAAAAAATATCATTTGTAAATGTTTTCAAATTGTCATTTTTGACTTTGTCATATTAGAACCAACACAATAGGCAATGAAATGCAATATACTCCACTGTGCCTTTGATTAAAGGCGGAGACAAGAACTGCAAATTAGCTACAGCTAGATGTGCTACATATGGTTCATAGGTTGCTATTATGTATGATGTATCATTGCCTACAAGTATCGTCCCACTCAAATAAACCATTAAAAAACAATCACTGCTCAGAGAAACGGCAGTTCTTATCAGTTTTAACTAGGTTTTTGAGGAAAATGTACTTTGATTTAATTATAATTTAGTCCACCAAGCTATTACCAAGCTACAGAGCAGTAACTATAGAAAATACTGCCTTTTGGTTTATAGAGTGCTGCAGGGATGATACATTTTTGTTGGCTAACTTGGAAGTTAGCATCGCGCTGGTTCACTTGACAAAGCTCCTGTGAGATTTTTCCATTGGATTTTGTATTATTACAGAAAATAAGCTATGTGTTAAACACAAGTTTATGATACTTGCACATTTTGTTCAGTTCAAAGATGAAAACTTTTGTGATTTTTAAAGCGTAAACACAATCACCAGAATGATATAGCTAACGTTAAGCTATAATGAACTACATTGTGCTCCACATTTCGTTAGAATGGTTAGAATATTTTCCAGTTAAAGTCAACGTATCTTATGTCGTAGAACAAAACGTGAAAATATCCTACGCTTTTTTTAACAACAGGTTACTGCAGATTTATAAAAACCTTTATAATATTTGTTTATATTGTAAAATCGATGTGAAACAAGGATGTTCGATACAAGTTATAATTCAGTTTTGATATGATAAAATAATAGATATGTAGTTACTGCGTTTTGTCTGTTGGGCAGTATACTTCTTGACATACAATACAATTCAGTGAATAAACTCCCTCAGAGGTCTGGTGTTGCTTTGACATTGAGACCATGACCCATTAAATCAGTGGGCTGTGAACCCTCTCTCATGGATAAGGAAATGTGTCACAGATTGAAAAGAGATATCTATGTCTTACCCTCTATCTTTTCTTTATCTGTCTTCTTTCTGTCATTATCTTGTCTCTCTTCTGCTTCTTAATTGTTGTCTGAGACACAATCCATGAGTGTCCTTGTCTGCGTCATACAGTGTTACCAGCCTTCACCCAACACTCCACCTCAAACACACATCTCACATTTTGGAATGACATTGCCTGTGCTTGCTTTTTTGATTATGATATTAAAACTGTGCAGTGTCCATAATGTAACCCTCTCCCCCTTCTTTTTTTTCTCCTTTTTCCTTTGTTATTCGACTCTTCCCATCCCACCTCCCCTCTTTCACATACTTATCTTCATCTCCATCCTCTCTGTGCGTCTCCCCCACACTCCTCCTCCTCTGTCTTTCCAATCTGTCACACCTCCCTCCTCCCACTCTTTCCATGCTTTTATCCCTCACACCTTTCACTTCCTCCCTCGCTCCATGTGGGGTTTGCATTCCCCAAGGCAATGCTGGGTAAGGTTACCACAGAGACATCCAGAAAGAAGGATGTTGAGGAGGTTCAGAACCGCCACCGCCTCATCCCCATGGGACGCAAGATATACGAGTTCTACAACGCTCCAATTGTCAAGTTCTGGTTCCATACGGTCAGTGTCAGCTGCAGCAACGCCACGTACATACTTAGCTTGCTGCTGCCACTGTCAGTGCTAACTGTATTTCTGTAACATCAACTATTCCTGGTTCCCTGCCATTTGCTTCTACTGCCACAGTGCCTCTGTTGTCATTAACCTGCTGTTCCACTCTGTCATTACCCAGCTTCTGTTAGGTGGGAAGCTTCTGTGTGAAAGAGATTGGGAGAGTGATGGAGGCAACATGGGGAGAAAAGTGCAGCTGAGAGAAAGAGATCAGAGATTGAACAAGGAGGTTTTGTGTTAACTGTGTAAACAGACGCTGAACCCTGTCAGTTATAGCATATTGCCACAGGATGAAATATTACAATACGTAAATAAAGTGTTTACATATGTGGGGAAGTCTGCATGTTTTATGTGTGTCCTAAAATCTTTCTATACAGCACTGTTCATGTGGATTCTGTAACTCCAGGGGCCAAATGTATAAACAATGAGTGCACACAAAAAATGTGTATGATTTTTCCCACCACTGGTATTTATAGAGGAAGAATGTGAATAAAGAATGTGCGTACTTTGCACTTACTTCAGACCAGCATACACACATTTTTCTAGAGCCAGCTGTGGGTAAAACAATGAAGTGTACTTAAAATATAAGGGGAGCGATGTAAACACTGTTTGTTTACAGTTTTGCCATTGTCACTGATTGTGTTGTTATTTATCAGTCCACACAGCGTTCAGTAAAAGGTCGCTCAGTGGCACATTGATCATCTGAATGTATTATTATTTTTATTTTTTTTGATACTTGATGATTCTTCTTTTTATTGACTTTGAAGCCATTTCTCCCCTGGTAATGGACTTATCATTTCATCCTAAATTAGAGTCACTTATTAAAGTAATTTTCAGTATAAACTCTATTAACCACTGATTATTGTTCTGACTTTTAATAATCATGATTTACAGATCAATGTGATGAATTAGTGGTACAGGCGGCATTAAAAGCTGCAGCCGTGTGTAATGACAGCTGTTGTGATGCTGTTGGAGAACTTCGCTGCAACTCTGCTTTCTGTTCCGCCAGGTCTAATAGTGGAGTAGTGGAGTGGGTATAAGTATCGATATATAAACAGATGTTTAAGGGCATTTCTTCATCTGTTTTTTGATAATTGTGGCAGTGGAAATGAAGCTTGTGCATGTGCAACAGTTTCCACAATGATTAAGGGTTATAAAACAGAACCAGGCATATGAGCAGCTTTATAAATCTGGCGAAAAGAGTGTGTATGCAGATTTCTGTCTCCGCATACACACAGTTTTAGTCGAGTTTTTTGCATCTGGCCCCTGATTTCTTTGAAGTCTGTGTGGGCTTGTGTTTAGTACAGTATCTGCCTGTGAGTGTGTGTGTGATGTTTGATTTAAGCTGATTTTTTGTTTCCAATCTTAGGCTCCTTCAATTTGCTTGCCCAGTGAAAACATCTTTTTCCATCACCGGCAGGGATTTCCCTGTTTATTTATGCTGTGAAAATATTTTGACTGCGCTTTGTTTCATCCTGTTTTCTCTACACTGGCTATTTACTCCCCTCATACTCTTCTCACCCCTCGCTTCCTCTTCCTGCCCTCGAGGTTAAAGAGAATATACTCTGAATTTCATTATTGCTCTGATAAGAACAGATGCTGGATTTTCTCAGGGTCAAATGTGGTATTTACATCTTTACTAGATTTGTATTCAAACCTGTCATCCGCTGCAGAGCGCTGCCCATTTATAGCTATATTAGTCAAATATATCACACAAACCAACTGTGCATGGGGGACGGAATGACAGTCCTGGTCACACATGATTAAAATCATTTTGGCTGCTTACTTGACTAGAATGCTTGATTTAAGCATGGACTGGAAGAGAAACCATCCCCAGTGTCTTTGTTTCTACTTTAATCCATAATTTAAATATGTTAAAGCTTTTCATTTTTGTGTCCAAATCACAACTAAATATATTCATGCCATTTAAATGTTCTCCAGTCATATTGGATCACTGATCACTGAATCAAAACATATGATTGAACTGATGTCAGGACCTGTGAATGAGGTAAACATGTAAAAATTGATTTTGAATACATTTGTGTCAAGTCTCAGGCCTTCAGCCTTGCATCGTAATCACATTTTTATCTAGCGTGGATCATGATGAGCCAGAGCGCCAAAAGAAGTGGTGGAAATAAGAAATTAGACAGCTGACATGTACTTAAATAGACATAGCCACAGGAGGAGCATAATGGATATTTTCAGCCCAAGTGTGGACATACAGCAATCAAGTGTCTTGACATCAAACCTCTATTATCAGATCAGAGACGCTGCATAAATGATGGTGTAATGGGGATCAATCATTCACCTGATAGCTGTTTCAAACAAAACCCCTTTTCTCTGTACTGTAGCCCTGTGGAGAGAGAATTTCACTTTATTGATGCTTGTGCTTTATTGAGCTGCTGTTGTGTTTTACGTAGATGGCGTACGTTGGTTACCTGATGCTGTACAACTACATCGTCCTGGTCAAGATGGACCTGTGGCCCTCTCCTCAAGAGTGGATTGTCATCGCTTACATCTTCACCAACGGCATTGAGAAGATGAGAGAGGTACCACCCATCCTAGCATGCAAATGTGCACCCTGCATGCACTACTGTATTGAAAACTCAATAATCAATTCTTCACCACTACTTAGTGAACCGAAGACACAAAGCCAGTCATATAGTTATGATTGTTCAGTTTAATTCAGTGAGTTCTGTGGCTGAGGGCCGAGGCTTAATATTATGTCCATATCAGCAAACTCTTAATAAAGAGGGAAACTGTGATAATTGAAGGGAGAGAAAAAGAAAGAATCAAATGGAGAGAGAAAGGAACAGGAGACTGGTTGAGATGAAGGATAGAGACAGAGAAGGGAAAAAACACAGGAAAAAAAGGCGTAAAGAGAAAATAAGGTATGTGCCATATGAGACTCTCTAGCTCAGCCTCATTCTGTGGCTGTGTTTGTACTGTAAGTGAATGAAATGCATTAATCATTATGTCACATCTTTCTCAGCTGCTCAACAATTCCTCCTCAGACATCTGCTAGATGCCCTGATTGATGAACTCATACTGCCCTCTAATGGTGGTCAAGATATAATGCATTTCTTCTCTGTTTCAATCACGTATTTTTTTTTCATTCTCACCTCCAGATCCTGATGTCAGAGCCGGGGAAGTTGTTACAGAAGGTGAAAGTTTGGCTTCAGGAGTACTGGAACATCACAGACCTCATGGCCATCCTCATATTCTCTGTCGGCATGGTCCTGCGTCTCCAGGAGCCACCGCTCATGAGCTATGGGCGCGTAATCTATTGCGTAAACATCATCTATTGGTACATCCGGCTGCTGGACATCTTCGGGGTCAACAAGTACCTCGGTCCCTATGTGATGATGATTGGCAAGATGGTGAGAAGAGGGCAGGGGTGGTGATGTCTCTGTGTGTGTGTGTGTGTGTGTGTGTGTGTGTGTGTGTGTGTGTGTGTGTCTGTGTATGTGTGTGTGTGTGTGTGTGTGTGTGTGTGTGTGTGTGTGTGTGTGTGTGCGTGTGTGTGTGTGTCTTTCTTTGCTCATGTTTTTCTCAGGCCATCATTATTCTTCATTTATGTCTGGCTTTTCCTACCTTCCACACAGTACATACTGATTATAAAAGTTTACCAGGACCTATGATTACAAAGGTTCATTTGTGTGTGCTATGCAGGCTCGGGCCCTAATGGACCTTCTAAACCTCATTGTTTGATCTCAGACAGCACAAGATCAGAGCTCCTGATAAATACGTGTAGACAGAACTACAGAAGGGATCAAAGGTCCAAATCTGTATCTGATGTTCTCCTGTCTTTGACATGGGCTGTGGACCGCTGGACCCAAGCTGTCTTTGATATGAAAATGTAGCCATTAGTTAAAGAGAGAAGAAACCTTATTATGTGACTATAACCAGATGTGTTTCAGTTTTTGTTAAAAAAGACAATGAATGGTAGCCTCAATAAAAGAAAACACACAAAGGGTGTGGAATATAAATCAGCTTGGAGGAAGTGTTTGTCCCTCTAAGGCTCTTTGACTTACTTAATCAATCAGGGTTTTATGGAAATCAGGTGTATTTTAAATATTGTAATGTTTATAAAAGTGTATTGAGTTGAGGTTTCATTTCAGAACAAATTCAAATTGAAGTTTGATTGACCAACCAAGACTCTGGGAATCATAGTAATCAAAAAATTAAAATGCAGACCATCATTTATTAAAACTTGTTAAACTCCTTCTCCTGCTGTAATGGACCAGACTTGTTTAGCCCCATTGCTGCTTTCTTCATTTAAGCCATTCCCTCTGATTTTATCATCTGCTGCCTTCAAATGGAACTATGACAGGGAAATGTATACATGATATGCTCGGCAAGTCGTTAAAACGCCACTGCTATGCAATGGCATCTAGAAGCCACCCAGGCTGATAGGGAGCAGGGAAAGTACTGCATATAGAAGATGAGGCTGTTGAGGTTGTAATATCAACATTTCCCTCAGACATATTATGAAATTAGAAAGGGAAACTGTGCAAAGCCCAGCCCATGTACAGAGGTTACATCCTTGCTGCTGTAGCTCAGGGAGTGTGGCCTTGTAATAAAGCCATGAAAGCGCCAGAAAAAAATATTTAATAAAAGAAAAACTCTATCAGACTAACATTACAATATATTAACTTACCATCCACCGTATGCTGAACTTACACGGCCTCCGCCATTTCTGAAAAGGTCAGCGAACACGCAGCGACTCATGGACTCTGAGCTTTCAGAAAATTTCAACATAAGGTCCAGACACACCAATCTGACGTCAAACAGCTCTCTGCATTAAAGGCCGACTGTTGCGTTGGCTCAGGCCTCCTGTGTTTTAGCGAAAAGATGCACTTGAACACACCGCAAAGACTACAGCTAGTGGCTATCTAGCTCGTACATTCTGCCACTGCGTGAGAGGAAGTATCACCAATATACAAACCATTGTTATGACTAAGCAGCAATACAGCCACTTCTAATCAGTAATTATGTCTGATAAGAAGTTGCAAACGGCACTGGGGAAGAGGCAGAGGAGAAAAATTAGGGGAAATTGTGCTAAATGGGTGAAATAACTGATACTATAGCAACGGACTCAGTGGGTTTTCCCTTTCGTTTTGTGGTTCTCTTTTTGTGAACTGATCCACTTACCTGAGCAGCCAATCAGATTGTGGGACACACTGCACTGACCAGAGCTCACTGACAGCTCTGACAATGCCCGACAGCAAGACCATCAGCCTCGTGTGTCAGGGTCTTAAGAGGTCTTGAATACTACAAGAGGGGGTGTTCGTATGAGCATCGAAAACACGACCCGATTTGAAGGCAGCAGTCGTTCCTTTCTAAAACAACATTCCCACCAACTGTTCCCTGCTTTTATTCACTTCTTTAACCACTCACTCCTTCCCTTCTCTCTGACAATCCTCCTCTACCCCCCTCCCTTTGTCAGATGATCGACATGATGTATTTTGTGATCATCATGTTGGTGGTGCTGATGAGTTTCGGAGTGGCGCGTCAGGCCATCCTCAACCCGAATGAAGACCCGTCCTGGATGCTTGCAAGGAACATCTTCTTCATGCCTTACTGGATGATCTATGGAGAGGTGTTTGCCGACCAGATTGACCGTAAGTTCAGGGCCAGAGCATCAGAGCTTTGGAATAAAGATATTTTTTCTTTAATTTCAGGGGACAATAAAGAGAGATGCAAGTGATATGACTGAATATGCACTTTTCAGAATTACATTCAGTTACATGGAATTCACATTCAGTCATTCCTCCACAGGTTGACACTGAAAGTTGTCCTTTTATAATACATTATTGTCAAATACAAGAGAAGTTGCATAATATTAGTCATATCTGCATAATTTTTCCTTTCAAATTCTGTAGCTCCTTACATCAGGACATATTGTTTTTACTGTCATACTGTCTGGATCTTTTTTGTCTCCACATTATTTTCATATTGTAGACAAAGTGACTTTTGACTCAATAAATCAAACATAGACTGTGAGCAGTGTCTGTGAGAAAATGTCTTGAGAGTGAGAGTGCATCCGTGTGCTGGCCTGTTGTCTTATGGGATGGTAGTGTATATGATGGTGTGTACAGAATGTGAGGAGTGGCCCAAAGAGAAGAGATCTGAAATAATGTTTTCATTCTTTGTTTCAGATATGCATAGTAGGAAGTTACAGCACAGGCTGAATGAAAAACTCTGGCTGGTCGAAAATTACTTTCGAACTCACGGAAGCTGGCGTAGTAATGGTGCATTCCACATTTTCCAGTGCAGTCAAAATCCCAGTAAATCAATACATACAGACCTCAATTTAACCACATCTACGTATCCCACCTCTCCTTCATCATCCTCACATTACCACCATGTCATGCCCACTCCCACCACTAGAGGCCACTTGAGACAAAAGTGTGCATGCAGCTCCACACGCTCTAAGGTTAAAGTTGCGTTTGTGTGTTTGGTATCTTGGGTCAGCTGCTGTATCTAAACAATATCTTCCTTAAATATTCACAGAAGCTTGTTTTAGATCATTTAAAAACAATGACAGCCTCATTCATAAGGCTGCTCATCTTCTCCGAATCTTTGATTGACTGGTAGCTTGACCCAAGGCTGTAACTTGTAAGCAACTTTAACCTTACTGGTTTTGGCACTGGCTGGCAAATGGCACTGTTACATGGCAGTAGCACTTTTTTCAAATGTGTTCTAATATTATGGTTTTGTCACGACTGTCACATCAAGAGGAACTATCAAGGTTTAAACTTTGATATTCCCTCGATGTTTCTTTCACCCGTTTGTTTCTTGACTTTTAATTAGTTTCATTTGAAAAAGTGACCCTGCCATGTTAACACCGTCTGTCACATAAACCATGTCACCCTGCCCTTAACACCCGCTCAGCTTCTCACTGGAGCAATGACAACATTGCCAGAATATTTCTACCAATATTTCACCAACATTTAACATAAGCAAGCATTGAAATGTACATATCAATTCCACACCATACACGTAAATATACACACATCCACACAAAATATTTTAATCAGCCACCTTTCATCAACAATAATCTGTTTTTTCACGTGGTTCAGTTGTCAGAGTTTTTAATCCAAATTTTTTTAAAGGTAAAAATATGTATTTATTTTTTAAAATAGAAAAATTACTTCAGTTCTCTGTCTTTGGGCTGCATTGTGTGAATCAATTGAACATCAAGCAATGATGAGCATGACTAGAATGAATCTCAAAGGCAAACAAACCAAGAACAAATGCTGAATGTTCCCCAGATAAGCCGCAGCAACTGAACCATCACAGATGGAAAAAACATACTATGTATCCTAAATACATCTCAAATGATTTAGAGCAATCCACCCTTGCTGAATGAAGCTAAGGCACACATATGTGACAATATATTTCAAACATCGACTACATGTTTAAATATATTGGGAACACAGATTGTGATGACACATGATAAATGCATTTTTTTGGTGTATTTTTGTTTTCAGATGCACATTTCTGAACATGAGCCCCAACCATTATAGTGTCCACTCGCTCCAGTCCCCACGCTAAGAAGCATAAAGACGAATTATGCTTCTTGTTTGTTTGCAAAATATGCAGTTATGCATTTTGTTTGGTATTTTCAGGTCTGCTTGTCTCTTTGTTTGTCATTGTTGCTGTCTTGTTAATCAGTGTACAGTCTGTGCTTCAGTGTTTTATGTTTATTTTATTTGCTTTGATTTTATTTACATTTTTTTTATTGTTTGTTTACTTGTATCTTTCATTTACGTTCTGTGTCTGCATGTCATTGTAATTCCTTACAGCCATACAAATTCGACGGAAATATTCACAATGTATTCACGTCTCTATCTGCAGACACTGTTAACCTCGTATTAACTTGTATGTGTGTGTATTTGTTTCGGGGCGGTGTTCAGCCCCCTGTGGGCAGAACATCACCACAGAGGATGGGTCGGTGGTGGCCCTGCCTGCCTGTAAGACCGGTGCCTGGATTGTCCCAGCCATCATGGCCTGCTACCTGCTGGTGGCCAACATCCTGCTGGTCAACCTACTCATAGCTGTGTTCAAGTACGTACACTGTCTAATCGACACCGCGCTGCTTTACAGGCACCTCAGGACCTGAAACACACGTATTTTGGCAGAATTATAATGAAATGATGAAATAATAATGCTGTTGTAGACACAACTGTATCGCTTTTCCTTTCTAAAGATTTGTGTGTTTATATGTGAGAGATCAAGAGATATGACAGTAGTTTGGTAGCAAATTGTGTTACAAAGTGTGATAGTACTTCTTCCACACAGACATTATCGTGCTAATGATCTGTTATTGTACCTCCGAATAATCTTTGTAGCAAGGATGATCATCCTCTTCTTCACGTTTGTCAGGGTAATTAACAAAAAATGCACAACGGAATAAAGACAGCAGTTAAATTGAAGGTTTAATCTCATTACAGCAGACATTGTCAGCTGCCGGCTGCCGCATTCATTTCTATCTGCATACATGCTCCTAGTCCCTACTTGGCTGAGTGAAGGAATTAGTTCATTTATCTGTATACTATCTGAAGTAGTGATGATCTTTGTCAGTGCGTGTCATTTTTCTTGTTGGGTGTGTTATTGTCCATCATCATAGTAATACATTCTTCGAGGTGAAGTCCATCTCCAACCAAGTTTGGAAGTTCCAGCGGTACCAGCTCATTATGACCTTCCATGAGCGCCCAGTCCTCCCTCCACCCCTCATCATCTTCAGCCACATAACCATGGTCCTCAAGCATCTGTGTTGTCGCTGGCGCAAGCATGACGACGACGAGAGGGACTACGGACTGAGTGAGTGGCAACATGAACAAGTCTGATAAAGTCAATTTTGACACATCACATTAATATTATACTTATTTTCAGTACTCTGCTTTTGGTGCTATACCTGTGCTATATATATTTTGGATTTGAACTTTTGCCATTATTGTACTGCCAATCAACGTTTTTTTAAACTCTTTCTTCTGCAGAACTTTTCATCACCGAGGATGAGCTTAAGAAAGTCCACGACTTTGAGGAGCAATGCATAGAAGAGTACTTCAGAGAGAAAGATGACCGATTCCATTCCTCTAACGACGAGAGGATCAGAGTCACTTCTGAAAGGTCGGACATATTTTCACATCTGTCTGTATTAAAGCTTTCAGTCTGTGGGGAATTGGCATATGTACAAGTCCAGTGCTCTGTCTACAACAACATATGTGGTATTAGATATTTTGATTGTATAATTTTTCTCCTTTTCTTTATGATAATACATACAGTGCATGAACACAGGGCTGACATGTTTAAAGGAACACAAATGATCGAACTGCTGAATAACTTCTTGTTTTATTTAGACTGTGACTGACTAAATGGGCCACAACACAGGACAAAGCCAGTTATCTGCTCACCCTCAAGCTGATGGAGAGTTGGGGGGAGTGAACTTGAGCTCAAATACACCATCTCCCAATTTTACATAGATCATTGGTGTTAGTGAACAAAGTATAAAGTTTACACTCCAAACCACAGTGTATTCAGTATCTGTATTTGCTTGTGGTCCATTTCTAAATGCAATCTTGCAATCTTCCATTCTCAGTTATTTTTTCTTTTTCTGTCAGTGTGGTGGTCTCTCTCTGCAATTGTCCACTGCTATTCTCCACCCTCCAGTGCTTTTAACCTTTTATTCCTTTCTTCTCTTCTCAACCAGGGTGGAAAATATGGCAATGCGTCTGGAGGAGGTCAACGAACGGGAACACTTCATGAAGGCTTCGCTGCAGACCGTTGACATCCGTCTGGCCCAAATGGAGGAACTGATTGGACGTATTGCCGTAGCACTGGAGCGTGTGACAGGTGTTGAACGTGGGGAGGTCAACAAAGTACGCTCTCGGACTTCATCTGACTGCACAGACTCAGCATACATACTCCGCCAGGGTGAGTGCCCTGACGCAGCATATATCCTCCGTCAAAGCAGCTTTAACAGCACAGAAGGGAACGCCTATCGCCTGCAGGAGGCTCTGGAGGGAACAGCGGAGGGCTCAATGTCCCCTCCTTCTCCTACTGGCATGGCTACACGGACAAGAAGCCACTCATTTTATGTTGGAGGTGGTCGTGGTGGTGAACGCGCAAGTGGAGCCGAACGAGCGGAGAGCTTCTTCAAAGAACGCTCACTCAGTCTCCACCGAGCCAACAGCTCACAATCAGTGTCCTCAGGTGCCGCCCCCAAGGAGTCTAAGCCCCTCCCCCTGGCGACGCTGTCGGTCTCCCAGCAGCACCGTCCATCGTCATGCATCGATATCTATGTCTCAACTTCGGAGGAGGTGGGGCCTGCAGAGGTCTTTCTGGATCCTCTCCGTGTGGTCCCACAACTCCAGAGAGACTCCTCGCTGCAGTCAGATATCATGGAGACGATGCTGCCAGGAGGCCGGGACTTCGGCAGCGTCGCCACCAGCGGTATGGGCGACAGGCACTCGGAGGGTGGTGCAGGCAGCAGCGGAACAGCCGGAGCTATGTTTGATGACAGTGCAGCAGCTGATTTGTCATTGTGCTCAGCACACCTCTTACCTGACACCACTTTACCTCCTTGGGACATAGAACCATCCCCACCTCCCTCAGCAGGGCTGCTTGAGCGCTCTAAGAGCAGCCGCTACCTCTCCACAGCAGGCACATCTTTTCTGGATGAGCCCACTCTGGTCAAGTCCCACAGCCTCATGTTCACTCCAAGAGGCTGCTACAGCGGACTGGGGGCAGGAGTCCAGGTAAAAGCTGCAGAGTACACCAGCATCACTGACTGCATCGACACACGATGTGTCTCAGCTCCATACACTCCTGCAGAACGCTCAAACTCCCCTGGAGGATCCACTTCATTCTCCTTTGATAAGCCGTCAGACATTGTTTCCTCTCATCCAGAGAGAGAGGCAGAGCTTAGTCATACAGAGTCTGATCCAGAGGACCCTGAGGACCTGATCCCAGCCCCTGATACCCCTCGCCTAGGGGGGCTTAGTGGGCCCAGTGGGGCCCCTCTCTGCTCCCCCTTCTCCAGGCTGGAGCGAGCAAACAGCTGCTCCTCAGATGACTCCCATCCTTCCCTCACACTGGCCCCTCCACAACGGAAGAGCCTGTCGGTGAGTGAGAGGATGGAGAGAGGACCGGGTCTGGGGGCAGACAGGGGGCCTGGGCCGGGGGGCCGGGGTCTGGCAGGAACCAGAAACCCCTTCCTCAGGAGCAAGTCCGGAGCAAGACCTGATACAGCCAAGACTGACAGCCTATCTATGAGGAAGTTGGCCACTCCGTCGGCTTTTCGCAGCTTTGATAGACAAAACTACACGTGACAGTAACACTGGTCAGCACACTCACACATTGTTAGGACCAGGGAGGAAAACTGAGAGTAAAAGTGAACGCAGGGTGAAGTTGCCAATGATAGAAAAGATGATAAAAGTTTATTGACAGTCAGCGCTGGGGGGCAACTTTACCCTGGATCAGAAGTCAGGATGAATAGATGGGAGATGTAGGGGTCCTACTGTACACCAGTCAAAAACAAAGAGCTATGAATCTAGAGTAGTTTTTACCTCCTCTTGTAGCTAAGTAACTCTCAATGGGGTGTTATGGCAATGAAAGGTGTATTCGTACTGTATGTTCCACCTACCAACCTTTACGTCGAGTAGACATCTGTCACTGTGTTACATCACATATCAATCACGTTAGTCAGAGAAAGTATACTGTTACTCCTCCTAGCTGCGTTATATGGTAGGAACCGTTTAGTCTGTTTGACAAAGAGAGCGCAGAAAGAAAAAACAGCCACTTCATTTTGTCATTTTGTCTTAGCATAGAGTCATTACTGTTACAGAATGTTTGCTTTGAATACATTTTTCTCTTTTCATACAACTCCACTCACAAACAGAAAGACATTTTTGGCTGCTTCTTTGAAGGAATCAAAGTGTTTAGAACCATCAGGGACTTTTTCTCCTCATGGTTGCACTGGAAATGATTGCAGTAACATGGCAACAACTTACCTCTGGATACACAAGTACAGTACACCTTTCAAATGATCACCAATTATCTTCTTTTTTTTCCAGAAGAATATCGATTTTGCCTTTAATTGTATTTGTAGCATAATTTCTCTACAAAACTGTTTTTATTTCATTTGTCAGTTCAGCTAGAAAGAGAAAGCAGTGTTTGATCGTACTCCAGTCAAAAGGTCACCAGTCAGTCACATGTTGCTGTTAAGTGGAACAGTTAAAACTGGCTTTAATTAGCCATGTGACCAGAGTGACATAAATAGAGACTAGCAGGTGACAGCACTGAGTCAAGACATGCATCTACAACAGGAAAGGGAAGGAAAGGAGATAGAAGAGTTTAATCAAGTCAATCATATTTACATGTCTGCACACACACAAGAACACAAGAGAAAGTTTCAGACCTGATCCCTGAGAGCTTTAACAAGTGCAATTGCAAAAACACAGGACCAGAGGGCGCTGTGAGCCTACTTCAGAAGCAATGCTTGCTGAGTGAACCTGACGTGAGCCTTCTTTGCCTGCACCTGACACCAAAAATCCTTACACTCAACCAATCATTGCTCTCTTGGCACCCAACCCTCGTCCTCCTTTAGGTTTCTACAGTGGCATTACGTTGCAATGGTTTAACATCCACCTACACCTAATGGATCCGTCCTTCATCTATTACATAACTGTCATTCATTTTTTTTCCCTCCTTCATTTATTTATTTATTTATTTTTTGAATTGCATTTAAAGCCAGCCACTGCATAAGGAGACTTTAGACAGTCATTGTCCAATGACTAAGCCCATTATAAAACAGGTCAAGAAGAGTTCCTGAAGAAAAAGGGATGAGTTTATTTTTTAAAAAGCTTGAAATAAGCTGTCAAGCATATGCATTCTAGCTGAGATATAAGAAAGCATTTTATGTGACATGAAGGCGGAAACATGGGGATATTATTATGAAAAGATAAAAGCCAGATCAGTGTTTTAAAATCTCTCATTTTTTATTCTAATGTGAAACGTGTGGGTGGAGGAAGATGCCCCTCTCTGATAGCTTTGTAAAGATAAGATAGGTGAAATTAATAGAATTCTTACTGATTTTTTTTTTTATGTTTGTTTTATATTTCCTTACTATTACATTTCAGTTTAATAATCATGTTGCATTTATTTTGAGATTGATTCTATTTATTGACATTTTCTTGCTCATTATGGATAATTACAGTAAATGCCTGTTTGAATTACGAAATCAATATTTATATCTTCTCAGTGATATTTTTGTCGAATTTTAAGTATTTTCTAATTAAGCTTTTAAATTTAATAAAAGATGACCATCGACATGCACTAAATGCTGATGTATTATATTATTTATTAAATATAGAATTGTCAAATATACTGTACATTTCAATCATATTTAAAGTATTTAAAGTAGTTTTTATTGTATGTTTTATCAAGATGCTTATGAGAATTTTCTAATGTAAAGTTGACATGGCAATACGCAGTTGCCCGTATACCAAACTTAGGGTGCCTTTTGGGCATGGATGGAGTATGTGGGGACTGAAGTGATTCAGAAATCTGTGAAACTTCTCTTCTTTTTTTTCTTCCTCCAAATCATAGAGCCCAAATATCTGTGATTATTTTTTTCAACATGTGGCTTTTACATAGATCTTTGTTGTTCTCTTTAAAGACATCTGATGTACAGAGTGAGGGGAATTTTGTCATGCGTAAACTGTTTCATTGCTTGTATGGACATTTATTTGAATCTCCCAAAACACGTAACTAGAACTTGGTGCGGATGCCAGTTTCATAGCTGAAGATACAAATATATTTGCACATTAAACTGAGACATGCAGCTGAGGGCAAAGCATCACCAGAGGTTTGGTGCTGTGGTTTTTATCAAAGGACTTATCTGTGTCACATGTCTCTTCATATACCCACTAACCCTGGCCCAGACCTTTGTACTCCAGTGATTTAGTACACATCCACAGAGTTTAGAGACTTTATAGATTTTAAAATGGATGGTCGAGAATGAACAAACAGAGGCTGAGATATCTAGACTTTGGGAGGGAATTCGGACCCAGTATTAACATGTGTCCTAAGTTAGTGTTTTGCGCAAAAAAAAATATTTTCATGTGTAACGTTTGCCGAATTAACAAGAAGGCCCAAAGAGGTAATAATCTCTTGTAGAAAGTGCTTCATAAAGATTATAATGTTTTTTTTAACTCTACATCTCACAAAATTTAGCAATTTTTTAAATACATTTTTAAGGAGTCTCTCCACTGGCATTTAATAAGTTGCCTATATTGATTACTGTTAACTTTATTTGTAAAAATGTAAAATGTTTACCATCAATAAAATGGTGTCTCCTCCACAAACTTAAAGTAAATGATAAAATCAGTTGAAACAGCCTCTTCAACTAGCTGCTAAATGTCATAAAGTAAGACGCACTTTAGACACAGACGCAGATGAGCTGCAGGTGAACAGACAAGGTTTAAATAACCGTGAACCACATGTAACTTCTTCTTGTTGTTTCGTGGAGCGCATCAATTAATTACGCCGTTCTTTAATGTACACACTGATCAAAGAGTGTGGTCACATGCATACGAGACCCCCTTTGAATAATTGGATTTCAAATGCATCCTCAATGGATCCTGACCTGTCAGTTTGTGGATGTATCAGTCAGGACACATGTTGATACCAAGTGTGAACAGCCTCTTAGTCATTATGGGTCATGTTTCAAAAACACTGGAGCCTTGTCATAGTGTGTCTCAGTAGATTCTTTTGATGGACCTTCTTTTTCTGGACCCCACATTATAAAGCAGGCAATCTGTTAAATATTTAGAAGCTCCAGTTTGTAAAAAATAGTTGATTGTTAAATCTCATTTCCAACTCGTCAAATACTGACGCTTTGGGTTGCCGGCCGACCCGACCCGACCTACTGACCGAAAGCATCGGCGTTTGACGAGTTGGGAATGAGACTCAACAATCAACTGTTTTTTTTTTTTACAAATTGGACCTTTAAGTCTTGAGCAAAATGACCTGAAAATAACTTAATTATTGTCTCAGCCCACTGATACGTACAAAGGATCAGATTTGCAGTTTCCTCAAGAAATATGTGGGTTCAGGTATGAATTAAAAAGGAAAGGTTGACCCCAAGTCAATGCTCAGGGACAATGTTACCCCAGATGCAAGGCTGTAAGTTTATCATTGTGGAAAGAAAGATGGAAATACAAAAAGAAATAGATTGGAATTTGTTCTCCGCAGACAGCCTCAAACATAATCACTGTGCTTTCTGAGTCTTACCCAGAGTCTTTGAGGATCGTAGGGAAATCTCTGTATATTGTGCTCTATGTCTTCAGGAATGGCAATAGAATATGAATGAATGTCTTCATACCTGACCGACTGACATTGTTCACTCGAGGAGTTTTGTTAAAGTTCTTTAACAGTTGCTGAGCCAAACCAAACTTTGCCAAACCAAATGGAAACTAGCTGAGTTGTGCTCTGCTGACCTGTTGTCTACACAGCTGTGGCACCAAGCAAAGGTCGTACAGCTCAACTCAGGTTTGTACGGATAATTACGAAAACAGACCCTGCTATTTGACCTACTGTGATAGCAAATCAGTTTTTGGTTGTTTTTTTTAATCGTGAGATAGCATACATATCCATGACACTTCTAAACTCGTGAGAACATGATTCTAGAAATGGTTTTGTGATTTGTTGACATGGCTGTTGTGGAAGGTCTTAACAGGAAGTGTGGGCGTATGTGTGTTTGTGAGAGTAAATCAACTGCGTGTGAACCCGGAGATGTAGGTGAGGCCAATAATGGGGAGGCATGGCAACACAACACAACCCAACAGAATCTCCATGTACAGTATTTTTAAATATTTTCCTATACTGTATCTTACAGTTTTGTGGAATCATGAGCATCTGATGATAATCATAGAACAGATCTGCTTTCCTCCCATGACCTCCGTCGTGAATTTCATGCACATGTTTTTTCTGCAATAACTGCTGATGTTGCTTTACAACAGAAAGGGGACGTAACCCCCCCACTGGTCACGTTTTATTTAATGTCCTTCAAATGCATGCAGTTCTTCCACTCAGAGTGTACAGAGACGACCTATAAAGACGACTGAGAGAAAGATAGAGAGCGATTATAATATGAAATCAAAGTAGTGAGTATTTGGATGCAAATACAAATCTGTATTCTTCAATGTGAATAGGACCATGTCTGGCATGCATTGTTAAATAAAAAAAAACTACATAGATTGGTTCTCGCCTGTGTCTCGCCTGTTTTTACTCCACTAGGATTGTCTGTTTGACGTTTTATTTTAGCTCTCTCTGTTTCTTCAGCAGACACATTGAAGGGCTCATAAAAACAAACATCTCCCCGTCATTGTTAAAGTCCCTAAGTTTATTTATGGAGCACATTTTGAAAAAAAAAAAACGTTGACCAAAGTGCTTTGCGTAGAGATTGAACAAAACACAAGAATTTCCAGATGAACACACAGTAATTAAAGTCAAACAATCAATACACAGACATCATTCCAGAAAAGAACTAAATCAAAATAAAACCCAAAGACTGCCCTGGGACCTCCATGATGGTAAATCCAACTTGCGCTCCTCTTGGACCACTTAACGTCATTTTGGAGCCACATTCTGCAGCCATGTTGGTTCTGACCCACAGAGATGTCAAACATGCAGGGAGGTGTTTCTTTGACACCAACTCACAGAGAGGAAGAGGCCGAGAGAAGAAGAGCCTGTTGGACCAAACATCAGGAACATCTGCATGTCTTTGACCCCTTAATGTGAGCTACAAACTGAGGCCGAGAGCTGTTAACCTCGTCACTGTAGAACTCATTAAACATCAAACACACGCAGTCTGTAAACTGTCGAGTAATGAAGCACATGAGATGAGTTGTTCTGCAGTTCAGGCAGGACAGCAGGCCTCCCCCCCCCCGCCACGGCTGCTGGTGAGATGAGCGGGACAGGTGCTGCTGGATGGACAGGCCTTTTTAAAACTTGTCCCACAGCCATGAGGGCCAAAGAGGGCCACATTGTAAAATGTGTGTGCTTGCATTATTTAAACATGATATTTTTTCAATACATGTGCCACTTTCCACACCATGTTCTTTAGAAATGATTGTTTATGAAGTCATTTCTTCATAGCTGAGGTCTTTAGCTCTGACTCTGGCTTGTGCGTAAAACGACCAGTAAGCACCTGGGCATCCGTTTACTACATTCAAATAGCACAGAAACTTAAAATCACCACTTCTGCATTCTGGCATGTGTTGCTTCGCAAAGATTTGGTTTCATGCTGCTTTATGGACACAATAAAATCAACACATGCCTGTACTACCTGCATCATAATGCAGGAAATGGCGGGTGAAAGTTTTACAGTCCGTAAAACATTTCTGGAGCTTCACAGCGACACAGCATTGCATCAACCTCTCCTAAACAACTGAAGTAGAAGATGGGGACTTGCACATTCACTTCTCTGTAACACCGTTGGATCAGTGCCTGCAGTTTTCTGAAGCTCTGTCTAATTTAAACCAGCTCGTTCAATGCGCACACTGCGTTATATTACGTGCTCGTAAGCAGCGAGAGCCCTGTCTGTGGAGTCATATAAGGGCGCGTGGCGGCGGTGATGCGTCAGCTCTAACTCCGCACGTGGAAGGGAACATTCTGTACCGGGATCATGCGCGTGCCCCCTCCTCCTCTGTTACATTGAGCGCACGCGCTCGCGCACCGTGAAAGCGACTCATCTTTGACACGAACGCCAGCGCCATCATGTAGGCGCAACAACATGACCCAGATGCGCCGTGCACTCCTGAACTTGAGGGTGAGGCGGGGAGCGCGGTGAAGGAGGAGGCGCCTCCTCTTCCAGGGAATGTTTACAGCTCTGCTGCCGAAGGAGGAGCTGGAGGAGGGCGGCTGCAGGGAACAGAAAGAAACTTTATTTTTTTTTTCCTGGAAAACTTTGGGGTCCTGCCACTGAATCGAGCACAAGTGGAGGCGGAGTGGCGAGGGCGAGACGATCCAGGAAAAGGGCGAGCGCTCCCCGTATCTGTTGTGCGCAAATAGAGACTTCTTGTTTTCCCTCTCCTTGAACATTTCCTCCTGCACATTTTGTTTCTCACGTCATGCCAGCATCGGGATTTATAACGCAGTGAGTCACTGCAGAGAGAGCAGGCTTCAGCGGAACAGACGAGAGGCGTGGCTCTGCTCTCCGCCTGTTGTGAAATGTTGCTGTGTTGTGACATTTCCGCGGTTTGAGATGTATACAGCATGTACTATCTTTTAGGGGAAACAGTGACATATGATTGCTTCACTTTTGCCTGAGTCATTTGTTATAAAGACGCAGGAAAACACTCTTCCACTCAGTGTCTGAGTCAGTGTATTCTCGTCTGACTGGCCCTCGGGGAGGAACATGTATCCAAACACACAGGTCATGTCCTGAAGCAGCATTGCTCAATCCCAGCTCCCTCTGGGCCAAAGAGAATTTTCTAGGAACTTTACCCATGAATGAACCACCCACTGCACTCAGAGCCCCTTTTTTTTGGCAGAGGGTCCGGTTACACAGACCTGCTGCATTAAAGCCTCTCCTGCAGACTGCATACAGGCCTATAATGTATCTCTACACAGGATCAGCAGACCCACTTAACATTTATGATAATATAGCTTATTATAACACTTGCAACTGCGCTATGAGAGTTCATCTACTAGACCCATGTTAGATAAGGCTATGAGTTATTATGAGCACACTTTTGCCTCTTAAGCGACAGGAGACAGGAGATTCATGGGAACTGTCTGCTTTAAAGGATAGGTTCACCTAAAAATAGAAATTGGAATGTCAGGAAGTTTTTTCATCCTCAAAACGTCTCTGGGGCTAAGAGCATTGTCCTGAACAACAAGTACATGTGGACTTGTTTAATAAACGTTAAAAAAAATTAAAAAAAAACAATTAAAAGAAAATGTAAAATGGCTCCATACAGCTCATCCAGCTTAATCCAAGTCTCCGGAGGTCTTGAGATCCCAAATTGATCTGAAAGGTCCCATATTATGCTGTTTTTCATCAATTTCACACAGCTGTCAGAGATCCAACAACACTGTATTTGATATGCATTGCCTCAAACCCATCCCTGGTCCTGAATTTCAGCTGTCTAAAAGTCACTCCAGTGAGCTCTACTGAAAGCAGGCTGTTTCTGGGCCTGCACCTTTAAATGCTAATGAGCTCCGTCTGTCAACGCCTGCCTTGCCTGCTATAAGCCCCTCTCAGGGAGAGGATGCCGCTTGCACTAGTGGTAGCATGCACTAATGTTTACGGTGGATGTATCGTTATGGCTCGTGGAGATTTTTCCGTTCAACCATACCAGTTTGACCCAGAATCGGACCCAGAAGGAGAGGCTCCTGAAGAAGTACAGACTTTACGGCTGCAGCAGGACATTTCAGAATGGTTAGTGCGTCTGAATAATGTTAGTTTGTTCGTATGTGTTGTTACAGTTACTACCATGTAGCTAATAGCTAACAGCTAGCGAAAGCTGTGTTTGTCTCCAACACAGTCTCCAAACTCTTGGACACTGTTTGCATCGTCTCTGTCTCCAGTCTGCACGTTTCCAGACTTTTTACTGTGACAACCAAGGTCCCTCGTAATATTATTAACATTAAACTTGCTTCAAACGCCATTGCATAGCGGACCGAAGCAGAGCTAGCTATTTAGCCAATTTCCAGCTGAATTCACCATACTCGTAGGCAACTGTAAATACTATCAAAACGTGGCGACACTTACCTGTGGCTCGGGTGCAGTTGCTGGGTCCGGTACGGGTGGGACTGATCCTTTTACGAGGGTCAGTCAGTACATTTACATGCACAGCTTAGTCGGATTACAGCCATAGTTCGACTCTGCTATTCAATCGGACAACTGCAATTGTCCGAGTATACATGCCGGTGAGAAAATCGAATTACTGGCTGAAACATGTCATAACCTGGTACGGTAGGTGGCGCTGTACCCATTTCAACTAGTGGTGATAGAGCCACCTCCGGCTGACCTCTTTACGTCACCAGCAACAACAAACTCTGCCTCGGCATTTGAGAAAGATGGCGTACGAAGAGCAAGATGAAGCTACATCTTTGTACATTTTGTATATGGAGTACATGATAATTACACAAACTAGATGCACAATGGTGCTCTTGCTTGCGGTGATTTCGGACAAAAGCCGCTGCCATCCTTCTACTTCCTGCTCAAGGCCCTGGGAAAGAAATCTCACGCCTGCGCAGAACGGACAAACCCGATCCGATCCTATGGAACGTATACATGCAGGAGTAATGCGACTATCAATCGAATAATCTAGGTGTATTAATCCGACTATGAGAAATCCGATCTGGTCCGAGGCAAAGCCAGCTTTGTACTGACCCTCGTTACTGAAGCAGTCCTATGTGAAGTGGTTAGCACACGCATACAAGGTAACACGAACTGCAGCCGGCACATTGTCGTTAAAAATTAAACGCAACCACTGTCTCTTCTGTTGTTCTGTAGCTGGGACAGAATATAGGCACTTATGTTGATTTATACAACCAACAACAGAGCAATTTGCGTGTCTAACTCTGAGCGACGACATTGCGAAACACTGCTATCTTACAGCTGGACACACCGAACTTCACCTCGGGGATGAACGCCCCCCTCTCGGATAACTTCCGGAAATGTGATCACGCTGGACGAGCTGAATGCAGCCATTTTAGAGTCCCCATCTAATTTGCTGTGAAGCTCCAGAACTGTTTTATGGACTGCAGAATTCCACTTTCCTTAAGTAATGAGGTGAGAAGACAATGACTGAGTTTTTGATTTTTGGAGGAACTTATCCTTTAAATAAAGCAAAGGTTCTGCTGATGAACATCACAGGGTGCAGACAGACCGTCACAGTATCTGTTGATCCTGATTCCACTTTAAAACCTCGAGAAAGAGGTTACAAGTCTGTGCAAATCTGTCTGTCTTGGGCAGAAGAATGGATCGCCACAATGACACAACTGGCTGGTTCAACAAAACTTAAAGGTCAATCCTATTAACTTAATATCTTCCATGTGTAATCCAGGGGAGGGTGAGAGTTTATGTTTGTCTTTGTGTTGTGTTATTTTATTTCATTAGTTCTTTTCCCCTTTTCTTATATGTATTTAGGAGTAATTGAGCCGGCTTATATGTATGTTTGCCGAGAGAAGGTGCAGAAGCATTGAGGCAAGAAGAAACCGAACTGCAGCCTTGTTGAATAAACATCTCTGGTTAAATGGGTGGGAATACTGGTGTGGCAGGATTATGAAACACATTACGCTCGGATGGTTCATGCATAAAAAAACAACAACAACAACAACAACGAAACAAGTATGAGTCACTGCAGAACTCCTTGTTCTTGTCTACCTTTGTGCTCCAATCAAAATGTGTCAAGAATAGAAATGGTGATAATATTCTGGTATGTCACTGTGACACTGAACATCATGGACAGAAGAAAAGCTAATGTCTCAATATTTAAATCCTATGAGAGGCAACACTACACACACGCACCTGTCAACATGTTACCTAACCCAAAACAGACACATAGCAGTCATAAAGACATTATAGAGTGCCATAACCACTCTATCCATCCTGATCATACAATCTCACAACCTTTCATGCATTTAGGTAGAAAACTTGTTATTTGATTTATATATATATTATTGATATATATGCCTTTATATCATAATCTGTTGGTACTCATGCTTGTAATGCTTTATGACTGTAATCATCAAACATCTCCATACATTGACAAGACCTTGGACACAGGTATGGTAATGCTAATGTTAGACACTTAAGAATAAGTTCAACCACAAATGAAAATTCAGTCATTATCTAATCACCCCCTTTTCGATTGAAAGTCGGGGGGGGGGGGGGGGGGACTTTGGAGCTTTGCAGCAAAACAGGGTTGCAGCATTCTCCCAAACAACTGAAATGGATGGGGACCCCCAAAAAACAAACATGAAATGGCCTCATACAGCTTACTAGCTATAATCCAGGTTTCTGGAAACCCAGAGAGCTTAAATTGATTTAAAAAGACGATATAATTACACCCTCGATGAGCCGTCAAGCCTATATTCCCACCTCAGAGTGCGCGCTAGGGCTTTTAGCTTAACAGCTATAGTGAAGATTTCGCCTTTCAAAAGGGTGTCAATAAAGTATTTTCAAATCAATATGAAAACCACAGGGCCTTGGTTACCTCAGACTTGGGCTACGCCAGATGAGCTATACGGAGTCCTTGATTTAACCTTTCATTTTTTTTTTTCATATTTTAGAACAAGTCTCCATGATGATACCAGTTGACTGTTGCAAGGTGACGTAGCTAAATTGACATTACACATACACATCATATACCTGCTACTCATGTTGAGAAAACACTGTAACACAATGCCAACATGGACATACCTGATGTACGGTGTCAAGGGAGATTGCACTGGCACAGAGAGTTCAAGTGTGCCTCAGAGGACCGCTGAGGACTGCGCTAATTTGGGATCAGAGTGAGGTTGCGAAACTGGGACAGACCTGTCCACAACTGAAGCTTTATGGGCCACAGCGGCTGGGCTTGTGTTTTCATCTGAGAAGACAAAACACAGATCTCCCCCTCCTCAGCCTATAAATTATCACTAGCTCTGGTTTGATGCCAATACTAGGCGCTAATAATGTGGATGTCAGTATCAGGTGTCCGCATTTAGCACACAGGACTCATACTGGTAGAATTATTATGTATGGTCCACAGATAACCTTATGCAGCATAAAGCACATGGGCTGCATGTATGGTTTGACCTTCACTGATTCATAACTGCAGGGCAAATACTTTTGCAGCCGTAGGCGGGACATTCAGCAACACAAGCCACAGCTGACCTCTTTATGGATCACACAAACGTCAACATACAAACCAACAACACATGACATGGTCAGTGTGGCTTGTGGTGCATCTAATTTATCAAGGCGGAGACTGTAAATTGTGGCAGCTGGTTTTCGCTGCATGCACGTATGCAATCACACAGTCTGTTTTCTCTTATTCTCGCACACAAAGGACGTGCATTTCCTGCAAATAACATAATCCTGCTTGTGCTGGACTTAAAAAACAATAAAAATCCATTGTTTAATCTCTCAGCTAGTTACTTTATTTTACAAATATGAAAGTATTAGCATATGTGTTCTTGAAAATACACAATAGATAGGCAGGTTTATCTAACATGAGGCAACAGTGTGGGCTGGGCCTGGAGGCTGCCATTTAGAGTCCCTGTACCCCTGTTGTCATGTTGCATTTGAGTGCCTCTTCAAAGCATGTCGTAATTGTGAGTTGCGTATGGTGGGAAATGGAAAAATGGACCTGGTGACAGGAATATCCAGCAGACCAGAAATGTAAGTGCTTTGAATTGCTATTAAAGAATTAAACAGACAAAAAACAGGGACAATAAGAGTATAAAATGAATGGGATTCAATTTAATGACAGTCTTCTGCTCTAAATCTTTCCCTCCACATTGTCCTATCAATAAACATCTCATAACTTTTCAGAAGTGTTTCATTTTTCCATTTATTTGCGCAAAACTGTGAAAAGATCGGGTTGTAAATTCATTGCAAGTCAAGCTGTAATTCCACCACTGAAATTCAACGAAAATAAGATATTCCTTTACCAAATCAGAGCACTGACCTGAAATCATAATAAAATGATCAGAACAATAATGAGATTTTACTGATGCCACGCAGTTTAAATTATGGTCAGCTGCAAGTTTTTTTTTTCATCTTTAAAGTGAAACTCTCGCCAAAAAGAAACCTAGACTTTATTTGTGAATGTATATGAGTCAAACCTTCGTGTAAATGCATAATTACGACGAAAGAGGCACTTTTAAGATTTACCATAGTTTTGTTTTCGGGCAAGCTAATTTTCAATGGAGTCCACCCCATTGAAAATTAGTTTGCCCGAAAACGAAACTATGGTATATTTATAACATTCAATAAAAAGACATTCTTTTATAAATGTTATATATATTTTGGATATATATACTATAATATTAATATCTCCCACCTCTGAGTACAAAGTCATTTTAGCTGACGCTTCAAAAACCAATTTTAGAAGACGACACTCATATGTCCCAGTCATTTTAAGCACTTAAATGTGGCATCAGTTTGGTCCCGCCGTCTTTCCATCGATCCCGCCCTGTGATTGGCCCAGCGTCCCGTCGCTCACTCACGTGAAGAGGCAATTCCAAAAACTGAGTCGTGTTTCCTCGCAGCCAATCGGAGCCCCGCTTTCGTATGACGCCGTGGGATTCCGCGAAATTGTTTCTTGGAGTTGAGAGCTGTGCCGCTCGCAGTAAAATAGGACAAGTTGACGCATGTGTGGGAGCGCACAGAAAGGCGGAATAAACGCAGACACAATAGCTCCCTCGCTGAGCCGTTGCGGTTTGATCGATCCGGCAGTTAGAGGGAACGAACCCCGAGAAGGAGAAGAAGAAGCAGAAAGAGAAGAAGACAAGGAGAGGGAGAACGAGAGAGGAAGAGCCGGGATTCAAAGTGCTATCTTTGCTGTGGGGGTGTTTACTTATCCACCCTGCAACCTCAACAAGAAGCGCAGCCTTTGCGGAATAGTCACATTGAAGACGACACGTGTGGATGGTTAACCACATGTTTCCTGTGGAGACCGCGGTCTGATTACTTTATGGTGTCGGATTGTTTCTGAACGAACAGCCACTCTACCAACACATTGTCCCCTTCCTCCACCCGGTCCTGCTGTAGTGATGTCGGAGGTCGGTGTCTCTGCAGACTGTGCCCCCAGCCGACCACCGGGTCGGACAGAGGACGTGTTGAAAGAGAACCAGGAGAACAGGACTTTGCTGATGGTGGCAATGATTTTGTTGGACTTGAACAACCCCAACGCCGTCAGCGGCGGAGGCAGCAGATGTCTCGGGGGCATGGGCGACGCTGCAGGCGCGCAGGAGAAGGTGGAGCGGGGGAGTTGCCGGTTGAACGCCGGGGACAGCCGGGGCTCGGCGGCACCCAAACAGTCCCGGAACAAGAGGGCGGTGGCGGTGAGACAGGAGTCTCCCGAGAAGAGACACTGCTGCCCTTTCACGGGCTGTGGGAAGATGTACGGCAAGTCGTCCCACCTCAAAGCCCACCTCAGGGTGCACACTGGTAAGCCTGGGTGACCGCTCTGCGTCACTTCTGCCATCTTTTTTTTTTTCATACGCAAGTGTTGACATCACTGTTTAAACTCTATTGGCTGAAGACGTCAAGCACGGAGCAGAAAAACTAGCTCAGTGATAATTATGTCGTCATCATCAGCCATCATTTAAGTTAAAATGTGATATTCAACGCCACAGACTCCACGAGGAGGGTGAGCGAGGGACCACATGTTCCTGCCAATGAATAACAGATTAGAGGAAAGGTGGTCCCATGAACTGGCCCCTGCTGCTGCTGCTGGGGGTGGGGGGTGTGACAGAGGGGCAGGCTGAGGGAGGAGAGGTGTGTGAAGCAAAGAAGAAGAGGTGGAGGAGGAGGAGATGGTGGTTGGGGGGGAGGGGTATTTTCATATGCTGCTGACACGCACCCACTGCGATCAGGGAACACCGCCCATGTTTGTACAAAAGGTGGTAGACCGGTCATCTGGAAAATTCACGACACACGTTCTCCAAATGAGAGACTTTATTAATCCCTCCACGGATCATTCAACATTTCTTGATGCCTCAAATGATTGATGGCTGTTAATAGTCAGTCTATATATCCGGTTCTGTGTGTGCACACACGATATTGTAATAACAGAGCAGTAAAAGTCGACATCGTGGCGTCTGATTCACATGCAGGTCACTGCGACATTGTTGTCCCCACATGTTCTTGTCCGGAGATAACCCTTCCCTGCACCACTATTTCCTCATACGTCATCCTCCTCCACTCCCCTCGCGCCGGGTTGTAAACAAGGGCAGACATGTGGTTCAGTAGAGCACGTGCAGCAGAGGGAGGAGGAGGAGGAGTTGGGGGCGGCCATGCTCATTTTTTCTTTTGGTTTTATTCACGGGGCTCTTATGATGACTCACCATTTTTAAATCAGTAAATTCTGTTACTGTTCCAGGAAAATGCTATTTATGCACAGGAGCGTCCACAACTGGATTCGTCGCAGACACAGAAGAACGAGACAGAACAGAATGCTGTCCCTCCCCCTCCCTTCAGTACATACATGTTTAGTAGTCTCTGTGTTGTTTGCTGTTTTTGTTACCTGCAGCCCTCCTTTTCAGGACTGGGAAGTAAAATGATGGTTCTGAATCATCATGAGAGTTAATGATAGTTTAGTGAAGGTTACGGAGCAACTGCACTGACAAAAGTTAACTTTAATGTTGTGTTTGGTTTCCTGGAAACCACAAGCTCTTTTTAACAGCTCCAAACTTGTTTTATCACCATGATACTCCTGGAAATTATGGTTAAACACAGTAGATTTTCATTTGGTCTGCGTTGGTAATTGCTTTTGACAGTACATTTTACACTTGGACCTCTCCAATCCCCAACAATTGCACACATTAAAGTGTGTTTCCAGATCTCTGGGAGTCTTACTGCATATGTGAAGAATGTAGCTTAAAGCCTTTTGCGGCTCCAGAGGAAGCTGCATGTAATCTGATAAAAAATGCCTCCAGTGATGTCATTCAAAAGCAAAGTTGCATTGTGGGTAATGTAGTTGCAGGTTTTGAAAAGCATTCCACTGGTCTAGCATTGCGCCTCTATAACACTGTTGGACCCATCATGGCCACCTTAAAAACAAATGATCAAAAAGGTTACATTTATCAAAACCTGGCACCTACACCTAGCATGCAACACTGGAGGCAGATAATCAGATTACATGCAGCTTTCTCTGCATAAAATATGCAGTTACCCTTTAAATGGAATTTGGTCATAGTAAGTCTCAACTTTGACCTTTTAGAGGGCTGACTAATCCATTTTAAACTGTAGTGATGGAGGATGACAAACAACATATTTCTTGGTCTGTGAACACATTTTCAGCAAATGAGTATGTTTATTCATATATAGCACACATAACATGTTGAACATGAACATTTGTATCGTTAGTACATTAACAATACTTTATTGTCATTTTTGTATCATGTCACCTTCATCACATATTGTAAACTTTCAAACTTTTCTACATACTGGGTTTAAACGAGGCCAGGAGAAAAAAATGAAAGGAAACTAATTCTTGATTTTGCTATTATTATTTTACACATTCAGCAGCAGGGTCCCCAATTAAAGAGGGAAAACAAAACACAGAGGTTAAGGTTGAAGCTTAAAGTCCCACTCCAGTGTGTGTCAAAGACTGCAGAATACCAATATACACTGCAGTGAGACGCTACAACCTTGGCACCTGTGCTGTTTCTCCTCATCTTTTGGGGACCCTGCTGCTGTAGTATGAAACAAAAACTACAAATCAATAATAAGTCCCCTTCTAATACTTTTTTCCCTTTTTTTTCTGACCTCATTAAAACCAAGTATGTAGAAAAGTACGAACGTGGTCAAGCTTTAAATCCAGTCAAAGTAAAGTCTTCAGAGGAATAGTAAGTAATACAAAACTTGTGTGTGTGTTTCCTCAGGTGAGCGCCCCTTCGAGTGTACCTGGCCAGACTGCGGCAAGAAGTTCTCGCGCTCAGACGAGCTGACGCGTCACTACCGCACACACACGGGGGAGAAGCGCTTCAACTGCCCGATGTGTGACAAGTGCTTCATGAGGAGCGACCACCTGACTAAACACGCACGGCGACACGCAGGCTTCCACCCCAGCATGCTCCAGGGCTCCAGCGCAGCCAAGAGACGCCGCTGCTCCGTGTCTGTGTCCTCCTCTGACTCCGGAGACCAAAGCCCTGCGGGGGTGTGAGACACACCCTCATAGCACACATACTGTATATACATGAAGGTTCATGCAGTAGATACAGAGGCAAACACAGACACAACCACCTGTGGGGTGTGGACTTTTACACACACCCTGTCCAGTCACACACCTCAACCAGCCAGACCACTATTTAAAGTTTTTTCTACGCATGTACCAGAAACATAGCTTTGACTGTAATCAAACTAGAGCTTCCCCTCTCTGTGCCCTGAGGTGATTGGTATTTATTAAGGGATATTCAGGGTCTGTCTGACGGCTTCTAGTTGCTTTTTCGCCATTTGTAATTATGTGTTGTGTGAGGTTTTTCTACGTTTGCCTGGAACATTCTGCAGTCTAGGAGGTGTTCATGTACATTAACACTACATGTGTTCACTTCACATCACAGTTTTAATTTCCAGCTAAGACAACAGAAAGGGAGCAGATCATGACTGAGATGGATTAAGACGTTTTGGGACTGGTCGTTTCGTAAATATTACTGTTCCGCACATACACTCATACTTGTACAGTTATCTCCAGTCCAGGACAAGGTGAATGTACAGTATAGCAGTATTATCATGTAAATAAAATAAACAGACTACTTTTCAGATGGATGTATACTCAGTATAGTTAAGTATTATTAGAGACAAAGCTATAATAGAGAGAATTACAGAGCTTGGGTATTTAATTTCTTATATCTGGCTATGGGCTTAGTAAATCAGGTATACTGTGAGCTTGTAGGCTTAGACGACATGTTTCCTGTATGGAAACATAAATGTTGATGCATCATAATGAAGCCGAATACTTTTAGAGTACTTCTGCTTGACCATAATATATAAGCAGACCTCATGGGAAAATACGATTTTTCAGGCTTGAATTTTGTCGACAGTGCAGGAAAACATAACAGGGTAAAAGCCTTTAAAAAGGCAAAGTTAGAGATTTATTTTTCACTTTTCGCCGTCCAGACCATAATGATTCACGTTCAGTTAACGTAGGAGGTCTGTGCCTTTCAAGGGTTTTGTAGCAGAGATGAATTTCTACATTTTCAACCTTTGGAGATACTACCTAAATGAACATCATCAGATTCTTATGTTGATATTCAATGCTACGTTGAATATCAACCACTATCTCTTATGCCAACAGTGCCAGTTGCTGTACATTGAAACTTTTGTTTACTCTGTATCCGAACTGCATTTCTTATCAGGGAATAATGCGATGCACCGTCATTTCAAACAGTACTACACCCCCCTGGTGGTGATGTGGAAGCACAACATTTCTCACAACATTTTCTATTTTCTGTTCAAGCATTTTAAGGCACGCTCTCTCTGTTGATTAGTTTGTTTTCCCGAGTCTTTTGAATTACATCATGTAGCATGTTTGTATGTATTTGTTTGGTACAATGTATTTTTTTAATTGTCTGGTAATCTTTTGTAATATTACTAATGGGATGAGAGGTCTTATTCGTCCACTGCAGGAGCCAGGAACCTTGTTGATGTCATTAATTTTTCTTTTATACTTGCAACACAATGCATTCAAACGTCCAGACAGAGTGTATAGGTAGGTTTAGTAGGGCGCAAACTACATACATTTGTAAAGTGAAATGTTTTTCTTTTTTCCGGCATTATGACAACTGTGATTAGATGTTGGTGCCTTTCAGGTTAATGCCCTTACTTCTGATGCTACTGTACTGTAATCAGGGACTGTCAACGCAGACCCCCAAGTTATTGCAATATACATAGCTGTGTAATAAATGACTGCTCAAATGTTTTAACATTAAAATTATTTTTCTTTCTAAAAAAATATCCTACGCAGTATTTCTGTCCCACGTCACACGACCACACCCGACACTGTCATTTCACAAAGATGTAACGGGAATACAGCCAGGACAGGAAGTGCTCTATTAGATTTGTATTTATTCATTGTTTTTCATACACCGCACATAACAATAACATTGTTAAATACTGTAATGGAAGTGTTTACCTTACAAGAAAGTCATTTAAAAAAAGAAAAACAATCATCACCCGTGTCTAAATGTAGAAAAAAAAAGCATAACTTCATAAACAGCAAATGCTAAAATAAAGTAAATCATCAAGATGGCGATAAATACACTTCTCTGTACTTAAGGCATACTCTCATTGCAAATAATCAACTGATTTAAGGGGGGCAGAGAGTCGTAAATGAAGAATATTAGTGCTCCAAGTCGATGATCCTTGATGTCGCAATTACAAAACAATTTCCAACTGTTGGTCAAAAGAGACAAACAGATCTCATCTCGCTCTTTATGTTGGCACTGTATGTATGTGTGTGTGTGTGATCAGTGGAAATGGGAATGAAGGGGTGACACTGAGAAAAGATGTAGTGGGGGGGTAACACAACAGTGTGTGCTGAACAATGGATCTCCAGGCCCCCCACCTTCCCTTTGGCCTTGTTAATATGTGAATCACGTGAGCATCATGTGCCATGTGCTGTATCGTCTTCCCTTTTTGACACAGTTCGTTTCAGATAAGACACTGTCACTGCTATGCAGGAAAGAGTACAAAGACACGGGCCCAAAAAAATGTGCAAATTCAAAAAACAACACGAGTCAAGCTAGTGCCGCGGCAGCAGCGTGCGGTTGCACAGTAGAGATGGGGCAAAGTCGAATGTGCAACGAGCTGCTTACTTCTTAATTTTCCAGTCCAGTGTTCTTTCTTCATGCAGTTTGTTCGTCAGCCATACATGTTCATACATTCCTCCACTAAGTGTTGAAGGGGGCGTGGATGAGTGCAATACCTGGCCCGTGCTACATAACAAACCTGTACAGTGCCATGAATACAGTACCAAATATCCTCTATTTGGGGTTCCGAGACTGCAGTCCATGCTTTTAAAATATATCCCGTTGACGCGTACAGTCATACATATCCCTTGGGTTTAGAAAAAAAAAAAAGGTAAGCATTTAAATAAAAAAATGATTAAAAAAAACAAACTAGAAAAATGCAACCCAGAATTCAGGTAAGCAGAACAGTTGAGTCAGCAGTTATGATGATGTTTCTTATTCTCTCGGGGGGAGATGGAAATCACTTTACAGCATCAGTTAGCCTTTTGTTTTCTGTCTACTAATATCAGTGTGTTATGTTACATCACCAGGAGAAAGGCTCTCAGACACAAGTGCACGTCCTACCATAGGAGGAAACCACCACTTTAACTCTCATTTTAAATACATATTTGATACTTTCACGTGTGTTCCTTCCCCCTCGATTAGAAACCTAAACGTTTTACATGTTAATTTGATTATTCCTCATTGTCATCATCATCATAGCACTTAACTGTCATTACAATACTCTACCAATGCTTTCACTGTCGCCGCTGTGGGAGCGAAGTGAACTCACAGCAGATGGAGATCGGGGGTTATAGTGTGTGGAAAAGGGGGAAGTGGGGAGAAGGTCAGGGGGGTGGGGTTACTGTATTTGACAGGTGGTTGAGGAGGTTGCCTGGCAGCACATGCAGGTAGGGTTGACGGATTTGGGCGGGATCAGATCCAGGTCCTCGTCGTCGGGGATTTCGTCTAGGCGGTAACCATCTTTCAGTAGCTGGATGTTCAGATCCTGATTGATTTGCTGGAGGAGGGAGGACAGAGAGAGGAGAATGATGGGTCGGAGCTGCGTTTCCCTGAAGTGTGTTTGAAGCCGGTCATTAGTTCATGTTAGTGAACTCAGTTTCTGAACCACTAATCCACCAGCGGGGTGGAGAGAGGCACTGAGCAGAGGAGCTGTAGTTTGGACTGTCGAAGGAATTCCCAAACAGGACAGGTCCAGATGTTTTTATGCATTAAGCTTTGGGCTAGGTTCAGTTTCGTTCAGGTTTGCTTATTTTCAAGTAGGGCCCAGGCAAAATACCCAATGGGAAGAGCTAATGAGTGTAGCTAATGTGGGAACTAGCCTGGTGAGCTAGCAGTCGATGATGGATGACATGTATCAAAAATAAATCTGCAGGCCTTGGTTCAAATTCTGCTTTCACATTTTGCAGCGGGTTATTATTAAGATTACCTAGCTGATTGAGCTAAAAACAAAACAAAAATATATTGTGACACAATTGAGGGATATTTAATAAATAATTAGACATTTTTGGCAGAGAGTAGGATGAGAAGGTCGTCTCGATTCCTCCCTCATGTCTACCATAAATATGAACCCACAGAGAGCAGCTGGTTGGCTTAGCACATTGACTGGAAACAGCTAGCCTGGCTCTGTCCAAAGATAACAAAATGTGCCAATCAGCACCTCTTAATCACACTAATTAACATGTTGCATCTTGGTTGCTTAATCTGTACAAAAAAAGAAGACAATTCTCTGGTCTTTTTTGTTTCCAACACAAACACAGCTTCCCTCTGACATTATCAGATTTAGCCAAGTTTTCTTGAGCTCATGACTCAGACTGGGTAAAGCTTTACAGTGGTAAACACGGCAAAGTGTGCTGAGGCACTTTCACAGATGGCCGCGAGGATCATCGCTTGGAGCTCTGTCACGAACACGACGACTAATGTCCTGGCGTGATTTGTTTTTGGCAAAACAATGCCTTTGTTTGCATGTAAAACAGAAGCAATGTCTTCATGACTTCATTTAAAATCCCAGCTTTTAGCTGCCTCGCCTACACTAGATTGAACTGTATCTACTGTGCTTCATATACAACAACAAAAACCCATGACTTTGTTGATCCTACTCTTGTTACGTTGTGTGCTTTGCCCTTGCCGTTGTGATCGTGTGCTAAAAAGGAGGTAGCAGACGATGGCTAAACTGGGTTAAAACATTTATGTTTATGTGACAACACTGTGGCACACACCCGCATTATATCCACAAGCCCGGCCTTGTCAAGCATAAAATGGATGTAGCGGGTGGGAGGGAGGATTCCCCTGGAGAATAAATCCGATGATGTGTCTGTGATTCGCGCTTATATATTGGCAGCAGCATTGAAAATAGGATTTTCAGGAGCAGACACCCAGAGATGACATTTCATTTGTTTCCCTGCGTTGAGTCTCACACACACACACACACACACACACACACACATCTGTGTGCAGGTGCGTCTGCAATGTAATCATGCACTTGTAGCACACATGCTTTGAGAATTAACATGGATATGAGGGATGGATAAAAATGGGTTTGCTTCAAGACTGGCTTATAAATCTGACTCTTGACAAGAAAAGAAAATGGAGGTAAGGAGGTGAGGGAGGGAGGGAGGGATGGAGGGAGGGGGTGGATGAGATGAAGAAGCTGTGACTTATCTCACCTCAGCAGAGGAGTATCCCGACGACGAGTATCTAGACATGTCAAAATCATCATCACTGAAAGAAACAGAAGCACAAGTTAGCTTTTTTATTTTTCTACATTCTGGATGTTTGTGTAGCTTGAGGTGTGTAAATATGTGTGTTTGTGTTCACCTGTCCGTGTCTAGGGCCACCAAAGGCTTCTCGTCTGGGCTCTGGTCTAAAGAGGAATAGCCTTTATTGGGCACTACCAACCTGTGGGGTGGGAACAGAGAGAGAGAAAGAGGACAGAGGAGGGGAAAAAAAGGGTGTAACAGAGCAAGATGGGAAGAGGCGGAGGAGGGAAAAACAGGAAGAGATGAGTAAGAACAGGACCGGCGGAGACGCTGACAGAAAAAGGAAGGCGGCCTTGAGGCAGCCTCGCAGCTGAACTACAGTCACAAAAGCAGCATGAAAGAGGTCTAATTTCTAACTCCAACATCTAACAAGCGCCAAAATCAATGAAACTATTCTCCTGCCAGCCTCACTGACAGACAGAGATAATGACAAGAGAATATAATCCGTTTTGTCGAGCTCTGAAAACATGTTTCTGATCCAACACATGAAAACAGCAGAAGGCTCACAGTGAGGGAGGCCACGCAGGAGTGGAGAAGTGGACTTTTTAATGGTGATTCTGTGTGTGAAACAGTTGCTGGAAGTGTCACTTTACATCATTACATATTCCAAAGTGTTTCTACAACTTCCCTTTGACCTTTTTAAAAAAGTCATTCAAGTTGTCATATTTCACCTCAAACTGTCATAGAATAAACATGATTTTTGAAAATTTAGAACCATTTCGTATCACTACAATGTTGGGATATATATGCAACTGAACAGCAGTAAACTTTTCTCCCTTTTGCCTGCATTCAGAGCCGCCAACTCATCATCTGAACTATTTCAGGACTGTTGTATCAGCTACAGATTGTTGCTCTGCATTTCGTTTGCACTCATCCCCGGACCCAAAGAGTGAAGATGGCTCCAGAGACACAGACGGCCCTCTGTCTATCTCTCAGATCAAGGAGGTGTCAAACTAATCTCTGATCAAACTTTCAAAACTATGCAGTGCTGATACATTTTAGCAAACTGTTCAGCTGCAATACAGAAAGACTGTGCGCTGGAAGTGGCCGCCATATTGTCCCTGTATTGTGAAATAAAGAGGCTGAAAAAGCTTTGATCAAACTGTTAAACACGGCAGGGCTGATCAAATATGAACCACAACCTTGTCCATTGTCTATTTCTCTCCTAAAATGTTTTCATAAACACTTGTTAGTGCGTTGTTCAGCTGTAATACCATATTGTTTGTCAACAGCTGGCTGCCGTATTGTTTCCTATTTCAAAAACCAAAACCAAGCACCACCCAACTCACATCACGTCTCCCATCAGCAGGGTTGTTGGATTATTTTTACTTTTACCTTACACTCCACCAGAGTACCAAAAAACAAACAAACATCTGAATTGCTGTCACCAATCAAAACGACACCAGTGAATGAAAACAGAAACGTTCACTTCTTACCGTGTTCTGGCCATGACGTTGTTCTTCTTGGGCTGCTGGTTGACGGGACTTCCTACAGTGTTGCTGTTCTTCAGTGAGCCCTTCCTGGCCAGCTCTCTCTGTTTCTCTGCACGAGAAACACACACACACACACACTAGGTTAGCACCAAATAACACACAAACTGCATTAGAAAGTGATGGATTAATGTTGAACTGATGTCAGCGTCGTCTACTTGCAAGTCTGTAATTTGCTTGTAATGAAATTCCTTAATAAACTGGGGAACTTTTGTAATTTGCTGATGTAAAGCACAGCAATGCCAGATAGCGTCAGATTAAAACCACGCTGCAAACTCTGTGGACGTCTCCAGGTTGTCAGATTCACAGATTTAACAAGAAGATGTGAGCATAATTTAAACACGTGCTCATCAGGAAGTGCAACGATCAATAAAATAGAAGATCGTAAAAGCATTCGACAACATATTGAGAAAGAAATGCCTCCCCCTGGGACAGAGATTCCCCTGGCCTGTCTTCAAAACCTGACCCCAAAACAAACAGCTAAACTAATGCTATTAGTCCAGCAGTTAACTAGAATGTAAAAGATCAGTGACACCAGAAAAATGGTGCGTCTAATTCAGATTGTGACACCAGTTAATGGCATTACATGTTTAATGCAGGAAAGAGTTTTAAAAGGCCGTCCGCGGTAGATCAGAGTATTTTCCGTCCCAAGGTCACAGAGACACAGTGACTAGTTTTACAAGCACACATTATTACAATATGAGGAGGTTGTATTTTACACTCAGGAAATGTTATGACAGTGTTTACATGCTGTAAAAAAAGATTCCAGTGAGATGAAACAGAATAATATGAAGCACCGTTGAAGCTATCTTCGTGCTCTCACTTTCACCATGGGTGTAGACTGAGATGAACATCTGCACTGGCCGACTCTGCTGGAGCTAGATTTCAAAAACAACCAAGTCAGATTGATTCTGGACTTGAAATCAGCTTTGAGGCCCATATTGGAAAATGTGATCAAGACTCTTCCACCTGAGAAATGTTGCCAAAGGGTGGCGAAACATGATGCAGAGAAGTTGATTCATTCAACTCCAGCTAGTCCAGAAGTCTGCTGCCAGACTTTTAACAGAAACTAGGACAAGAGAGCAAATGGCTTCTGCTTTAGCTCCCCTACACTGACTCCTTGGCTCTTTTAGAACTGATTTTAGTTTCCTTTTAACTCACACACAAAGCTCTTAATGACATCGCACCTCCCGACATGTTTGGACCTTTTAACTCACAATCAACCAGCTCTTTAGTGCTCTGATCCTAAAGTGGCCCACAAAATAAGTGAGAAAGCAGCTTTTAGCTGAGACCGTGAAACATCTTTCCCAGTTGCTTCAGATATGAAAGCACTGCTCACTTCTTTTGCGCATCTGCCTTTTTATTACCTCTTGCCAAGTAGGTAATGTTTCTCACCCATGAACCGTTTGTTGGTTTGTCAGCAGGATTATACAAAAACTACCAAACAGATTGTCACAAAACTTAGATGTAGGATGGGTCTCAGCCCAGAACAGACCCCATTAACTTTTGGTGTGTATCCGTATTAAATGACGGATCTAGGAATTGATTGACATTTCGCAAATTTCTCAGGGAATGAGGCATAGATCTTGATAGGAAAAGCACACATATATGGTGGCTGGTATCTATGAGCGAGGACAATTGGATGCAGATCCCTCTGGATGTAGAGGTTTTAACTATGTTTTATTTGATATTGAATTAGACCTGATTGAATTACAGGGGACTCTAGTGAGTGGCACTCTTGTTTGATCTTAATCATTTTTGTGAACTTTTTAATATTGTTTTTTCTATTGCCATCTGTTTTTAACACCACACTGTAAAGCACTACACTGCATTGTATGTATGAACGGTGCTATGTAAACAAAGTTATTATCATTTTTTACAATTGTTTTTCATGGATTTCTGTAGCTGAGTAGTTTTCTGATTTTGAATACTCTTGGTGATTTACGGGTTTTGGCTGAGAAAGTATTGCAGTAGGAGTAAAAGAAAAATAAAGAGGCGCTGCTGCTCACCACTGGATTCTGTCCAATGTGCTGAAATGGGATTTAAAGGACTGTGGCTTCTCACAAACACACAAGGGAGTTACATTCTAAACATGAAACAGGCTAATATCTTTTGCCCTGGATATCCATAAGCCAAATGATGCATATCATTTGTAAGAGCTGAAATGATTAGTCTATTGAGAAGTAACGGACAACAACTCTGATAACTGATTATCAGAGTTATTAAAAGTAACTTAAACTTAAAAGTTTAAGTTACTTTTCAAGCAAAAATGCGGAGCCTTGTTGCCACCAGCCTCTAAAATATGAGGATTAGTGTTTTTTTTTTTTGTTTTTTTTTTTACAGTTTACAGTTACAGTTTTATATAGTGTAACTTGAATACTTTTTGACATATGTAGCCGCACAGAAAACAGGCATCATCCTGGGAACACCCTACTCTGGCAACTTGGCATATTAGACTCATTAATTAGCAAATTAATCCAGACAAATGACCCATAACTCATCTGGCTGCAGCCCTGAAATGGACGATAATGGTACATTTTACTGAAAATTTAGCAGCGTAAGAAGGACGTTTAAACCACAGCAGTCTTGATTTGCCTCGTCAAGATTCTCTGAAAATTGATCCCCACTGTTAAAATGCCAACCCACCAGGAAACAGAATGGCCCAACACAGCCACAGCCTCGGTATAGATCCCTCTGCCTTGTCTAGAGATTTTGCAGGTTACTCTTTACGGGAATTTAAATTTACAGTAGATTACAAGAGATGCTGAGTCCCACAGGCGGCCACTTGGCCTTACAAACACTGCAGCTCCTCTACTCGCCTATTTTCATCTGCAGGGGTGAGGGCTTGTAGTTGATAGTGACCGGCTCCCCCTCTCTGGTGTCTGAGTCCGCCTCTGAGGCTGTGGACGAGGCCGGATCCTGGAGACAAACAACAAGGCAGACGGCAGAAAGATGAGCAGAAATGTGCATTACAGAGGCATCGATGAATAATTAATGCGCTTTTGTAATGCACAATCGGCCCTACTATGCCCGGACAATGAGAATAAAACAATTCATGAATAGATAAAACGTGCGAGGAGGAATCCGTCTCTATCTAGTGAGCACCTGTGCATATTTATGGATAACAGAAACAGAAACAGACCGAAACTGTAAAACAGAACAGATACAACTCTCTCTCACTGAACACATTTTACCTTTAAAGGTGCACTATGTAATTTTGGGCATCTTCTTTTGTTGATTTTTATGTCTAAACAAACAAAATGAACAAACTCTCTCTGTTTTCATTACTGAATAAACAAACTGAACTTAAAGGACAACACAGCTTCATGCTGTTTCACTTTGCTTATATGTGGCGGACTCTGCCACCTTTCTAGCTTCAAACAGTGTTCTGGGGACTTTACTTCCCATGAGAACAGCTTGTTTATTCAGTTATGGAAAATATACATATTATTGAGTTTGTGTTATAACCTCATTAAGATTTCACATAGCAGAATTATGACTCGAAATTTCTTCTCTGAGATTACAAAGCAACCTGTTAAACTCAAATTCTGGTCATATCTTAAAAATGTCTCTTTTCAAACCGGACTACAGGTATGCCATATTAAAACAGAACAATATCCAACATTTGAGACAGTGTTTAATCTATAATACAGATATATTGCCAGGCCATAAAAAAACACTGAACTTAAAACTACACTTGTTTTCTTCAGATTGCACTAGGACCCTTTGGAGGACTCCTTGAAGTCCCTGGATCCCACTTCAGGAAACACTCAAACCTCATATCCACAGGGCAAGGGTGGGGAGAATAAAGATCTTATCAATCAGTGGAAACGGGAGGACCGGGGATGAATGGACACCAGGTCAGACTGCTCTGGGTCTAGTCTGGCTCTCTAGCGGCCCCGGCCGTGGGCAGCAGAGGCCGCCCTGCAGGCTGCAGTAACCCAGGGCCCCGCTACAGGCCACGGAGCGCACAGCCACTCTACGTCCACTGATTCTCCTCTTGAAATAAAAAAAGATAGTGGTTTGACGGCAAAACACGAGCACTAAACATCTGCCTTTAAAGGCCGCTCACTCATTACGTCAGGGCGACACCATCGGCATCGACGCCGGAGCAACTTGCTGCATGGATGCTGAGGATGTGGCGGCGGTGCTGGGATGGGATGCTTGTTTTTCACCAGACATGACGGATGCTGCTCACTACGCAGCAGACAGGACGCTGCTCGCATTACACGACAAGAGACGCAAGACTATGATCAGATCAGTCATCATCTCACATGTTACTCTGCCATTTATAACATTTCACTGTGGTAGAAAAAAAAAAGGAGAAAAAAACTTGCTCTGTTAGCACATCAGCCCATATTACGCATGGCAGGTGTTGGATGTGTCGGGAACCCAGAGCAGAGCGTTATGAATGGCAGGCCTCGTACACTAATAATCCCGGATTAATGAAGACGTGTTGGATCGGAAAAGACGACCAAAACACTGATGATGATCTCGTATCTGACTCACCAGCGGCTGCATCTCAGCCTGCATCTCCGCCTCCTGCACGGCGCTCGGCACTTGAAATCTGTCTATTTCTTCCATCATTTTGGCGACGCGCCTCTTTCCTCCCTGCTCCCGGAAACAAACTGCTGCCAGACGTTCGTTCCGACGATTTATCGCCGAGATTGTGTGTGTGATCTCAGACTCGTAACAATCTCTGTGGCTCTCCGGTGGCGAGCCTCATCCCAGCAGGCAGTATGTCGACGGTGGTGTGACCAGTTGGGTGACGGTGACTCCACCACCCACTTCCGGGTAGGGTATCCCAAGCTATGGTCCGGGCACCCAGAAGGGGCCCTCTAAAGAGGAACAGAGTGGTCCCCAGCAGAGTGGGTAATTTGGATTGAACGCACGGTGACGTGAGTGAGTCCCATAGGAGTCCAAAAACCATCCCTGAGAGAAATTCTATTTGGATTTTTGAATTTTTAGTTGGAAATACAACGAGAAAGATGAGTCCTATTGGTAATTCTGATAAAAGATTAATAAAAGTCCCCTCAGAAAAAGCAGAAAACAAACAGTTCCACCAAAACAAAACCAGAACATTGTTTTTCTCATGATGGTTGTACAAACAATGATTCCCAATAAGACTTTGAAAATCTTCAAAGAATCCAACACTTCATTCACATGGAATTCCCGTAGGATTGTGACAGTGAACCCATGGCAGAAATATAAACAGATGTCCAGTAGAAACACATGTGAATCCTACAAGATTTTACTGGCAAAGTTGAAAAATCCCATAGGTTTTTTTAAAAAAATTTTTTTTAACTTTTCATAGAAAAACAATATGACTTTTCATGTGTAGCTATTTGTTCATTTTGTTTCTCATATTAGTATTTTCTCTTTCTCTTTCCGCTCCTCTGGTGTAACCGATGAGCCTCAGATCAAGTGTAAGTGAATAAATGAACTCAGGGATTAACAATCTCTCCTGTTCCTTCATTAAAATGAGTCTTTCTGCCGGCACTCTTGGCCTGAAATTCAGTTTTTATTGTTTCAACAGCAGTTGAGATCTTGCAGACCGGTTGATACTCAAGAAGTTTCCTTTATTATAAAAATACTAGGAAAACCAGAAGCAGACCACTTAACGAGCCATCATTCAGAAAGCCAATTAACAGTGGTGCCTTCACCCAGAAATTCCAATTAAAACGGAAGAAATTAATCAATCAAATGAACAGTTTGGGACCAATGAAGATGATTAAAGTGCCATGAAATTAGCTGATCGGGGATAAAAATGTATGTCTAACACAAAACAAAGTCATATTTGTCACAATTCATGATTGAGAATGAATATCTTTGGGTTCCTACAGAACAATTAAGATCAACTAGTTTATATGACGTGAATCAGCCTCCGTCACCAAGGAGCTGCAGGACATGACAGCTGTCTGACTCCTGCCATCACTCAGCACCCTGTTTGTGAAAACCACTGAAAAGTAACTGAGTACATTTACACAAGTAGATTTTTTGCATTTTAGCACATTTTCTAGGTGCCTATACTTCATTAGATTGTGCTTTGGAGTACATTTAGCGGTACATTTAAGTAAAAATAAAAGATACATATATTTACCTGTGTGTGATATTCATATTTTTCTGACTGTCTGAATCAATATTTTTTCTAAGTAATCAGTTAAAAAATGCACTACTTTGGCTGTGATGCAGTATGCAATCTGCAAAGTAACTTGTGACTAAATAGATGCAGCGAGTCAAAAGTACAACATGTTCTTAAGAAATGAGCAGAGTGGAAGTGTAAAGTAGAGGAGAGTCGAAATACCTACGTAAAGTACCAGTACCTGAACTTTGTATTACTGAACTTTAGTAAATGCATTCTACTGCATTTATCTGACTTAAACAGATTCACATTTACACCGATTCACATGCAACAGAAGCACAGAGGTTGCCTCTGCTAAGCAGAGCGGATTTTTGCTGGGACATGTAACTGGGTTAAGAACAATAATCATGTAATAAGTACGAAGTAAACACACAGCTTCCACAACAAACAGTTTTGTTGTTATGTTTAAATATACATTTGTAACCTTGTAATCTCTCATCTCACTATCAACCACTTATCCGTGAGAGTCGCAGGGATGTTACTGCTATATCCCCCTTTTTCCCCTTTTTCCCCTTTTTCCCCGTTACTGGAGCCAATCCCAGTTATCTCTCTGGGCGAAGGCAGGGTAGTCCCTGGACGAGTCACCAGGGCCCTCACTGACTCACCACGCAAGGTGCCAACTGCACATCAGGAGCAATTTTGGAGTTCAGTATCTTGCTCAAGGATACTTCAACATGCAGCTCAGTTCCGCCCCAGGGGAGCTGGGGGCTGGGAACGAGCGACCTTCCCATAACTAGTTGACCTGCTCTACCCACTGAGCTACAGCCGCCCCTACCTTGTAATCAATGACTTTTAATCATCAATCATGCTACAAAATCTTGAACAATGGCAGGGAATTGCCACAATGACAGGAACTCCTCACAACATAGGATATTACAATCAGCAAAACTGTAGCAGTGGTGGATAGTACTGTTTCTAGGTGCAATTTTGAGGTATTGTTTTTACTTAACAATTTGATTTCAATCATTTCAAAGGGAAATACTTTTTACTCCACCACAGTTATTTGACAGCTCTAGTTATTCCCTACTTTGCACATTTAGATTTGATGTAAAACTGAAAAACACACACACATATGATCAGCTTTAAAAATTCAATGCATTATAATAGAATCAACTGTATGTAAAGTATTTTGAATTAGCTTCACCTCGACCAACTACAACATTATAGGAGCAATTCCGCTGCATAACCATTACTTTTACTTTTGATCTATTAACTATATTTTACTGTATTTAATGTAGATCTCTGACTTTCAATACATACAAAAATAATGTGCCTAAAACAGTGAATTTAAGTATTTTAATTACATGTAAATTATTTAACCAAGTTCCATATGAAGGGTCACGTTTAATGCAATGTTTATCTGGGTCCAGTCCAGTCAATGTGTTTACATTAAATAATAAGATGTGCGATTTGATTGAAAAGCATTAATTTTATAAATAACACTTGAATCATGAACCCTTGAAAACACATTATGTTATTGTTGAAATTTCCCCTCATGTATTATGTAATAATTGAATAAAAAACATAAGATTTAGGCAGAAGTCTGCATTCATTTTGTTTTGTCAGACTAAGTTATTGATTTATTCCCTTTGACTCAGAATGACATATAACCTACATTAAAATGTGACACTTTACATTGAACTTATGTAAAAATAAAAGGAAAATTTACATGCAATTAAAATACTTAACTTCACTGTTTTACATGCAAAATTACTGCAAATGACGTTTTGAGTGATAGAGCTTATTTTTACAAACTTACAGTGTATCTGAATATTTCTTCCTCTGCTGAACTAGAGGAAATAGTTTCTGAAAAATGACCACAGAGCCTCTCTGAAAGTAAAAAACAACATTATAAACTTCACAAAAACAGGATTTACTGCGGGGCAGTTGCATTATTTGTTTCTTGTTGGTCCCTGTGGAGTTTCCACCCCAGGTAACAATTACCCTCCATTTTATAGCTCTGTAGAAAAAAATAAATAAATGTGAAACTCATTAAACCTTCTATTTTAAATCATAGTTGTCCAGTGTGCCTCCAACTGCTGTATTATAGGATGACCATACATTTTGTCACACGGAATCAAACAATCAAATGACCATCATGGAGCACATTATTATACATTCTCAAGAAAATACCCTCTTGGTGAGGACAGAAGAATACCCACAACGTTGAGACTCGTTTCCCACTGAAAGTCACTGACACGTCTGACTGCACACTGTCCTTACCTGGAAACACCAGCAGAGAGCAGCAATAGCATGCTCTGCTGCACAGTGACGGAGAGGCCATCAGCAGCTCCTGCAGCCAGCACCGACCTGAGGCAGCAGACAATAACAGGCTGAGCCAGCAGGTGGCAGTGTGAGACTGCAGGAGAGAGGGGTCACAGGCCGGATGGAGGATGAATGGCAATGAGGTGTGTGTGCAGGGTCAAGTAGGTCATTGTGTTTTAGCCTGCTAAATGCACACAGTTTGAAGCCCTTACCTCTGCTCATGCATATGTATAATGTACGAGTATGGCAGCATGTGTGGGGTCAGCTTTTATCCTTTTGGAAACGTGAGACGCTGTACTTTAAAAAAAAAAAAAAAAAAGCTCTGGTATTTTTCAGAAAATAAAAGAATACTTAAAAACTAATTACAGAAGCTCATTTTCTTCAATTTTCTCACATTCATGTTCTATATATCTCTCACACGCTCACTGTGTTTTATCGTTTTGGTCGCATACTGATGCCTCCCCTATTACCATCATTATTTCAGCTTGTTTCATGCTATAATTGGACCTCCGCTGATAGTATAAACATTCATACTGACTAAATTATGCTGAATTATAATGATGTGCAGTTTCGGAGCCGCACTGTTGTCAAAATCGATTCAATGACTGTCTGTCCTGACTGTGTGTGTGTGTGTGTGTGTGTGTGTGTGTGTGTGTGTGAGTGTGAGTGTGATTGCGAAGAGTGTTCCTGACTCTTAGGGGTCTTGTTATGAAGAACTGATTAAGTGTGAATAGGATTTTGTCATTAATTCTTCAAACAAGCACAGTAAGACATCAGCATACACACACACATATCCCACCCCCAGCACGTGTCTTCCATCACTTTCAACCTGTGCTGTCAATATACTGCATAAATGCTTACTTTGCTTCAAACGGCTTCAAAGCAGCACTCACAGACTCACTCTCTGCCTCTCTGCTCCCCACAGACAAACACTTGAAAAAGCTTTATTTTGAAATTAAATTATGGATTACATCAAATTCAAGTACTTTACAAATCCCACACTTTTTGGGGCATGTAGCGTCCAAAACATAGATTAACATTTGATCCCTTGGTAATTGCGTTACAACACACACTCCCTCTCTCTCTCTCTCTCTCTGTCTCTCTCTCTCTCTCTCTCTCTCTCTCTCTCTCTCTCTCACACACACACGCACACACACTGGCTGTGACTCAGTCTGGCCTGATGTGCGTTATGCAACCCCTCCAGCAGTGCAGATGGAGCTGCAGATTACTGGCCCTTCATATGTTTATTAGTAATCTCTCTGTCTGTAATATTTGTTCTCATCATTATATAAGACCATATTGGGTTCAGTGACCCTCCTCCATCTCAGCCGTCACTGGAAGACCCAAGAAAAATGCTCCCCCTGCCACATGATGCATTCCTTGACAGGGAGGGATGGAACCATTGATGCAGAGTTGAGTGGCCACGTCGAATCTCAACTGGATGAGCCCATAGCAAACATCAAACACGAGACGGAGGGGTCGATGGAGGTGTGATGGGCAAGAGAACAGATGGATGATGGATGCTTATTCAGCGTTTTCTTTCACATCTTGGATCAATTGAGGAAACCCTACAGCTGACTTGAACAGAGGATCCGACATTAAAAACAAAGGAGGTCAGTGCAGCGGTTCAAAAACGGCGAGCCAGAGTGCACTGACCTTCACACCCAAACACATCACTCCAGTAGAGATCGCTGGATGTGCACTGGCCAGTTTTGTGCTGGTCTGGCACTGGTCGGCCTAGATGGGAGTAAAGAAACAAATAAGAGGAAGTCAGCCAAAGAGCGAGAGGAAGAGAGAAATTGGCAGGCAGATAAAGAGAAGGGAAGAAGATAAACACTAGACAGCTGTAGAGCCTCCTTTCTGACGATCAGATTCACATCAACAGGCCACCAAAGGCCCAAACCATCTGTCTCTTACGTGCTGTTTTACACTTGTGCATATATGTTTTCATACTTTCTTTATCTGTCACACACTCAATGGACATGCTGTTGTAGATCTATTGGAAACAAATAACGATATACTTTATCGTTTCATAAGGAAAGGGAAATATTGGATTTTTTACCTCACAAGACTATCCGATCACCTCCATTACATCCTCTGCAGATGAGGACTTTAAAATCCTATAATGACTGTATGAAATTCAGTGGATTGTTATACAGTAAATAGCCACCCCCAACATTAAAATGCATCTTACAAGTACACTGCATTAATTATATTAATCTTGTACTCTGCTATATAATTAGAATGGCACTCCTAGTAGAGTGCATACCTCAGTCAAGCCCAACAGTCCTGGCTGCTGTGTTAGGTCCTGCTCGGCCGTGTTTGCCCAGCTATTTTATCACTCACTCTCATCGCGCCAACACCATTTGGCTACAATAAATGCCAATCAATATCCTCGACAAGTCCCTTCCTACCAGACAATTTTTACAACAAACACTTAAATATGCATAATATTGGAAAAGAAATCCTGGAGGTGCCCCTTTATCTGCATCAGCACCAAAGCTTAATGGGTTTCGTGCAAATGCGTTCAGTAGATTTTTTTTGTAATCCTGCTGACAAACCAACCATGTAATAATGTCACAACTAAATAGCCTGTCTTTGGCCCCAATGTGAGTACTTGTACTTCTATACTCTATTTTTTTGATTATACTCACAGAGATTATTATTGTTGTTGTTGTTGTTGTTGTTAGGTACGATTTATTAATTTCATGTATAAGTCAAAATCTTTAAACTATAACTTGTAACTATAATTGTCAAGTAAAGTCCTCTGGAATGTAGTTTGGTAGAAGTACACAGCTTAGCATAAAATGTAAATACACAAGTACCTAAAGATTGAGCTTATTGTACGTAGTAACTGAGGTATAAACAGTAGTTAGTGTCTTTATGTGTGCTGCAGAGGGGCAGAGAGAAACAGGAGCTGAAATCGTTCAAAGAAAAGAAGAGCGGCCATTAACGCTCAGATGCTCACATTATTTAGCAGATAAAGCTGACTGGTGGCTAACAACAGGATGTGGGTCAACATGTTCCACACTGATAACTTCAGCGCGGGAAGCCAATTGTTATTTAATTCCAGCCACTGTTTAAAGAATTTAGAGGGCCATTATCACCAACCCACACCGAAGGAGCATGGCGATATTGATTGTGGTGCACATTAGTTTTACAGAAGAGTAAATAATTTGATTGTGTCAGTGAAACAATAAACTGTCATCAGTAACAGGAGACATAGAGCAGAGCACACGGCGATGAACACCCGCAGTGAATCGATAGCTGTTCAGCAGAGTGTGGGGCTGCAGCATATCATCATTTACAACATCAGTTATTCTGTTGATCATTCCTTGATGGGTAATTTAATCTAAATAATAACAATTTTAAAAAAAACATGCAGATGAAAAATGAGCACTCCAACTTCACTCGTCACAAATTATTAAATTCATGACATTAAAGGGAATGTCCACATGCAGGAAGCATGGAATGGAAAGTCAAGTGAAGATTTCTGGAGCTTCACAGCAAAACACTGTTGCAGCATTCTTTCTTAAAACTAAAGTAGACGGGGACTTGTTTTGAAATGTTAAAAAACAAGAGGAAAAAAAAACTAAACAGAAAACAAACGGAAAATCACCCCAAAGAACCTCATCCGGCATAATCCAAGTTTCTGGGGGCCCAGAGATCTCAAACTGATTTGATGAGATAATATTTACACCCTGGATACTCCGTCGAGCTCATGCACCCATTTCATATGGGGTGCCCGCTAATCCTACTAGCTAAGCAACTGGAGTCAAGGTTTTCTTTCAAAATGTTGTAATTTCCATTTTAAAACATGTCCTCAGCTACTTCAGTTGTTTAGGAGAATGCTGCACCGCTGTTTTGCTGTGAGGCTCAAAAAATGTTTTGTGGACTCCAAAACTTCACCCCACTTTCCATCAGTGGTGGTGTTGGCAGATAATGACTGACCATTCATTTTTGGGGTGAACTTATCCTTAAACTGTGATTTAAATGATTTATCAAATACCAAACATGTCTTGAATGTATTTTATTTCGATGAAACAACTAGTCATTTGAGTCATTTGTAATTCCACAAATTAAGCAGAACAGAAAGTGCTGCACAGGAAATCAACAGTTTGGACTAAAAGCGAGTTAACTCATACCTGAGATTAGATGTTGACTGGACTCTTTTTTTTGTTTTCTCCAAAATAAAACAAAGTACATTTCTGTTGAGAGCCCTTTCAATAGTAACAATGAGACAAATAGATCTACTGTTATGCAGCACTTTCTCTTCTGATGACGTAGACGTACAGGTACAGTTGTGTGTTAGCTGCAGTGCGCTCACTACAATAAATACAATATTCACTCGTTACTCTGAGACCGTGAGTGTTCAGTCTGTCATTTCTGCTGAGGGCTGCCTATAAATATCGCGTTCAGTCTTTACTGGGAGCTCACAAGTTGAAAGAGAGGCACACCGGGAAACGAGCTGTATTTTTTCTGTTGCTTTTAATCCCACGGGAGTCGGATTGCTGGGTGCGGAGACTTTTTGTGTCAAATAAGGAGACTGTCAAACAGGGGCCTCTAGCTGCTCTCTGTAAACAGAACATCAAAGCGCAATTCTTCCCCTGCACTTTATTATCCCCACCAAATATCTGCCCTCTCCGCCCCGTCTCCTTGACTCTTAAACACTTCCTCCAGCAGTGTCTGTCTCCTTCCTCACTCTGTCGGGCTTTCGGTTCCTACCTGTCCTCTGTTCACAGCTCTGTCGCTGCCATCATTAGTGCTGCAGCTAGCAGCTACAAATCAATTTCTTTCTCTTACACCTCTCTAGCATGTGATTGCGACGCTCAGCCGACCCCATCGACCCAAACTCTGACGCTACAATCCACTGTTTTTTGCCTGCCTCTCCTCCACTGCCTCTCACTTGTCTCGTGTGGGGGGATGAAAAAGAATGGAGCAGAGGAGGAGATCATGGTCTGCCTGTGTGGAGGAAAGCAAACAGACTGACAGATGGACAGTCCCAGCGACGCACAGCAGAGATAAGAGGATTGGGCCCCGCTTGTGGTTGTGGTTGGTCTTGCTACAACTCTTAGCGCCGTTAGCTCACTCTGAGCTCCACTGAATGGCATGGATGCGGGGCTGATGGGGAAATGTGAACAGTATGTTAAACAAAATAATGACAAAAGTGTTCTTCTAAACACCCTGTATTTAAATTTTTGACCTCTATTCGATCAACAAAGTTTGCCTTGGTCTAAATCTCAAGTCAGTGTCTTCATCATCAGGCTGCAGTCAGCAGGTACTTCTGTTCCGCCTTCTTCTGCTGCGGCTCTGCTGTTAAAACTGGCACTTTCTCCGGGTGTGACGGCACCTTGCAAGCCTTGTAGAGGATGACGAAGAGGATGAGAATAAGGACGCCGACCACAGAGTTACAAACGATGGCCACGATTGCCCACACGGATAGGCCCAGCCTCATTTCATGATCCATGGTCGACTGTGGTCACATCACACTTCAGGGGCACGTCTCAGATCGGCTGCCACGTCGGTCACTTCGGCTCCACAGATTCTGCTTGAAAGAGAAAGACATCACATGAACATACTGAGCACGCACACATGCCCCGTGCACACACACATGTTGGCATACTTCGCTACAGTTAACCTGCCGATCACGTGGGCCTCCTGAGTCCACTGGTGTGATCAGCTCAGTAAAGATTACTTTCTCTCCGACTAGCCAGTCACTGGGTCAAGGTGGCTTTATCCCTGCTGACACTATATATGGAACAGCGTGCGTATGTCCTGTTTCTACATGAGGGGTTTTAACATTTATTTAAGAAGAGGCGAAAGCTCTTGCAGTGTCAAATACAGAACTGTACAGGAGACAGATTCATTCTAGGGACACTGTCGTGTATAATAATCTGTGGTTGATAGGAGAGTATTGCAGGACAAGAAAAAGGTGCCTTTTGGCTGCAGTTCTGTGTTAAAATCATCCTTTTTTTTCTCTTTTTACTCTTGTTTCCGCTACACAGGCAGTGAGAGGGATGAAGTTATTAAACTGATAAAGAAGGTGCCAGTAAGCACTTTTTCTCGCCGAATTATTTTTGAATGAGTTTCAGCAGTAATTTGTTTTCAGGAGGATCACGTGGGGATATAGTTGCCAGTTCTGTGGCTGATATTAAATGGGTCACTGAGGTGTGCTGGTGTGTGTGTGTGTGTGTGTGTATGTGTGTGTGTGTGTGTGTGTGTGTGTGTGTGTGTGTGTGTGTCTGTGTGAGTGTGTGTGTGGGAGACTGACAGAGAGGGAGAGAGAGAGAGAGAGAGAGAAGCAGAGGTAGAGAGAGAGGGAAGTCGGTTCACGCATGAGATGGAGAGTGCGAATATTTTCCCTCTCAGAGTTTTAACAGATAAAAACTCGAGCTCATCTCATCTCTACACTTCTCTCCCTTCCCTCTAATGCATTTCTAATGAGCCCGCACATTTCCTCTCTCCAACTGAGGGCAACGCTGCAACTGTCCGAGCTTGCTGTTGAGAACTCATTTCAGAGTTATCCTTCCCTTTATAGGCATTTTATGACCAAGCCAAATAAAGATGGATAGCTCCTAGTCAGAGTAGGTGGCAGTGATGCATGTGATCTGCTCTCCAACACATGAAGTCGCTCTCTGTTTGTAGCAGATGGGCCCCTCTCAGGATGCTGGTGGCATCGCTGTGGGGAGAATTACCCTCTTAATCGCTATCTGGGATTACTGTCAATAAAACTTCTCCCTCTTCGTTGTTTTGCAGAATATTTCCCAAACATCCCTAAGAACTTCTTCGGGGAAGTCAGGAGACACTAAATGTAGTGTATCCACTTTTTGCAATTTCAATTCGAGCAAAAGTGAGGCATGTGTTAGATGTTAGGGGAAGGAGAGATGTGAAAGGGGAGTGTCTGAATGTGTGTGTGTGTGTGTGTGTGTGTGTGTGTGTGTGTGTGTGCGTGTGTGTGTGTGTGTGGATGTGCCGGAGAGAATAATCAAATGAGTGTGAGCCATGTATTGGAACAGGGGACTGCGTGCTCATATTGATTTCAGACAACCAGCGGTGCATATAACAAGAAAACACGCAACACTAGATTCATTATCACCAATTACAACACGTCTTCGTGACTCGCGCTTCCCCATAGCAGATGATTATGGTGCAAGTTTTTGATAACTACGAGGATGATTTGTTCTCATTCGCAAGATAAATACATTTCCTCTGAACACAAGACTGCTCTGTTAGTGACCACGCTGGAAGAGAGTGAATGCAGTCGGACCGACCAAATCACGAGAGTGAATGTTAGCTGTATGTTTCTGCAGACCTCGGATATGTTGCAGCTTAACGTTTCTTTAGCTACAATTTTCAGCTTTGTCCTGACAACGCTGTGCTCATGCTTTGGTAGGTTTAGGCACAGACGGGGCTAGAAATGTCCCACTGTCTCCCTAAAAATATTCAGTGGTTTACAAAAGCTTACAAACGCTGAAACGCTGTGGTCCCTTGTCGAAAACATCCAATGGTTTCATATTCATAAAGGCTGAAACACAGTCATGAACTGCAGTTAGTGGCTTGTGGGCCTTTTGATGTGTAACTCCTCCCCCTCCCCCTCCACCTCCATCTCCAAACATGGAAGTCAGGTAATGCACATGTAATGTGAACGTGATATGATCAGTACATAGCTTATGGAGGCTGTCCTCCGTGGGAAAACAGAGCGAATCAAGCAGGTCATTGCGACTCATATTTACGTTTGCTGGTAAGTGGCGACCTCTAGTGTCTGTGGTAATAATTACAGCTGAATAGGAGGAAGTGAGGAGCGGCAACTCCAGTTAGGGAGGGGGACTTCAAATCAGGAGACTGTGTGAAACCAGAAGCCAGCAGCGGGTTATTTTAAGTTACTAACCAATAATTACGTAGGTACGTTTGCAAAGTGATCTTAACCCAAACTGTGATGTTGTCTTCTAACTCTAACCAAGCATTTTTCCTAGCAAAGCCTGGCACTTGAAAAGGGGGAACTTTTGGGGGGTTTGCAGAAACGTTTACTGCCAACATTCGATCCTGCGACTGGGCTGATTCAAACACAACATAAACAACCCAAATAGAAAGTTAAAGTTTAAGCTCTAGATCTTGTTTCATTTTCAAACACAGAATACCAAAATGATTGTGGGTCCCAATTTTACAAAAAAAAAAGAAAGAGAGAGACACTTGGGATTCTGCCAAATTTGATGCACTACTGCTCTTGACAGGTAAACCATGTTTGCTGAACACTGTGGTCCATCTGAAGAGTCCAAAAAGGCCCAAACGCTTTCACAAAATAATGTGCTTGTTTAGCAGATTCAAAGGCTCAAAGATCAGAAAGCACATGGCTGAGCCTCCACACATACACACACTCACTCCATGAGGTCACAATCAATACACAGATAACTAAAGTCTATCTGTTATGTAATGGCTCTGTGGCTGTGGCAGGAAATAGTCGAGCCTTAAGCTTAGACTGGAGTCATGCAGCAGCAAAATACTGTGTACTTAATAATGAGTGTGTGCGTGTGCCTTTTTGTGCATCTGTGTGTTTGTGAATGGTACCACTGACCAGTATAAAAGGCCTTTTGTGTTAACATGCAAACTATCTCATGTAATGTGATGCAAATACGAGCCTACATGCACCAAGGAATGCTTGTGTACAGGAACATCCAAATGGGGAGCGCGTGGAGGCGCACAGCCACACTCAACCCACACCAGCACATGCAAAACAGGCAAATGCTTGTGCATAATGCATCACCTTGCAGTAGACTATCATCTCATGTGGCTGACCTTCCTTCCTTCCTTCCTTCCTTCCTTCCTTCCTTCCTTCCTTCCTTCCTCCCCAGCTCATTTGAGACCACTGCTGCATGGCCTTGGGAGGTTGAGTGCTGTCACTGTTTTATCACTATTGACAATCACCCGATTGTTGGTGAAATGGGCAAAAAAAGACGTTTAATTACTAATTGTCCTGTTAGTGGCCTTAGTTTTTAAATTGTGGATATATTAGAAAATCATTATATATTGCATGCTATTTTGAAACAGGTCCATTCACTTTGAAACCCTCTTAAAAACAGATGCTGCGAGATGAACAAAACAAACTCTTTTAGTAACTTTTGTTCAGGATTTAGTGAATGTGACAAAACTGGATGGCATTTGTTTATATTTCGTCATCTTACTTGCTGTTCATCCAGGGTGGAAGTAACTAATTAGGCTTCATCAACTCAAATCAAATCGACTGTAATTAAGTGTTTATTTTGGGTACTTGACTTGTATTTCTTCGAGTGCATTACGCCGCAATTTACATTGACTGAAGATATGGAGGAAGAGAGAACCATTTGTCTGAACGCGTGCTGATGATAATGCATCAAACATCAACGGTTAAAAAGTAACTAATACTCTAAGCAGCGTTTGGGAAGAATAGTTTGTACTTTAACTTAAGTATTGTATTAATTGCAGTAGATTTACTCGTAGTTGAGTGATGTTTCAGAAATGTAACTGTACTCTGCTGTTCAAACTTGCACTATCACTTGAAGCCCCATGAATGTTTCACAGACCTACCTAACTCTTCTCCCTGGTGTCCGCTGTCCGCGCGTCCGTAATCCTCCCTGCGCGCCTCAGCTGCAAAACACCGTTTGCGTAAAATGTTAAGAACGAACGCCCTATCTCCAGCAACTTCCCCAAATTGTCTGTGAGGCGGGAACTTTTTTTTGTCTCGAAGTAGGTCACCAAACTCTCCAGGACCGTGTTTTGGCAATATGGCTGTGAGCAGCGCGTACCGCTAATGAAGTGGAGCTGGCGGAGTCCCGGCCGGTTCCCTGTGACTGCTGACGGGCGCAGCGCGACGGAGCGGAGATGCTGCTGTCAGGGAGGCTGCCCATCATCCCTCAGTCCCTCCCCCCTCCGCCGCCCATCCCTCCCTCCCTCCCTCTGTTACTACAAAGCTATTTATACCAGAGACTCATGAACATCCCATCAAGGGCTTTTCCTCTCACACCGCTGTGAAGATCCCCATCAACTCACTTGCACAGAGCACATAAGGTCAAAGCAACAGGCATGGGGCGATTTAACGTCACAATGATCCAGTCTAACATTATTACGATTCACAACATTTCCCCCGATACTCATCAAACTATTCTTAAATCACATTTTCATTGAAAACCAGTCATCAGTCTGCAGAAATCACAAGGACCTCCTGCAACAATAAAGAATCGATAAAACCCTCTGTCCTTAGTTGTATTTATAGAAAATCCGATCTCACTTTTTTGTGGGAGATACAATGTGCAAGACGTTAATCCAGGCATGGGGACCAGCTGAGGCAATTCAAAATAAATCAGGGAACCAATGCAGAACTGCACATCAGCTCGTTCAAGTGATTCACGTGAGGACGCTCACGATTATCTCGGTTCACGATTATCCCGATAAGGAAAATTCACCTTGATCAATTTACCGCGTTTGTTTTTATTTAACGATCAGTAATAAAATATATTTCACTGTCCCATCCCCACAACGCAACAAGGAAAACAGTCTGTAAAGTTACAACACAGTTACTTAAAAAACAATGTAACTTCATGCATAGAGCAAACATCATTCAGAAAAAAACTAGATTGAAAGCAAGGAGGAAATGAGAGATCATAAATGGTTAAAATAATGTTTCCTTTGTTGAGATATGACAAATAATGGATTTAATGTCATAGCTAAACTCTGAGGGACCATCTCAAAACTTTACTGTGTCCATCAATATTATTTTGGCCTCACCCTGTCAGAGCTGCAGTGGTTTACAGCCACCTTCTTCCCTGTACTCAAAACAAGTTGCACAAAGCTGAAAGGCAGCTGCACAAACCTTAAACTTGTTGCCTCCTCTTTTCCTTCTTCTCATTGGTATTCAGCACAACAGCAGGCTGTCCCGCGGGGAATCTGCTCCCTCTCTCTGTCGCCTCTCTTTTTGTGTGTGCCTTTGTGTGTGTAGTGTGTGTGTGTGTGTGTGCTGGAGGGGGGGAACCTGACCCACAGGGTTCAGGCACGGACAAAGCGTCCTTTTGAGGCCTCACTCTCACCAGTTGCTTCAGGGAAAATAAATAAAAAATAAATGTCCTGCAGAAGAACAGTTGCAGAGAGCACTCAGTTTAATCAGAGTGCCACACTGGTGCACACATTAGCAATACTTCAAGAAATACGGCGTTTAGATTAAATGTAAATGTAGGGACCGGCAATGTAATAAGTGCCAGATGATAAATGTAATGAAACACAGCCAAAAACGTCGTAAATCCTGAAACACTGAATCAAAACATGTTCGAACCTGTCTGTGAAATGTTTATTGATAATAGTGATTATAATGTAATAGCTTCAGTTACAGCATTGATCTTATATTACAGTATTTGTCAGTATGTCATTTTCAGCTTCTATAATACTTAACATTTTACTCACTAATAGTCTGGATGATGTTATTACATCGTCAGGCAAAGATAGGTGACTGTTTTGAAGGGGCTCTGTGGAACTTCTGTGCTGTGCTCGAAGCCGGTCGTTAGTTTATGTTCATGGACTCCGTCTCGAAACTAACTGTTGCTCTCTTTTAGCCGAGAGAGGCACCGAGACGAGGCACTTGAGAACCTGTGTAGGAGTCACATCCTTTTGGACTGTCGCAGAAAATCGTCCATGGGCATGCACAGCCAGCCGAGAGGGACGGAGAAGGCCTCATTTTTCACGTCACATTACAATCCGCTCACATATGGCCAATAAAAAAGTGATTAACTTGCAAATTGCTACAAATTGTTACATAGATCCCCTTTAACCTAATTATCTTGATGAATTACTGCCCTCAGTATTGCATTATTCCATATGCACTGTGTTAGGCTGCATTATCAGTGCGGTGCACCAGGGACGCTGATGCTATTTATTGGGAGAGGGTTGCTGTAAGTGGGCGGAGGAGAAGATTTACCCAACTTGGCAGTAGATTACTGGTTAAACTGAACTCTTAATGAGCCTGACCAAGACTAGAGAGTGAGATTTAGATTTACAAAGCGTCTTTTATTATTCTGACAACAACAAATATCTATAGCCTTGAGTTCATGTCCACATCAATGAAATCATAAAAGTGCAACAACTTGAATGAGGACATGGGGCCACTTATTAAGGCCGTCCAGGGGCCTCACTTATAGACCTCGCTACTTACTAAGGATTAAAAGAAAATAATTCTTGACGTGGAAATATGTGTTAATTTACAGAAACTTTGCCCCATGTGAATTAACATTTTTGGAGACTGTGTACACATGACGACTCCCATTGATTGTCTATGTAGAAAAAGCCCTGCAATGCATCCTGGCAGCTGAGCATCCTGTTTCGAAGGACAGAGCGTCATGTTGCTGGCTCCTCATTTGCATTAAATTGCTTTCTGGCTACTTTAGGAAAATCAGTGACGTCCTGCACGAAGACCGATTCTGCAACCAAATTTTTTTCTCTCGCCTGAACTGTCCTGGAGCAGCGGCCCATGATTGGTGTCAAAGTGCAGCCAGTAAGCTTTTGCATGGTTTACGTGGGGTGGTTTCAGTCAAGCGTACAAAGCTGAAAGCCTTGCGTGACCTCATGACAAACGACACCCCTGTGGATACAAGCCTTTACTGAACCTTTAAGTGTAGGCAGACTGAGGAGTTGACTAGGGCTTCTAATAAACCTAACCTGTTTGTCTCTGGACTCACAATCCAGACTACTACGGCAGAAAAGAAATGTGCAAACTTTAAGCCATCAGGATGATTGCAGATACTGATAACTGAAATGTCTTATTTTTTAAAGCAACATTAAGTAACTTTACCTTAAAGTAACTGCTTCAAAATCACCCTGATGGCACAGTGTCTTGAAACAGGGTGAACGGTGTCTCTGTCTCAGCCACTCGGCTCCCCATCACTTGTTTCTGCACTATGTAACTTCAGTGAGAGGGTCGGATCACAGCGTTACATACATGTTTACGTGGGGTAAGGATTTTTGTTTGTAGTTAGCACCTACATTTCGTCGGATTTGTACTCATGTCAGAGATGTTGCAGTCAGAAACTGTTCCAAAAATCACCTTGCTTACCCTAAGTATTGTTGTGTCAAAACGTGTAGACTTTTTCCCTCCTCCTCCTCCTCCTCCTCCTCCTCCTCCTCCTCTTCTTCCTCTTCTTCTTCTTCCTCTTCCACTCTGTGGTTATAGGCGGATTGCAAACCAACTGTAAAGATGCATTTCCTCACCTATTGTGTCAGAGTGTGATACAGTGTAAAGTCCATGAAAGTAATTTTGCTTTGTATTATCGTCCATATTAATTAGCTGAAACTCCACCAGTATCGACAAACAGCCGTCAATTTACATTTCACAATATAGGGCTGGAATGTATTGGTCTGATATGTATCTTGCATGTTTAGAAAGCATCACTACTTTTGACAACCTTGCTGTGCACAATAACAATTCACAGCGCTCTTAAAAACTGCTATGATTTATTTTAATGGACACACTTCAAATGTAGACAAGCAATATTCGTTGATAAGTATTTCACTCAAACCACACTGAATAAGTCAGGGAGCAGTACTTGTGCTGTAGCTTACATGAGAGCTGGAAGATAGTTATCACTGATCACGCACAGTAAAACTGCCTTTATCTGTGTCTACTCTTAGTATACACACAGGCACACGTGCATGCCACCACACAGCCACACAGCCACACAGCCACAGCCACACACACACACACACACACACACACACACACACACACACACACACACACACACACACACACACACACACACACACGCACACACACACACACACACACAGGCACAGTGATTATTACTTGTTCTTGCAGGACACGTCATGTCTGATCACTACCTCTCGTGTCAAGAAGACACTCACACACTTCCATTACCCTGTCAAAACTCATCAATGTGGGTGTCTCTCGCAAATGTGACAGAAGAGAAAGGAGGGTGAGATAAAGCAGACAGAAGTGAGAGGCAATTTCACTTCTTTCTTAATTTCCCCGACTACTACCACCACCGCTCTCTGGTCCTCATCTCATCACAGCGAGGAAAAAAATATGACAGAAGTGTTAATCTCAATTTTGTCATTCCAGCTTTGTTCATTTTCCAGAGCACTGTTATCTGGAGGAAAGATAGACTCCCAAGATGAATATTATGGTTTTCATAAAGTCCTCCTGTAGCGAGGGCAAGGGGGCAAACCGGGTCAGTTACAAAGCAGGAATATTAGATTCATATTTTGTAAGAAGAATCTATTTCATAACGCACGCACACCATTCACCTTTAACTCCTAATGATTCAACATGCAACTTGGTGTTATTTGTCATATTGCTGAGTCACCTGTTTTTATACCATTTGGCCCATTTGCAGTGTATTACATCTGTTTGCCCCCCCAAGCAGAATCATTGGTCATTCTGCAAAGGATCCTGCTATGGAAAGCTGTCACAACCGATTTTGAATCACGAGTGTGTGAGGACACCTGCTGGACATTTGTTGACATTGTTCGCATGTGTAGTAAGCATCAGTGGAAGGCACATCAGTCAGTTATCGTGGTTTAGGCTTCATTCGCTATTCATCTGGATATGTGTTTATCAGATCCAAACAAGACAAAGACACAGCAGAAATGCAGCTTGCCAAGTCTTTTTTATTGACACTCCATCTTCTTTAGTTGTTCATCATAACCTGGAAGCACAAATATTCAGTTACCCTTAGCCAACTGGTGGTGCTCTTTTGCAACAGAGTCTGAATGTGTTTGTGCATCTCTCACCTGGTCGATCCAGCTGTTGAAAGCAGAGACTCTGGTGAAGACGGTGGGCTTCTTCACGTAGTTGCAACCAAGGCCAGAGACGAAGCTGGCAATGCCATGAACCTCCCAGGCACCATCGGCGTTCTTGCAGTTCAGAGGGCCACCGGAATCGCCCTGGACACAGAAAGTAAGGAGGAGGGCTTATGTTTTATTCTCTTGTTGGAGTTACTGGTTTACTGGCAAGAAAGCCTCAACCGTGAGAATCAAAATCATTGTTTCACCACGTATCATGTGGTCACAAGACACTTTTTTTTTTTCATTTTTCTTGGTAGCTAGGCAGCATGAGTGTGATAAAAAGAATCCTTCCCTCTGAATTCTCAGATGTTTGTATTTGAACACACTCACTGCATTCAAATTCCAGTTTTTCTTCACATGCATAATCGAGTACAGACGCCACAGCAGGTTGTTAAAGTTTTACAGCTTAAGTATAATCAATTAGAATGAAAAAGCTGCGAACAAAAATAACTACATTTTCCTCTTTCTTTTTGCACCCTCACACAAAGACGGTATGAACTTACATTGCACCCAGCCACAATTCCATCCCCACCGGCGCACACCATGGTGGTCCTGACAGCGATACCCCACCAGTCAGGCTGGGAGCAGGTGGCATAGTCAGCCACAGGCATCAAAGCCTGCTGCAGCTTATCGGCTATGGGGCCTCCGGCTAAAACACACAGGCAGAGTCCATTACCATCATCCACGTACACTAGCCGTCTGTCAAATCTGGTTTACAGCATTTCCCCTGAGCGCCAAATTCACAGCCCGTCCCAAATTTTCAATTTGGGAGTAATCCTTGCCCAAAAAAGTTTCAACTAAAATCTCAAGCATTTGATTTTCATCCTAATTTTGGAGGCCTCCCTGGGTAACCCAAATCACACATGTTCACTCACAGCTGGATTTAAACCCAACTGTTGTGCTTGCACCATCACATGAAGACATTTCACAGGTTCTAAGCTGGAAAAAAACACATTACAGTCGACTTACTGTACAGCCTGCCCCATCCAGTGATGTAGCAGGGGTAGAGGTTGGACAGCACAGTTTCAGCAGGAGGGATACATCCCAGCTGCACATGGTCAGTCAAAGGCACGGACTCAGACAGCTTGATCAGGGCAATATCATTACTGCAAGAAAGACAAAAGAGAGCGAGACTTAGGCAGGTGGTTGTTCTGGCAAGCAATTTAAAAATGTTCATCCAGAGCTAGAAAAGATAATGAGAACAAGTGTAATCTGCATTTTTGCAATCTTTCTTATTGTTCTCATGTCTACAGATACAAATATATCATCTCAATGGCTGATCTTATCTCACTCATTTGGAATCGAGTGGACAGTAGTGGACAGTGGACAGAGTGGGTTGCGTCTGAAAGGTGAGGAAAGTCCAAGTTCTTGACCAAACTGAATACAAAAGGTTTGAGCTTGAGCCTCAGTCCACTTCCTCAAGGCAGAGCAGATTTTGATGTACTCTATGTCTCAGGCTGCTTTTTGTACTGTATGGTGGTGCTTCTCTTACCCGAAGGCCACAAAGATGGGGTTCCATTTCTCATGGACGACAATCTTCTCAGGCACAATGGCCTTGGAGCCAGCCTCTTCCTCGACCAGGTTGTATTTGCCCACAAACACCCTGTAGTTGAACTTGGTGCTGGGGGAGAGAGCAGACTGTTGAGGCCAACCCAAACAGAAGATTTAGTGTGCTGTTCAATGATTTCTTAAGCTCAAACTGATGATTAAATGTGGCGGCAAGATGAGGATTTGACCCGGGCAGCAGCCCAGGTGACCTTGAGCATATTTTTTCTTATCAGTGTGACATTTGGGTTGGAAACCTTTTGACCTAATGTCTTGCCAGTTCTCATTTACTGTGAAGGTTAAGCAGGGTTTACGGTCTAGAATTAGGCAAGTAGTAAGTACAGTGCGTTTAACTGAAGGTCTGTGTGTATGTAACTTGTAGATGCTGGAATCTGTGGCTGTGTTTTTGTCCTTGTGTGTTTATGCTCGTACTTGATGCAGTGAGCAGCAGTCATGACCCAGTTGGCAGCAATCAGAGATCCCCCACAAGTGTGCCTCCACTCACCGTCCTTCTCATACTGCAGAGAGATCTGGAGACAGGAAAAAGGACAACATAACAGAAACAATGAGAGGCAGGTCGTGGACGTGATAAGATCGCAGTTTGCTGCTGATTCAATTCAAAAGCAACCATTTAATTACAGAATCTTCAATAGCCACTGGGTCTTGAATCTAACAAGCAGATGCCAGACCCGTAAGGTTTGCCAGTAAAAATAAAAACATTGACAGATGTGTACATATTAGCATACCTGCCAGGGCCAGCTGTGGGGCTTGGCATCTACTCCATTGACCACACGGGTAGTCAGGGGCTGAATGGGTGGGGTGCCGCACCCAAGGGCTGTGCGAGGAAGATAAAAACACGAGTGTGATGGACATGAGACAGGGCGTGTTCGCGAGGCAGGAGAACAATGAAATTAATTTTGATTCCCACATCAGACACAAACTGCATCATTTTTCTTCGCAATAAAGAATTGCACAGTGCTAGCTCCCGGTGTGGTTTTGTGCAGGCAAACACACACTCACTCAAGCAAACTTGCAAACACACAGAGCCAATTACACAAAGAATTAGAGAATGCCAGATGTTCTTACCGCTAGCAATGAGCACTGAGGCCAGCACAATGGGGATCATGTTGATTGATGCTTCTGCTTGGGGACGGCAGGACACACAATCTCTTTTAAACCTTCTACCACAGGCAACACCCGCGCTGAATGCGGTAACACACACTCTTATTGGTCTGTTGAGGCCTCGGGGGGACGGAGGTCGACCAATGGCAATGAGGGTCAGTGCAACTGGGAGAATGACGAATCACACAGGTGTGCTTTCTGGAACATTTCCCATGACCTTCATGCAGGGCTGCAATGTATGCTCCGCTACTTTGCAGTGGATGTGCGCATTCAGGAGGGCTCACATGTACACATGCACAGTATGTGGATGTGTGTACATGCTGGGGAGACATACTAGACAACCTCCACTTGATCTATCCATCTATTTTATTAACTCACCTTCACTCCTTTCTGTGTCAAAGTCTCTTCCATGAAACCTGGAATTAAATGCTTGCATAACAGCATGGGAAGCCAACATCTGGATTACAGGTGGATGCCTGTTTTCTCCGAAATGTAAAATAAAAATCCATCTTGGTGGCATTACTATGATAAATAACTAGGACAATGAGGAACAGATGGTGCCACTGGAGCAGAAAATTATTATAGTTATTCAAAACCTTTGCAAATGTGGGACCAAAAGCACAAGAAAGGCTCCTCAAACACTTCTAGTCTGCAATGAATGAGATTGAGTCACAGAAAAATGATTAGCAAAGGTAAACCGACTAACACTGCAGAAATGGATACAAATAAAGCCTCAAGGCTAAAATAATAAACAGCGACCCACACTAACTAGAAAATCAAAACTTAATTGGTCTACAGAATCAAACAGAAAGACAATACCGAGCTCTCTTGCACACCACAAAACAGGAGGGAAAGGGTAAGCAAAATAAACAGCAGAGAATCCCCACCAGGCTCCCTTAAAGTTGCCAAAATTAATTAAAGAGGTTCATACCAGCCAGACAGCAAAGGCAAAAATTGGGTTAGATGGAGCTGCATCAAGGTAGATTATATCAAAAACCAAGTTGAACTAATAACAACAAACTCTTCAACAGCTGCACCAGACAGCTACGTGGAGAATGGTCTTGGTCTCAAGGTGACTTTAGAAGGTCTCGGTCTCGTCTCGGAGTCAACTGCATTTTCACTCAGCCTTATCTCGATCTCAGACAAAGATGACTGGATTTTATTTAAAGACCAGTCAAGTGCACAACTGTAGGGAATTACTGTTTTATATATAGTGTACTCAGTGTTGGTTTCTATAGTAAGAGAAGACATGAAAACCTGACGCTTCCACAAAAGATTATGTTGTATTTGGTCGATGGCAAAACATAGATATATATGAAGACACATGGAGACAAAAGAGGTGAATGAAAAAGAAGCTTCATTCAGTTTTTATGTGAAGACTGCTTATAGCTTGCATGTTCTCTGGCATGTTGACTCAGTCATGTCCTGTTGGGTCTTGATTTGGTCTCAGTTTGGGTGGTTCTTGACTTGGACACTGACATACACATAAGGAAACAAATCATTGCACATGAAATCATGTGAAATTAGCTCTTTGCTCCTTTGACAAACAAACAGAAATTTCCACATAAGAAATCAAACTGTTTACATGTGAACTGTTTTGAAACATATGTTCATATGCTATTGCCTCTGTCACACGTGGACTGGAATGTCCATGAAAAGGTAAGCAACACTGGTTCTGGGCGCTACAATACGGCTCCACTGATGATGTAATGAAGTTCAGGGGTGGTTGATCCAGAGAGGGGCGTGGCAGACATGGAAAACACACACACACACAGACAACTTTATAGAAGAAAGTCAATGAATGTAACAAGGACACAGGCTCAGGTGACTCATCATGCTCTCACTGTAAATCTGTCAAAGGCTGTAATATTACATGGCTCAATAAAGGTGAGGTGTTCCGGTGCAGTAATCAGGCAGAGTCAGGAGACAAGGTGAAGGAGGAATTATAGCATTAAAACACAGTTTGCTTATGTAACGATCTTGAAGGTGTTTATGGTGACGGTCTGTCACCACATTAGACAGGATCAGGTTGTGACATACGCTGTTAAAAGGAGCTTTATCTCCAGTCACTGACCACCTTAAACAAACACCGCAGTAATGCAAAGTATTTCAGGGAATGCTTTTCATTAGGCGGCAGACGGGACTTGTTGTTCATGAGTGATTTACTCTCCCAGCTCACCACTAGATGGGACAATTTATCTGTTTAGAAACCAAACTTGAGTTATTTTCTTTTACAAAAGAGATAAAAGTAACTCTATATGTTGTGTCTGTTTGCCGCAAGATGCAACATCCAAGCTTTGAGTCATTTAGAAAATCAATCCTGAGTCTAACTGGGTTGCAGCACCTGAAAAGGAGGTCAGACAAAACTTTGATGCTGATCTGATAGTAAGAGAGCTTCATACACCTCTGAGAATACTTTGTAACTCATGACAGCTGAATCTACAAAACAGTGTTGTTTTTAAAGTTTGGTTTCAAACTTTCAACAGAGCTACCCTTCTGGTTTGCAGACTTGAGAAAATAGTTGATATGATTTAAAAAAAAATATGCATGAAAGGCCATTAGAGCAACAAAACAAGCGTACACAAGCGTATACTTAGCTTGTGTGTGTGTGTGTGTGTGTGTGTGTGTGTGTGTGTGTGTGTATGTGTGTGTGTGTCCATTCCTGCGTGTGCACTTCTCCACAGCTGCGATATCCATTTAACTGAAGGCTAATTTAAATTACTCTTCAAATCTCTAAAACATTGTCAAACTTATTACAGGCCAGTGTCCAGGATAAAGGTCTCCTTTCCCATTTTCTGATTAAACCTCTTGTGTTCATTAAATTTGATAGTGGCCAGATGACACTACACTTATAATGAACTGAGGTGTGTGCTGAATTGGTATAACTACTTTAAAAAGAAAAGAGAAACCAAGAAGAGATAGGAGTAAATTATCTCAGTTAATGGCGTTTTTGCAGCTAAACATATTAACCTGACCTCAAATATCACAGAGTTCAAAACCTCTGATCTCCAGAATCTGCTCCTGATTGCTTGAATATGTATTTTTATTTAATATTGTTTTGGCCTTTTATCAGCTTTATTGATAGAACAGCTGGAAATAGACAGGAAACAGGATGAGAGAGAGGGAGAGTGACATGCGGCAAAGGACCCTAGGCTGGGACTTGAACCCGGGACAAAGCCTCTGCACATGGGACACCCGCTCTACCGACTGAGCTAAATGGCACCCCTGGCCGCTTGAATATGTTTACATGCAGTCTGATGCAGTCTGTCTTGTTGTCGGATGAGGCCTACTAGTTTCACGGCTGGGCAAAGCAGAACACCTCATCGACTGAAACCCCCCCGGGGGTCTGTAACAGGTACACGTCTGCGTGTTTTCCCTATCAGAACAGCAGCTGAACCCTGAATGACACCCTGTGTGAGGTTTATGTTTGGGTTATATCACATTGGGGCAGTAAACACTGTCCTGCCCATTGCCTTTCCCCGTGTGGAGCAAAGGAGAAAGATTTTGCAATAAAGTATAAACATTATTCTGGCAGGTTGGCGGTGTTGGCTGCAGTCAGCTGTGTGTTTTTTTCTTTCTTTCCTTGCATACCTCTTTGTATCCAACAACATCACCACTGGTACGTAGCGTGCCGCTGCACAGTGTGTTGGATCTTTTAGTTTTGTAGCAGTAGTATAATGTTTAGCTCAATCTGAGCCCACGTACATCCATATTGTCAAGCTTTTTGCCTATTTAAAAATATACAGCTGTATTTTCCAGGGGGTTCCTTATTTGCCACAGGCAGTGTATTTTGAGCTGGAGGGCTGATGTAAATCCAAACATCGTCTGTCTGCTGCTGATGTGCTTTTATCATTATCCTTTCTACTGATGGTAACAGAAATCCTCCCCTGCCTTCGCCTTCCGATTCTTAGTGCATATGTTTATTTCATTTTGATGTCGTGGTTTACTGTGGTACTCAGCATTTTGGCTCATCATTCCTCGAAAAACTCCCATGTTGGGAACTACTGATTTGATTAAATCTCACAAGCACACATGACCGAACTGGTCTTCCCACAGATCTTGTATGTACTTGCCAGATTTCCATGTCTTTCATGCTGAGTGGGAGAGTGTAGCAGGGGAGTAGTGGGGCTGGGTGCAGCCTGTCTCACTTCATACAGTGCTGTAGTGTTTGGAAGTACTTACAGCTTGAATGAATTATTTATTTGATTTGGCATATGAGGCTCGTACTCTCTCGTGTATGCTAATAGTTTACAGTCACTCCATGTTTACATTTTCAGTGGATGTTTATATTTCCTCCTCGCTGCCTTTTTTCTGTGACAAATAAATCAACCCTCAGTCACCCATGTTCCAGGCACAGCAGCCCACCCCAGTTTCACTGGAGACCATGTCAGGAGCCAATCAGCCACTTTGAATGGGTAATTGGTTTACTGGCTTGTTTTGTTTGTCTGATAGTTCATTCCAGTAGATCTGATGGATACATCAGGGGCGATTCCACTAGTATTTTTTCAATAATGTATGTTTCCAGGTCTTGGAGAGTACTACTGCATATCTGAAAAGTAGTATGAAGCTTTTTGTGGCTCCAGAGGAAGATAAATTGCCTGTGATGCGATGTGATGTGATGTCACTCAATGTCTAAGTTGCATTGTGGGTAATTAAGGCGTGAGAGAGAGTTTTTTTTTTTTTTTAAGCAAGAAGATAGCAGTGAATAATAAAAGCAATATCTCTGGTTCTGCTGTATTGATTTTGATCATTTGTTTGCAAATTGTCTAACATTGTTCAGACTGGAAAGCTCGACCAGTGGACTGCTATACAAAACCTTGTGCCTACATTACCCACAATGCAGCTTAGCCACTGAGTGACATCAATGGCTCAGATGACATGTGGCTTCCTCTGGAGCCACAAAAGCCTTTAAACTGCTTTTTTCAAGTGTGGGGTAACACTTTAATGTGTAAAATTGGTGGAACTACCGTTTCATTTGACTTGCTAGACTGGATGTGTGCCTTAGCAGACAGTGCCTGTAGGACATTGATTTACTCCCATAACTTGGAATTGACGTGTATAAACACGTATTCTTAGTGTGTGAATTTCACAAGTTAATTCAATGCTCCAAACACACAGAAGCTTTTTTAGTTCATAGTTTGGCTGTCGACTTTATTCTCTGTTTAAGATAAATGATATTTCTATATCAGACGTCGCATTGATACGCTGTGCGCAAAGGAGGACTTTAAATGTCACATATACAATTTGTATTGTGTGTTATATAGCTATATTATAGCAAATTATAGTGTTATTTCCATTGTTCTGTTATTCAGTATTTCCAAAACGAACATATTTGTAATTCTGACCCTGTACAACCTTCTTGTAATGTACAGGAAACCTGTGAAGTGTCTTCAAGTGTATTCTAACTCCTACACCACAGTGATTATTAACTCCACAACCAGATATTTATTAAGCAATCTCAAACACTGCTGCTACCTGAATTTGGCATTCACACAAATGTGTTTTTTTAGCCTTAAAGGAAAAGGTCATCCAAAAATGAAAATTCAGCCATTACCAACAGTATCACCGCTGTGCAGATACAAAGTCAGGTGGCAGCAGCAGGCAGCGCGGGGCTGCAGTGATAAATTCTGTTGAATCACAGCAAGAAGGTCCATGTGTTTGAATCCTGCTTGGGCTGGGCCTTTCTGTGCAGGGTTTGCATGTTCTTTGCAGGTTTCCTCTGCACCATCACAGCATGCACACTAGTTGATCTTGTCCTTGACCGAGGCACTGGTTTAGAGCCGGGTCCCAGAAATGTTTTGTGGACTACAAAGCCTCTACTAAACAATTATGAAACAGAATATAAGAGACCTACATGTTATGTTTTTAATATACTGTCTTATTTTTATTTTTTGTCCACGAAAGGTGTTATTTGTTATTTTACTTTTTTATTAATCTATCTTTACCTACATTTGAGTGTTCTCCCTCAGAGTATAGTTCTTCTTCGTTACAGCATGTCATGTCATTTATATACACATATGTCTGTAGAGTTAATCATAGCAATTTGGTTTTGGAAGTAGCACAACTATTTAAGATCCTGGAGGCCTGTTTTTCCGCTGTGCAGGGTTATTTAGGGTTTAGTGAAGCCTGCAATGTCATTGAGCTTAAATAATAGTGCTTATCAGAGCTGGACACAGAAGCTGAATATTTCCCAGCCAATTAACACTGAGTGGTCATTGGCAAAAAAGTCTCATTAACCTTGTTTGGTTGTTGCTGTATATAGATTTAAATAGCAGCAAAGTATTTTGCAACTTTCCTTTGAACACTCAACCTAAATCATGAGTTTCCAGAAGACACAGGGATAAAGATGACTGACAAGATACAAGGCACATACATCCCAGTTATTATGGACATTTTATGTAGCTTGATTCAGCAAACATGTGTATGAACCCTGACTGCTGTGTGATATTCCTGGCCTTAATCATCTGCATGAAGATAAACAATGTATGGTGAGATTAGATAATAGCAGCAAACCTTCACCAAGTACGTGGACTAAGTACTATAGATAATCTAAAGGTCGTCGAAAGTGTACACAGTATGTACCCTATGGTAACAAGATATACTCTGTATACAAAACATATGCTTAAGTTCTGTTAAACTAATGTACGACTCTTGATGATTAATGCATGTATCAATGCAGGATGCATCAAGAATTCCTGTTGCTCACAATAACAAATGATTACTATGACCTAATGTGATTAGTTAACACTTAATAGATCATCAGTGAAGGAATGTTAATCAAGTGACTTCAGATGGTAATGTATATGCATCACAGGTGCAACATGTAAGACTTCTCGATCTGTCAAAATCATCCTCAAAACAAATAGGGAGCAGTGTATCGCTAGAGTAACCAGTGCTGCACAACTGCTGCTAGCAATAGCAGCTCTAGCTAGTTGCAGCCATGCAGCTAGCGATCCAGACTTGGAGGTCGGAGCACCCCGAGGAAGCGTTTGGTGTTTACACTGCTAGCTGAGAAGCTTCAGACTTGAATGAAATGGGGCTCGCTGATTAGCATGCTAACTTTAGTGGATATCTCTGCAACACAGTACACAGAGGACATAATGACAAAACTGTTAACATTCTATTGAAAGTGTAAGTGAATTCAAATTCACTAAAATTCTTACGTATTGCCGCTTTAATATATGGTTTATTAAGCATTTAATTGTTAACAGTGAAATTACTATTTACTGGCTGCTCATCAACTATAAATTGACCATATTAACATGCCAGAGTTATGTAACTGTATTTCTGATATGCTTATTAGGTAAATGTTTGCATTCGACAACCTCTTTTATTTTAAAGATAGATAATTTTTCCTATGGAAACAGGTATGTTCTACTTGTAGAGAGGCTGAGCAAAAATACAGGTTTTATGTCACTGGATCTACGTTATCTAGTTGCAATTAAATAATGTAACTGTGAATTAACATCCGTTATCTGACGATCTAGTAAGTGTTAATTAATCACATGAAGTGATTCTAATTTGAGCAACAGTGTGAAGCAGCCCGCGCTGGTTTAATTACTCAGTCAACACCGCACCTTACTGTTGGTTAGTGCCAGGGATTGCTTCCTTTACCTGGCGAGTGACAAAAGGTTCAAAGGTCTCCCTGAGAGCTCGTATAAATCCCCTGTGTTTGTCTGATCGACTCCACAGAGCCTCCAGCCATGTCCAAGAGCAAAGAGACAACCAGCAGTGAGTAGACCTGCACACGCATAACAACTGAAGAATGAATCAAGGCTGTTGATGAGTTATAAATTCAGTCTGTTATTCATATTTGATGAAGATGAAAAAATGAGGCAAAAATAAAGATGTTTAGTTTGCATAGTTTTAGAAGAAGGGTGAACATTTTCCTTGCTAGCTAGTTTATTATTTATTCGGAGGAATGGGCACGACTAACTAAATCCACATTCAACAAGTATGCACATTTGTAGCAGTGCTGGTGTGTTGCAGAGAGCAGGGATAAACAATAGCATCTCATTGAAAATCCCTCATATTCCACACAGAAACAAACATACACACAGATGGGTGCATTTGAATAATGTGGTTTAGACCTAATGGTATTTTGTTGCATTTCAAAACCTTATGTGCAGCTGCAATAGTACATCTTGGCATTTTCTATTGTTCCTTCTCTATGGTCTCCTGTCGAATCAGAGCTTTTGACGGAATATGCACAATGTCTCATTAACAGCTTTTAGTCATTCTCAGCTGTGAAGCAAAGGCAGAAAACTGTCGAACAGGTCCCTGCACGGTGGAAATGAAAAGAACAGAAATTAAAAAGATGGGCAGGAATATGACAGCTAATTCCAACAAGGTCATTTACTCGCACACTGACATCCTGTAGGTGCCGTGAGGAAAACAGTTTGTTAAAGCAATAGCTGTTACAAATAAACTACTGTTGCAACTGTGATTACCAAAAATGAAAGACACAAAAAAGCAATACCTGAAGCTATTATCCACACCAGCTCTGAGCTCGTCAGTGTCGCAGTTTTGTTTTCAAGAGACTCAATTTTATATGCAGCGGTAGGAAACTACATGAACCCCCCTCCAAAAAAATGTCAGCACGCATCCAGGCGTCATTTGCAATGCTGCAGTAATCACATCAAAACTCACAAAGTCAACATTGTAAGCGATTGTTAAAGCCTACAGCGGTTATCTCTCTATTGCACATTCTCGCTTTTATTGTCTGTTGTGCTGCTGTCATGGGAATGAACAAAATTCTGCCTCTGCCGATTGGCTGCAATAACAATTCACATAGTAGTCGAACTCAGCATGGTTCTCCGTATTGAACCGCGATGATTTGCTTTTGTTAATCACGCAACATTCATACATTTTACAGTCTCCGTAATGTGCAGAGATATGAGGTAATGAACACAAATTGGTTATTGGATAACAGATAAGACGGTAGATAGTGCAGGTGTCATTCACAGAGCATGACCCCAAAGAGCCATGAACGTATCCAAGCAGGAGCTGTAACAGTAAATGAGCTCTCCTGCGAAGACATCACGTGGTTCTCAATAAACCTTTATCACTTGTGTAGTTTGGTAGGTAATACAGCTGCTGGGGCGTGGACAGAAGGTTGAAGTTTGAAAGTGTGACATACTGTTTATTGACGTCACACCAAGTCCAATTTGGTGAACGATTCAGTTGATTTTTCAATTTGAACCATGTTATTTGAACATGTGAGGCACAATCACAGTGAAATCCCATCACTTCCCTAAAATTGATTGCCTTAGTGTCTTCAAGCCTGCAAGTGGAATTGCTTCATTGCTGCTATCAGCTGACTGCTAACAAATGGTTTTCTATAGGGTCTCACATCATTTCCTCATTCACACTTGCTCCAAGTTCCAAAGCTATAAATGGTTCACAGCACCACACCTTGCCGGTACAAGTCTGCAGAAATCTACCTGTGTCTGTGTGTGAAAGAGAGAGAGAGAGAGAGAGAGAGAGAGAGAGAGGGAGAGAGAGAGAGGGAGAGAGAGAGAGGTGTGAAAGGTCTGGAACTGTGAGGCTCAAGTGCTATCAGAAGTGGCAAAAGAATACACATTCTTTCTCAAGCAGAAGTTCGAAAGTACAGGCTCCGAAAAGTACTGAAAGTATAAAAGTAAAAAGTATCCCTCTGAAGGACAATTCTGCCGGCCATCTCTGTGCCAAGCTCACTGATTCAATTCAAAGATTATTAAACTTAAAGGATGAATCAGTGGGATTTGTCCGAGCTGTATGGAAAAGCACCAGGAAGATATAGTCGATTGTAAAGTCTCATTACCAGGATGTCAAATACCAACATTTGGGTTGGTAAAGCAGCAAGAGCACAGCAACAAAGCGAGAAAATAAGAAAATACAGGGAGAGCGACACCCCTTGTTTCTCCCGAAAATGAAAATAAACAGTTATTCCCCTCAATAACTACTATGTAAGGAGTAGAAAGCACATGGAGACAGTGTGTTAAACTGTAGGGAGTAAGAGTAAAAAGTTGTCGGAAAAATAAAAGGTGAACTTAAAACTGCTAATGGGGTTTATTTTTAGTTCACATTATGATAAGGTGAGGCATGATGAGGCATTATGATTGTAAAAGCTCCTCTCTGCATGCTGAGATGAAGCTGTCACTCCAGTGCAGGGCTAGACCCGCGAGAGCACGGAGTTCCCTTGAGACTGTAAGCACACTAAAGTGAAAGTAAACAAACTTGCTGCGCAACGTTTGGCGACTGAGGTCTTTAAAACCTGTTGGGTGTTTCATCTCACATGGAGGAAAAGAATGAACCGACGTACAGTTCCAGGTGTGTGTTGTCTATTGCTTTGGTATTGTATATACAGTGTTTCGGATGTGTCTATTCAGTCTATTTTTGCAACGGTTGTGTAGTTGGTCAGTCAAATCCATTCAGACAGTTAGCTAGACAGTCCACATTATAGGTGCATATCTGTTGATGAGTGGTTTTCCTGCACCAGTGTTATCAGAGTGCTGGAGTGAATAGTCTGAGTACCTGTGTCAACCACATAAAGGCAAGGTTACTATCCTTTACTCTTACCACTGTAGTTATCTACAATCCTCAACTCAACAGCATTAACACTGTTCTTATCCATTTTGTAAGTTAAGTTGGGGAATACAGACACACATAAAATGCAATTCTGTGCCCATTCCTGTCTTTTTCTTTGCCAGGCCACACAAGTACAGTACAGATACCAGTGGCGTGCACAGACTTTTTGAAGGGCAGGGGCGAAAAAGAAGGGCGCTTTAGCGCACGCTTTGGCTCCCAAGAGGGCACTTTAGCGCGTGTTTTGGCTCCCAAGAGGGCAGTTTATCATGTTTTAACCAGCCAAGGGGGCAGTTTAGTGTGTTTTGCCAACCAAGAGGGCACTTTGGCATGCTTTTTTGGCTCCCAAAAGGGCATTTTAGTGCACGTTTTGGCTCCCAGGAGGGCACTTTAGTGCGCGTTTTTCAACAATTGGGCCACGAGGGGGGGTGACTGCCCCCCCCCCCCCCTTGTGCACATCACTGACAGATACCTTACAAATCCACCTAAAGCACCTCTGGGTTCTATTGTGATTGTATTTAAATATCTTACAGAATTTATAGTTTCCTTTAATCAAAACCTCTCCTCCTCCTCCTCCTCCTCCTCAGTACCAAGCAGGGAGCGATGTCCGCTCGCCAAAGGCCTGGAGAGCATGGCGCCTTTGGTGCGTTCTGTGGAGGAAACCCCTGATCCCATCCCCACCACCATCACTGGAAGAATTCCATCCTGGGTCAATGGGAGCTTCCTGAGGAATGGTCCTGGGAAGTTTGAATTTGGCAAAGACAGGTATTTGAGGAGCATTGTGGAAGTGCCAACATCATGGCCAAAGGTGTACAGTTCACAAATGACTTGAATTAAGTGAGCTTTATTGGAATGGCAGCCTGCAAAAAAGAAAGCATTGCTCAGGATGTACAGTTTGGAGATATTGGGTGAATTAACTGAAGAGACACTGTTTCAACACAATGTGAATTTACTCAGGTATGACTTTCAGATTTACAACCCTGTAGTAATATGGTGCAGGGGGGTTACTTTTCCTTCACCCATGGAAATTCCCAATCCAATCACTCTCTCTACTTTGACTTACACGAAAAACCTGCTGAGAAATCCAATTGTTCTTTTTCCCCCTCTCAGATACACCCACTGGTTCGATGGCATGGCCATGATGCACCGCTTCCACATCCGTGACGGTGACGTTACCTACAGCAGTCGATTCCTGCGGAGCGACTCGTACGTCAAAAACTCGGAGAAGAACCGCATCGTGGTGTCGGAGTTTGGCACAGTAGCCATGCCTGATCCGTGCAAGAACATCTTCGCACGCTTCTTTTCACGCTTTCAGATTCCCAGTATGTGTGTCTTCTTTACATATTGCATATTCCCATGTGTGCTTCGCCTCAGTATGCCAGCAGTGCAAAATGCACCATTTAAAGTATTCAGTTCATTTGTGCAGAGGTAACAAGGCAGCTGTGCCAGATTACAAGGGACAAGTCAGAGAAAACTAAATCACAGCTTGTCTTTCTTCAGGGCTCATGCCCTCAGCTGAATGAGCTGTATTGCATATTGCAGCCTAGTGAAAACTGGTGTTTTTGTTATGGTAAAAGGAACGCAAGTCAGTAGTTTTCTGTGTAGTTGTCTGTTAAGGAAAGATCAATCCGGTGCATGACATAAAAAAATCTCTGAAAAGTCACGTAGGAACAAACGGATGGTAGTTTCCAGTGATATCATTGAGAACAATGATCTCGCTTAACTGCTGTATTTAATATGTTCCTGACATTTGTATGTGTGAACAGAGGCCACGGATAACGCCAGTGTGAACTTTGTCAAGTACAAAGGAGACTATTATGTCAGCACAGAAACCAACTACATGAGACGAGTCGACCCGCAGAGCCTGGAGACGAAGGAGAAGGTGAGTCAGAGTAACCTCCCCTTTGAATGCTAATCCTGATAAACTGTCAGAGGATAGAGATGAGGAAAATGAGTGCCTGTCGATAACGATGATCAGGATAATAAAGAGGATGATGCTGTCCATTCTAAGGTGGACTGGACTCAATACATTGCTGTCAACTCAGCTACAGCTCACCCACACTATGGCAAAGACGGGGCCACGTACAACATGGGCAACTCCTACGGCAAAGGAGGTAACCTTCCTTCGCTCCTTGCCTCCTTGCTTCCCACCTGTCCACCTATTAAACCATACACACCTGCATTTTATGTGACCCATCCTGCTGTACCACATCACTTGTTTCTGGGCCTCCTCAGGTTTCTTCTACAACATCATCCGTGTGCCTCCACCTGACGAGAATGCGGCAAAGGCAGATTCTCCAGACTTCGCTGGTGCTGAAGTGATCTGCTCCATCCCAGCAGCCGAACCCAGGAAACCCTCCTATTATCACAGCTTTGGTGAGACGGAAACCTCAGTGTAAAAAACAGGCCTCAGATTCTTTGAGGAGTCCACATCCTGCACCTGTACTGACGTGGAATTAATGAATTCTATGAAACACTTTGTTTTACCCCTGCACTGACAGGGTGAGTCTACTCAGTGAGCGAGAGTGTCACAGTTTTTTTTTGTCTTATTAATTGCTAATGCGAATTCTAGTCTCATCCTGCTTCTTTTTTTGTCAATCACAGGTCCTTTGTATTTCTGTTTCAGTTCACACTATCTCTCTCTGTCTATAACTCTGCCTCTGACTCACACGGCACACTTTCTCTCCTACTTTTGCAAAATTATTAATTGTATTAAAAAGACACAATCAACTTTTTTTCCCTGGGAATATATCAGGATAATTTGCGTAGCTTTCTGCTTGATTGCAAACTGTTGTGTGTCTATATTTCATGTCAACAACCTTTGTAGCAGATGTTTATACGGTTAGGTTTGGTGTGCGCTCTGCTCATTTTCAGGATGCTCTTAAAGAATTACTTCTCCCAGTGGAGTTCTTTTTCATGCTGGGAGAACTAATCCCCCCTAATAAACAAATACATGAATATTAGATCGTAGGTTGGGTGGTTTGGGAGGCTGCGACTGCACTGGCATTAGCTTGTAAGCAGAGTAAAAAGTAAGGGAAGTAAAGTTACGGTGTTCACACAGCAGTGGAACACCATCCTAGAGGACAATTTATAATTTTTTTTAATTCAACACATGGGCATCAAAGATGGCACTTGTGTGGTACCTGATATTGAATATACTAGACGTATCAAAACTAATTTTCTGCCATTAAATGTGCTTCATTATAAATCATAATTATACAGTTAAAAGTAAAATTATACATATATTTGCATGTATGTATATACTGTATACTATGGGTCTACTGATGGTCTTGCCAATTATAAGATCTGATATTTTTTTTTATGTGATTACATATCAGATTAGTGGCAATCAATACAGTGCATCCCTCTGCCGGGGCCAAACTATCCCCTTTAATCCAAATACATTTTACACCACCAGAAACTGCTAAACCGTAATTTAAGTTTACCAGATCCACTTTTGAATTGTACTCAGTCACATAAATATGCCTGACTTCTTTCAGCAAGATTGATGCACTGTTCCCTGAGAAACGAAGTATCAATAACACATTGTGCTACGATAAAGGCGATAAGAATGAAATTCCTGGATCTGTCCTTTTATCCAGATCCGCACATAAAGCTAATAAAGGTCTCTTTTGGGCCGAGGCCAACCCTCCGTCCAAGTTTCGTGGAAATCCTCTCATTGGTTTTTGTGTAATCCTGCTGACAAACCGACCAACAAACAGACTCTGATGAAAACATGACCTCCTTGGCAGTGGTAAAACATTTATTTAAAATTATGCTACTTTGGCTCTCATGTTACATGCAGTCTGCAAGGTAACTAGAAACTAAAGCGATTCAATAAATGTAGTGGGGTACAAAGTAGAATATTTGCCTGGAAAATGTATTGGAATAGAAGTATAAAGAAGCACAAAATGGAAATACTCCATTAAAGTACAAATACAAATTCCATCATTATATTAATAGTCAGCCAAGCAGCTGCTAAAAAAAAGAAAGCTACTGATAATGACGCATTATGCCGATGCCAATCAGCTTATGCTGGCCCGACTTCATTAGGCTTGATCTAACACAATGTTGCCCCATTTGGTTTTCATACTGCACCAGTTCACTGATTATATCTCAGTCTATATTTCCAGCAGACCACCCTTGCTTTGTCAGACTGTCTGGCACCGAGGAATCTAACAAGTGATGGAACATTGTACGGCTATACAAGGCACCACATAATTACTTCTGCCAGTAGAGTTACAGTAGATAGGAGGGGGGTATATTTTTCCCTCGTGTCAGGAAGGGTTGGTGCTGAGACAAGAACGAATAATTTTGCAAACTGGCCGGCTAATAAACGAGCAACAGTGGATGTGGCCTCCTGTGAAAAGGGAAATGACTTCAGAAAAAGATCCTTTTCACAGATTTTCCATTACTGGTCCAATTAAACAACATGGGGCCACTTACAAACTCATTTTCAGTTTACATACAGACATAAACGCCCTATTTAAAAAAAAAAAAAAATCCCAATTAGTGTTGCACCCTGAAATAATTATCTTTGACCCAGTTCATGTATATTTAGGAAAATATCTGAGGCATACCAGTGGGGCATTGCAAAAACAAGAAACTAGTAAACAGAATCAGAATCACACAATAACATTTAAGCTCATCATCCCACCATGACACAGCAGGTCCACAGTATATGAGCTCAAAAAAAAAATCAATCAATCCCCTCCCTCCCTCTCTCCTCAGTCATGTCGGAGAACTACATCGTTTTCATCGAGCAGCCGATCAAGCTGGACCTGCTCAGGTTCATGCTGTACAGAATCCAGGGAAAGAGCTTCCACAAGGTCATGACCTGGGAGCCTAAGTATGACACCATCTTCCACTTGGTCAACAGGCACACTGGCAAGGTGGGTTTAGATTAGTTCCCTGCACAGGAGTAGACATACTTTACCAGACTGGAATAGGAAGCATACTTGCTCATTTGCTGAACACTTGGAACAAAAAAAGGAAAACTGCAAGCTAATCTCTTCACGCATGGCGAGGTTCTTTCCTTATTTATTTTGATGAAGTCACACTTTGATGGCGTAGCCTTTTCTCATACATTGTTACTCTCAATTTTCTCATCTCATTACACAGCGTACCCATTAAGCATACAATATCAAACTTTCATAATGTGAAGGTGCGACGCAGTAATAGCAGTGCCTGCAAGGAGAGCGAGAAAAACCAAGACAGGAACTCCTTCTTGATTGCCTTCATAACATTTTTATTTTGTCAATAACAGGTGAGCGAAGTGAGGTACAGTGCAGCACCCATGTTCACGCTGCATCAGATCAACGCCTATGAAGACAACGGGTTCTTGGTTATGGACATGTGCTGTGGAGATGACGGCGACTCCATTGGAGACTTCACACTCGAGAACCTCCGCAAAGGCTCAGGAGAGGAAATGGACAAGGTAAACGCACCCAGTTTGACTCAGAATCATATACAAACACAGACGTAATCCAATAGTCATGTATATTGATTTATAGTTTCTCATCAATGAGCAGAGCAGATTTAAGTGCTGGCTTTTACTGGACTATTTCGGTGGAAGTGTTTGTCAGAGAAGTATATAATGATGTTTCTCTTTCCACCATCGCTAGTTTACATTTCTTGCCATCGACCCATCCATTCAGTTTTAACCTACTTTAAAACTGTCCACAAAATGTCCATCTATTAGCAAGCTTTTAAAGAGGTTGCTGAGTTTCTCTTAGTAAGGGCCATCTTTTTCACCAAGGTTATCTCATCTTTCTCTCTTAGCAAAACCTGTCTCTCAGGCCGACATAGTTGAATGATATCTGATATTTTCTTCTTTTCCCTTTCTGTAGTCGATCATGAATTGGTCGGTTTCTGATTCAATAAGCTTTTCAAATCTCTGCTATTTCGAATGTGGGGAAGCGTGTTTCTTTCATCAAAACATAATCATTTAAATTTCTTATGTAGAAATGCCTCTGAACAATATCACTGCCATGAAAGAGCATGGCTTTTTGTCGGTATGTAGTATCCATCTGGGCAACCCAATCACCAGACAAATGTTAACAAGATAAGTTTCTGCTAAACCACAGTTTCTTAATAGTGCAATTTTATGTTTGTTTGGGTTCCACTTTTTATTTCTCTCTTGTCACAACGCTGTGTTTATGCTCAGGTTAGGTTTAGGCACAAAAATGGTTGCCGGAAAAAATCATGGATTGGCTTAAAATACCTCCTTTGGTTGCCACAAACACTGCTGGAAGTGTCCTGAGGTCTCCTTCAAAACTCCTGTTTCTGTTGCCACTAACACAGGTGGAAACAGCCTGACTTCCCATTGAAAATATCTGGTTTGGTTGCCATGAACACGGCGGGAGAGGTCTGGAGCCCTTTTTAAAAATATCCACTGGTGTAGCGCTTACAAATGCTGCAACACAGACTCATACTGCTGGTTCCCGTCAACGTCAGCACCGTCCCCTTCACCTCCTGATGTGAAGGCAGTTAATAGACATGTAATGTAAACATGATATGACGCAGCCTCTTGGACGTATCTTTGGTTTGCAGAAACGTGACTGCTAACATTATATCCTGACGACTTGGCTGGTTTTGATCTGATTGTTCCTGAATTCACCTTTCAGTCAAAGGAGCCACACTCACAGTTTTTCATGTCTGCCTGATTTCTTTTGACAGTTTTACAACTCGCTGTGCAGAAACCTCCCAAGGAGATACGTCCTACCCCTGACTGTGGACGAAAAAACTCCTTTGGACCAAAACCTTGTCACTCTCAATAGCTTTAAAGCCACAGCAACTATGACGAAACCAGGAGAGGTACGTTTAACTTAGTGGAGAACACTCATCTTGCATACAAAGTCATATGTTATACTGTACATAATGCTCGATATGGCTTTCCTGGAATCAAGCAAAGAGTGAGACCTATAATCATGACGAATGCAGACAATTTACTCCCACTTGCTCGAACTGAGCAATTATCCAGCTCGATGAGACACTTAGGGTACTTTCTGCAATAGTCGTTTTATAACTTAAGGCAGTTACAAAAGCGATGTCAAAATGAGTCCACCATGGGGCTGAACAATTGCCATTCGCAATTGCGCATGCACACACAGACAGTCCAACATTTTCTTGTGATAGAATACATCTGAAATGGAATAGAAAGTGTGGTGTTTTAGTTGTCATGACTACCTGAGTGACACTGTCCTCAGTTTTAGTTCTCAGTGAGAAACAGCTTAGTAGAAATGCTGCTGGCTTCCACAGACACTGAAGAATTATAAAACAATATGGGCTTGTATTGCAACTGAAGGTACATATATTTTTTTAGAGTGAAATTAAAAGAAATTGACTTATTCTTGCGAAAGTTTGAAATGAATATCCAGGATCTTGTTTAGGTATCCATTTACCTGTTTTAGAGAATAATGCAGTATTGATTCTAGCCCTCACGGCTTACAGTAATTCAGGTCTGCTGGTGTGCATTACTGTGATATTTTTTGGGGCTAAAATGTAAAAGCTGAACTGACTTTCTTCTTCAGGTTTACATGAACCACGAGGAGCTTCACGACGACGAGCTGCTGCAATACGGCGGCCTCGAGTTCCCTCAGATCAACTATGAGAAGCACAACGGCAGACCTTACCGCTACTTCTACTCCTGCGGCTTTGGAAACGTCTTCAGCGACTCCCTGCTCAAGATGGATGTCCACACCAAAGAGCTTAAGGTCTCTATTAATCAAAGACTACTTAGGAAGACCTCATTGTTAACTGGGGCCGGGTATTATCACATCAAAGTTACGTCTACTGCTGTCTCTCTATAACTGAGGCCAGCGGGTTGGGAGTTGGTTTTATAACATGAAACAGCTCCGAGTGAAAGGGGATGTTTATGTAATCTCTCCCTGTCTAGGTGTGGCGTTACCCCGGATTGTACCCGTCTGAGCCTGTCTTTGTTGCTTCGCCCCAAGCTACTGATGAAGATGATGGAGTGGTCATGTCAGTTATCATCACACCCAGACAAGTAAGTTAAGAGCTGCAAAGAAAAATGAAGACCCACACAACACAATGCACAGGAGCAGCGGCAGACATTGTTATTTTACCAGTGACAACATTGCTTTGACTGATATTGACATGAGATTCTAACAGTGCACTTAAACGCAGAAATATATATAAAAAAGATACATAACCGCTGTGTGCTTCCAAAGCAGACTATACACACAACTAAATCTACGATTAGTTAAAGATATAATATGCAATAATTCTGCATTAGATTAGGTTTTAGTGAGTTGTGTACTTAAAGTGCAGTATCCCGAATGTTTCCGGCTGTCGAGTCACAGAGTGAAGAAGGTGAGTAGGTGAATGAGACTAAAACTACTCTACAGGAGTCATGTCTGTTAGATTTTCAACATCAATGGTGGCTGTTAAATGGTGTGTTCACCACCAACAAAGGAAGTTTGACCACAGGTTATTTTGCGCATGTTTGTGTTACTCGCCTGCTTTTCACATCAAACAGCCAGCTTACGTTACGTTCCATTAGCCGCACGCTAATGAGCGATGGCACGAACCTAGGGTGAGTGTGTCCTTGTGTTTGAATTCAGGTCAATCACTGAACTCAGCATTCACCAGAGATTGTTTTTCTTTTTCTCATCTCCTCTCCGTAACGTTACGTCAATGAAGTAAAGTACATTTCCCCTCCAGCTTCAGTGAGAAAATAAAACCCTGACAATGGAGGTCACCAGCTGGGGATTGTTGCTGCAGTCAGGTTAATAAATAGGAGTGAGGATCATTCCAATTTTGAATCGATGACATTTAGAAGCGATCTCATACCAATTTCCAGTCCAGAGCTGGTTAGAGCAGTGAGAAGCGGCTAAAATTAAAGACCCTCAATTTTGTTTTTGATAGAGATCCTGGTAGAAATTAGATATTGTGCATTTAAAGTTAGGGGAGGCGATTCTGGGGAAAATAGTTGATTGTTGATTTTCATTCCAGGTTATCGTATACCAATGCTTTAGGTAGGTATTGAAATTCTACCCCAAAATTGTCGGCATTTGACAACCTGGGAACTTGATTGAACAATCAACTATTTTCTTCAGAATCACCTTCCATACCTTTAAGAGCAAGACCTCAATATATTAGTTAGAAAGTTATTAAGACACTATTAAAACTAACTAGTTTTATTAGACATACTGAGAAAAGCATATTTAGATCAATCAGTAATTAGGAGCTCATTGGGGTAGTATTTGTATAACATGGTTATGCCGAAAAAGGCTTTATAATCACTAATACAGAGCCAATATGCTACTATTTTGCCTGCTAATAAGGATCTAGTAAATTGTTAATGTGTTTGCTAATATAATATATATTCTTTGTACTCTATGCATGAGAAGATGAATGGTTTAATACTTTCACTGCAATGACTGTGGAAAGGGTGACCTTCTTCTTTACATAACATATTTAATCTCTGCTTCTGTTTCCAGGAGAAAAGTACTTTCCTGCTTGTCCTGGATGCCAAAACTTTCACTGAGCTGGGCAGAGCAGAGGTCCCTGTCAATGTTCCATACGGGACCCATGGTGTGTTTAACGAGATGGGCTAGATGGGCCACAGTTTGCAGCTCTGCTGTAAATTGCTGAAATGGAACCAGCAACCGGCCACTTGAATCACTGAAGAGAATATCTCTGTTTATGTCATTACGTGCAATATTCCTGTAAAAATAAGAGGAAAAAATAAATAATAGCTTGGAAAAACCTGCAGAGTCATGGTATTTGTTTGTGCCCCCTTGATAGGAATAGGTGCATGTCCTCACTGTGTGCTGCCATTACTGTCAGAAAGATGGCAATCTTTTGGAGACTAACAAGACAGAAAGCCCAGCATGGCATCAGCACACTGATAAAGTTTGTCCTCTATGTGTTCTTACAGTATGTGCTCTTGGAAGATGGTGTCTTAGCTTTTAGACATTGGCCACAGGATTGAGCACCACGTGGATGATGCTCACTTGTGGGGAGCAATAATTTATGTGGAGAACATAACAAAAAACCCAACAACATGAAAGGCAATACACACATTAAAATAAAATCCACTTCCCCCTTTTTTTTGTTTAAACCAATAGTGTTTTTGCATCATCACGCCACTGGAAACGGTATACTCCCAGTGAGAACAGAATAGCACTTAGGATACATAAAAATGCATCAGAGGAAATTCAATTTCTGTCAAAGTAATGTGATAGAAATGGACGACGTCTGAAATGGCTGGAAAACAAATGGATCCAACTGGTCGATAGCCTCCAGAGAGTCTGGAAGAGGTCACATCACAAGTGTAGGGGCTGTTCATATGCTCAAAACAACCCAAAACAAAGTTGACACACACATAAACACTGACATTAAGGACCTTGTCTGGAAACAAGAGCAGCTGCGTTGTTTCATGGTCTTAATCCGCAAGCTGAGGAGAACCACGTGAGATAAAGCAAACAGACCCCAGAATGTGAAGCAGCCCACAGCGACACTTGTCACTCCACAGTCTCCACGATCGACTCCACTGATGCATACTTTCACCGGCTATTTTCCTTCACAACGGATGATTTAAACTGACTCCGGGCTCTGCACCTGATACAGCCACTCTTTCCTGTGTTTCAAATATTATGACCCATACAGTTTTTTGTGTCTTTTTTTTCTATTTTTTAAATTTGACTTTCAGTCGCGAGTCAGAGTAACAGAAGTTTTTAAGGATATATGGCAACAGCAAGCCCCAATCTTTAATAATTTATGGCTCTATAGTACGCACAGGCAGATGTTTCATCTTTAGCATCTCTTATTACTCTGATAAAACAGGAGGAAACAGATCTACGGAGGGCTAAATTAATCTAATACAGGAAATTAACAACACATATTTTTTGCATGTTCTCTGCTTGACTTGGGCTGGGACTCTTAATAAGCATGCTGCACAGGTCTCCCAAGATACACATTAATTAGCCCATCATTTCTAATCTAATCAGTCATGCTTAACCTCTGTGTATGTGTGTGTCTGCGTGTGTGCTTGCACATACTGTATGCCCCGGTTCATTAGTACTCTCTCCAACAAGCATGACCAGCCGAGAGCAATCAGAGACCTTTGCCCTCAGATAAATTTCAAGCTAAATTTTGTGTTTGCGAAGTTGCGAAGCTCTGCAAACCCTTATCACTGCTGCCCAACAGCCTATTGTTCCAGAGTATTATTGGATGAGACATTAAGCAAAAGGATCAATGGTTCATTCAAGGTGTTTTTCTAGATAGTTAACAATATCACGGCTTAATATCTCAGATTCACCTGGGTTGAGTTTCAGTGTCGGCCGAACGCAGTAATTACAGTCATTCTGAGAACACAGTCAATTTCAATTTTCTGTTTTTTTCAACTTAAAAGGGCATTTGACAAGTGCTGCCAAAGCACGATTAGAATAGAGAAAGGCCAAGGAACTTAAAATAAAAGTTATGTCATTACGTCGCTGAATCTCGCCTTGATGCCAGACTGTGGTGTCAGCTGTATTGAAGTCTATGGGAGAAGTCATGGAGAAACACACTACAACCCCACATATTTACATGACTAATGATGAAGAAATCAGCCCTGTCTACCATTTTGGGGGGGAAATATCAGTCGTTAACCTGCTCTCTGAAGTGTGTGCTTTCATTTTCTGGAGGCACTTCTTCATCAGAGGGCATACGACATAGATATGTTGGATTGTAGTGTGTTTCTCCACGACATCTCCCATAGACTTAAATACAGCTGACACCACAGTTTGGCACCGAAGCGAGATTCAACTGACGTAATGACCCTTCCTTCTTTTTGAGGTTCCTTGTGAAAGATGAGGAGGGGAATGAACAAAAAAAAAAAACTCACACTAACCTATTCAGGCACCTACATGCACACACTTAAACGTGCGTGCACAACATCTGTATGCAAGTTTGTCTGTCCTGTTTTCAAGGTGACAGATTCAGACTGTCTAAGCTCTTATTTGACCCATGAGAGTAACCATGAGCTCACACTCAAACACACCCCTCCCGCCTGCTGTCTCACTAAGCACAAGTTATTGCGCAGAGTCTTAACTTTGACTGTTATCTGTATCATTATTTCATATCCCATGAATTCATAATGATATCATCTATATTCACCATATTAGACACACTTCTCGGGGCACGGAGGGATTTCCCTCAATAGCTGGAGCAATGTGTTCAAATCCACATTCTTTCTATCCCGTATCGTCAGGGTCTCGAGCCATCATGTGGGGGCACGGTTATCTGACATACAGATTATATGCATCTGCATGAATGTGTGTCTCCAGTGCGCATAAACGCATGCTTATTAATGGGAGCGTGTACGAAGCTGTGTGCATGTGTTTCTCTGTTAGCGGCCTCTAATTGTACAGGTGAAGAAAAAAAAGGACTGCAGATGCTTTATGAAGTCAGAATGGAGCAATTAAATACCCACGGAGGGGGTGAATCATGCAGTGTCAACAAGAATAAACTCCCACCGTGGAGCTGACAGCTTGGCTCAAGGAAAAAAAATAAATGGGAAGATGGTGTTCATCCATATTGCGCTATCATGGACGGGAATAACCAAATGTCTGAATAAGAATCCAACAACGAAGATTTAGCTGTTTCACTCGCCGTGTTTGCTGCTAATGTTTCTCTCCTGATTTCACGTCTTTTTGTGTTAGTAGAGATTTCTCTCTCCATCTGAGCATGCTGCTAAAGCAACTGTGAACTTTATACAATCTATGCAACTGCTCTTCACTGAGAAATTTACTTGGATAACTAAATTCTTTATCTGCTAAACTAAAAAAAAAAAAAAAAGCAAAACAAAACCAAAAAAAAGGTCGTTTTGCTCAAAAAGCACAAACACAACTGGTTGTATGAGTAACTGCAGGACAGATGCAAGATACATTCATGGTGTTGGCGGATGCTTCACAGTGTCCTCATAATGACAGCGACTTCAAACTCTGGGGGGAGAGTAAGCCCAGGCCAATATAGGCAGAATGAGGCTGATTTTGCCATTATAACGGCAAGCTCTTTTCCCTGCTGGATGGAAGCCTGGGCTGACAGTCAAACATCATTATGAGCCAGTGGCCTTGCAGTTTGTCACTGTCACAGCCTCTAAATAGAGACTTTGTTTTCAAGATTTGTAAAGATTTATGACATTCCTGGCACTATTTAAGCGATGATGCACAGCAAAGTCGTTTTGTTTAAGGGGAAGCCACTTTGAAAAATGGCAGATTCTGAGGATTCAGGGCTTATTTCGTCACGAGCGCACACATAATACGAGGCATTGTGCTCGTTTTTTTAAAAAAAATCTTTCTCTCAATCAGAGGAAACACAGTGAAGTGTTTTCGGGTGTTCGCTGAAATGAATGATGACATTTTCAGCGTCATTGTTGGGTCCAGCCTTGAACCCTGTCTCTTAAAAATCATTTGCACATTTCTATGAGTTGTGGGACTGAAGCCAGGATGACCCAGTGGCCTTAAATACTAGAATAAAAGACTAACTATCTGCTGGTTGAACGGATATTCTTTCCACGACTGCAAGTAGCCAGTGAACTTATTACTGCTTCCTCCCACTTCCTTCCTGGATGTGTTGCAGTTGTGGCCTCATCACTCCAACAGCTGTATCTTAAAGTCTCCCCTGTGAAACGGATAGCAATGATAGAAGGAGGAATTAATACATGAATCACAGAAATGTAGAGGCTTCCACCAAAAAAAACCCCTAAAGCAATAAACCCCCGGGGATCAAAGAAATAGCTCACAGGCCAAGTGAGGTCACTATCATTTCACTGCTGAGTACCAAAGGTGCGCCATCTCCCAGCTCCCTGCAGGAAAATTACAGGAACATCCCGGTGATTTTTCTATAAGGCAACATTTATTACAGGGCCTCTCGATGTGCCCGCGTCCCTGCCGGCAGCGCCCTCTGCCGGCCAGCTGGAACTCCTCTGTATAAAGTGCCGTGATGCCTCGACACACATGCAGTCCGTGCGAAAGACGCGTTCACTCCCTCCAGAGGAGCGCTCAGCTTTTTCTTCTTCTTCTTCTTCTTCTTCTTCTACCAGGGAGCCAGTGGTGGAGAGAGAGAGAAACAAAATCCAGTCAGCGTTCTGTTGCACTTTCAGATGAGTTCTTCTACCTCGTTACAGATATCGGCATAGCTGACAGATCATTTTACGCCAGTTTAAGGGATGTTTTAGGGACAAATTGTCTCCAAGGGGCAATTGGAGCGGGCAGCCTGAGCCTTTATAATGCGGAGAGATCAAGTCTCAGTAGTTTGTCGGTATGAATGCAGCACAGACGGACCCTGAGAAACTGCTTTCATGGATTGACTGATTGATTGATTGACATTTGATTTTTGTTTTTTTGCAGTAGCAGAGGATTTTCCTGCCTGCGTCGTGGTTAATCTAAAATCCCCCTAAAAAAAAAATCTAACAATAAAGAAATCGCGGATTATTTTTGGGATTCGAGGATTTTCTTTTTTCTTTTTTTTTTCTCCCCACGTCTTTAATGAGGATATTGATTTTGTCACAGTTAGACTACAGCCTGGGTCAAGGATCCGGAGAGGGGAATTAACCTTTCACAAGGTGGAAATATTAGTCTTCTCGGAGCCTAACTCATCTGCGCTGAGTCCAACATGAAGTCTGACACTGTGTGGATGTGCGTCCACATCTTTCTTCTGCTCTTAGGTGAGAAGTGAAATGTGAAATTTAACGTGCAAATGTTGGCAATTCATTCATTTCCACTGTCATGTAGACACATCATGTTATCATTCGTTTATATCTCAGGTTGATGTCCACTTTTCTCGTGCGGGAGTTGTTTGAGCGCACAGGGTTTTCCTCTTATTTACCCCGTGTGCTGAAATACTGAAGGGCGTTCATGTTCTTGCAGGATGCTTTGATTAGATTGTGTTCAGTTGTCACCCATTGCTTCAGATCGAACTTGACATATGCGAGTGAATCCCTTCTCTTGGGTCCATTAACCAAACCGCAGCTTCTATGGTAGAAATAGAAAGCTCATTATTGTAACAGCAGAGTTCAGCTCTCGGCCAGTGAATGGGAAATATAGGAGGTCTTTTCAGTTGCACACTTGTGTTTGGTTGAATATGAGAAAATTCATCATCATCATCAGCAGCAGCACATTTATCACTATATTCCGTGAGAACAGCACAATTATCACTGTATCCGTAAATGCTGCTGCTAAATCAAAAATCTAAACAATACCTCACATAAAAATATGTTCACAGTTGACAACACAGTAACTTCATGTTACTCTCTCCTGATTCTGATGCAGTATCCCCTTTTCCTTTCCCGAGCTCAGTGCTCCACATCACCACAAGGGGTCTCTCTTGTCATTTCACCAGGATCTTCTGCACTTTGCCTGATTTCTGTCAAACTGCAACACCTGAGAGTCTCTGCTGCTCTGTGGATCACTGTTTGCTCATTTTAAGCTCTCTTTCTGGTCACCCAGAAGTGAACTGAATGTAGTCCACATCTTTTAAGTGCTTGTTTGATGTGTGATAATTTGATATCCGTCACTGATCAAGTCCTCCTTTGATTGGATTTAATTGGAAACTGAAAGCTGCAGGTGTTTTAAAAGTGCACTAACGTGACTACATCTTAGCACAAGTAAATCACTGTAACAAGACCCCATGTAGAGATGTTCAGGATTTACATGGACCGTGAAGAATGTTGCTGTCTTGTTAAAAAGATGCCTTTGCCTGTGTGGGCATGTCGGTGCGATCAAACCTCTTTATGGGTCCCACATCCAACCTGTTGCATCAACATCACAAAGTGAAAATCAGGTTTTATAACGTGTGCCTGCACTTGCACACACATAAACAAACACAAAATCCTTGACGCATTAATGTCAACTTTCTCTTGCCACCTCCACCTCTGTCTCCTGGTCCCCACCTAGATAAGGCAGCAAGTTCCTTGGATGGTCCCTCAGCTTTGTCCGTGTCCTTGGCCAACGATTCCCCAGGATCTCCAGACGCTGGGTCTGGGCCCGGAGCTCAGCCAGAATGGGTGGACTGCATCCAGGCGAGTGACATGTGCAACCAGAACCCTTACTGCAGCTCTCGGTACCGGGTGATGCGCCAGTGCCTTGTGGGCAAGGAGAAGGAAGCCATGCTGGACAACAACAGGGAGTGCCAGGCTGCCTTGGAAGTGCTGCTGGTCAGTCCTCTGTACTACTGCCGCTGCAAGAGGGGCATGAAGAAGGAGCTGCAGTGTCTGCAGAACTACTGGACCATCCACATGGGACTCACTGAAGGTAGGAGGCAGATGGTTTTACGATTCTCTGTTTCATAAAATTGATCCGACATCATGTTTAACAGTGTGGCAATTTCAGATCCATGAATGGACTCATAACAATGCCTCTTGGAGTCACGTAGCTTCTTTATCTAAAACTGCAAATGTATTCATGTGAAATTTCATGTTGTTCTCAGTCTCCTTATTATAAACGATCTGGGCCTTCAGTGTCATTTGTTTCCTTCTGTGTTCTCCCAGTGGCTGTGAATTCATCTTCCAACATGGTCAAGGTTTTGTTGCTTGAATACTGGTATGTACAGCAGGGCTCTGCGTGTGTCTCATGGCCACGCGTACAAAAAGAGGCTGTGTACTGCTGCAGTAAGTAGTGTGTGTGTGTCTGTAGTTGCGTAACACACCATTATTGATATTAATGTGTATAACTTAGAGCCTTCTGCAGCATTATAACATTTATTTTAAATGAATCTTCCGATCTCAAGCACCAGTGTACATTCCGAGCAAAGGAAAGTGGGTTGTTTGCCACACCCAGTGTTGATGCCCTATTCCCTGATGCCCTCTTACAGTGATACCCAGAAGCCCCTGATGAAAAATATATGCTTTCCTACTTTCCTCACCCTCTCGAAGGTAATGGATCTATAATGGGATTACATCATGTAGACCTGTTATGGTAGACTTATTGGTTTTCACCTAAAGTGTTCCATATTACCATGTAATTAGGTTGCATTTGTGTAGTGCAGTGGCCCTTATGTGTCCACTTACACTGGGCATAAAATAGCACTCTAGTTGTTCTATCGAAACCTTCAGTAGAGCACGCAGCAGCCTCCTGGTCTGACATAAGTCTCGGTCCATCCTGAAGGGTCAAAGGCACACAGTGTTTCATATGAAGACAAATGGGACTGAGTCAGAGCTGCTAGAGATGCCGTGCCCCGGGGATAAGGCTAAAGGGGGATCTTAACCCAACAGTGACATTTCTTCATGCTTGCACACGTGGCCAAAGTCTCTGATACTGATGTCAACTTTCATGGCACGTAAACACGAACATGTACTCAGCTGTTTTGACACGTGGGCTAATGGTGGAAATGTTGCAAAGTCGCTGGGCTCGGAGCATTCTGAGCTTTTGTGTTGTGATCCGTGAAGTGATTCGCCAGGCTGACTGCTCATAGCACCAGCTACACTTCATCAGACTGATGGTAGCAGAGGGTCCCTGACATGAGTTCAAGGGAAATGTAATGACATGGATGCTCCCCAGGCCTTCTGTCTCCCTTCCTGTCTTTCGTTCCTTTTTCTCTTTTGTAGGGATCTTTCTGCTCTCCCTCTATGCCCTTTTCTCCCTCTTCTTCTGCTTCTTTTCTCGACTAAATAGCTGCATCAGTCAAAGTGTTTGTGTTTGAATGAATCATGCAAGTTGTCTGGCTGTCATGGATAGGGACCTCCTGCGCCTGCGGTATGCCCTTCACAGAGCCTGTGTTTCTTTCCGAATAAATGCCTCTCAGCAGTGTCCCGTTTTGGCCCTGTCGCCCTCAGAGATAAAACCTGCTTTAACACAAACGAAAAGCTCTTACAGTGCAGCTTTAATCTAATCACGATCCATTGTGCAGTCAAGCAGGCTTTTGTTAACTGGAAACAATCTATGTACAACATCCATCTCTGGAAACAAACACGAAGGGCTGAATCCCAGCAGACCCAATCGAAATGGTGCTAAACCACCTCCAAAATGATTTCTGGTCATAACAGGAAGGTTTCGATGTAGTAATTGGGTTAGATAATGTGTAATGTAGCTGTGAAAAGTTTTATTTTTCTTGTAGGTAATGTGGAAAGATGAAGAGTGCAGGAGCATATGAGAGGAAAAGATAAGAAAAGCGAGGAATTAGGGATTAAAAGAAGAGTAGAGCTCAGGAAGGTGAAAGGAAGAGGATGAAAGAAGAGGGCAGAGATTGTTGAAGACCTGTGTAATTTCCACTAATGTGATAAGCTCTACGTGAGAAGTAATGCATAATGGCTTAAGGACAAACATATTTAGCCCCGTTGCACATATGGCCACTTTTTTTGCAGCCTTGGGCCATTGCAAAGCATAGAAAGCAATAGACTGTAGAAATCAGGCTCCAGCGTTGGCATGTTTGTTATGACCTGTGTTGACCGGGGGCCTGCGAGCTTGAGGGCTAAACCATTGTGTCTGTGAAGGGAAAGCTGATGTCGACCAGGGATGGACTAGGATTGAAACAATGCCCAGACCAGCCCTACACAAAGAGCACACAAATACTCCACTGCCTCGGGCAAGGTTAGCACACAGGCTTATTTCCTGTGTATTCTGTCATTCTTCAATTAAATACAGAATCAAATAAATCAAGTAGTAAACAGTTCAATGAAATGTGTGAATGGTGGATGAACAGGAAAAAAATTGAATGCCTTAAATTTAAATACCTTTAGCAAGATTAAGAACACCATGTTCACTATTAGGCGTCATGTTAAAAGTAGACATATTATGCTCATTTTCAGGTTACTACTAGAATAGGTTTACATGCTTTAATGCTCATCAGTTTTCTTTTACTGTCTCTTTGAAACACTCTGCTTTGGCTCCTGTCTCTTTAAGGGCCCTCGAGTGTGCTGATTGGTCAGCTCATGCATGCCTGGGTAGGCAATGCTCGCCACGTCTCTGGTCAGCTCTGTTTTGCTTTCAGCTTCCAGTTAGCTTCAATTCTACCGTAAATATAGGATTAAATTACGCAAATGTATGACCTGGTGACGCAGTGTGATGTCAAGAAGTCACAGATTTAAACGCGGGACTACTGTCGAGGCTTTCCAGGAGCAGTGTTTTCTGTGGGAGAAAGGAGAGGAGACTTTTGTGCATGTTAATTAAAGAACTGTGTTAATTGTTTTCCAAAATGTGCATAATAGAGAAAAAAGCCAAATCTGCGTTTATACAGTGCCATGTATGCTTCTTTAACCTGGTTAGGATTAAATATTATCTCATCAGATAAGACTGATGTGTGAATGAAGGAAGGATAAGATAAGTACAAGCCAAGGTGGTTTGTACTTGTAAGAGATGACTGTATTTGAAATATGCACATTACTACGTACTTGTTTTATAAGATCTTTATTTTGCAGATCATAAGGACTTTGTCAACGTTAGACCACAAGGCATTAAGTGCTCATCATCTGAATTGCTTTAGGGGCTGCACTTCTAGAGATAAAGACTCTGTTAAAGAGGTGTAGCAACCTTGGACAGATCTGCTTCTTCAAATTAGTTACTTTGCTGCTTCATCTCTTTCTCAAGCTGCTGATTTATGTCGTTCAGCCACAAAATGGCTGCATTAGCAACAGTGCAAGCTCAGTCCTTTAAAGAAATGGTGACTCATATTTCTTAGATTGTTTTATTTAATTAATTTTGTTTCATATTTGTGATGAAAAAGTGTTGAAACAGTCGACAGATTGTTGGAATGGGTCCCGATAATATTATAATTATAGTAATGATCCATATGGAGTGAAGAATACACTCAAGACTAGAGTATTTACAGGAATGTTCTAGTCCCTTGTCATCATTTTTAATATCAGGTGTTGCACATGACCTCCAAGTAGATAGAAAAACTAAACACCTGCAGTTTGATCATCAAGGATGAAGTTAGGGTTGGTGTGTATTTAGTCGCCATCTGCCAATGAAAATAAAAATAAAACTCGCCAATCGCCCTTCGCCCCACTCACCGGAGAGAGGTTTGAGACAAGAAAAGTAGGCTGAAGCAATGTGTATTAGTTTAATTTAATCAGAATATAGTCAGCGGCGGCAAAGGTACACAAATTCTTTACTAAATTAGCAGTATATATGCTTGTGAAAAAAACAAAACAGATTCTGGTAAAAGTAAGAAGGTACAGGCCCTTAAAAATGTTCTCGAAGTATACAAGTAGAAAGTTGCAGGACAATTCTGTGCAAAGCTGATCGAACCTTACGTCATATTAATACAATTCAAAGACTATTAAACTTCAAGGTAGAATCAGTGGGATTTGTCAGAGCTGTTTGTAAAGGCACCAGAAAGATTGTTGAGTCTCATTCCCAGGATGTCAAATGCTGTCGAATTGGGCTGGTAAAGCGCCCCGAGCACAGCAAAAAAAATTGAGAAAGTACGAAAATACAGGCAAATATGAGATACTAAAACGCCTTTTCTCCCCATTTGAGTCTCCCTCTCTGTCTTGTTTCGTCTTTTCACATAGTCTTGTGATGCTGGGAAGGCGGCGTGCAAAAATACAAAATAAAAATAACTGATCGTGCCCCTAAAATGCGTTAAAACTAATGTACTGAGCCTTTTTTTTTTCAAATGTAAGCGGTAGAATGCACAGACATTTGTGTTTTAATATAGGGAGTAAAAGTAAAAAGTTGTCGGGAAAAAAAAGCTCAAATTAAGTACAGATACTTTAAAAAAAATACATATTTGTACCTGGTTTTGTGCCATCTCTGAAAACAGTTAAGTTATATTTTAGTTGAAAATCTTAAATCTTTTGTGTCTAGTTGAGGTTATTCATGGCATGTCTCAGTTGCCATGGAAGAAAACAATGGTTTATAATGGACAGAAGGGAATATGTGGTGTCACCTTGTGTGTGAGGTGCGTGTTAATTACCCACTCAGGTGGTGTGACGTCAGTACATGTAATTGCAGACGGTTCTGTGCTATCAAAATTAATTTCCGATTACAGTGGATGTTGTTCACGCGCAGGCTTTAAACCATTGTGTGAAACAGATCGACATGCACCCCTCGTACGTCTCTTTCTTGTGGGAATTCACGTCTCCTTCAGTCTGATGACTGCAAATCATAGTCAAGTCATACTTATTGAAGATAGAGTCCACCTTGAGACTGTAAAATTAATCATTCAATCTTTTGTCGAACCAGAATTACCATCAAATGCACCTGGTTGGAAGGCCCTAAGGCTGCTGTGTGTCCTGTGGTCATGAGACGTAACTGTAAATGATGTCGGTTATAGCGAACAAGGTCCAGACACTTCAGAGTTACATGAGCCTTCTACTTAGCCCAGTGAGGGGCCGGAATCTTATATAGCACCACTCAGACACAAGGCAAATTCAAAGCACTTTACAAGGGTGAAGAAATACATTCAAAATAAAACAACATCAGGCAAATAAATAGTTGCTCATTAGCTACAAAACATATGTATGTTATTTATTGTAAAGCCACAGTACCTCATGTTTTAAACCCTGATTCAAATGAACTGACAACTGAGGCAGAGCTCAGGTCTTCAGGAGGAGAACGGAAACAAAAAGCTGCTTTACCTTTGCTTGGCTTTGATCCTGAGCACACTAAGTCAACCTGTCCCAGACGGCCTGGGAAACCTGTTTCAAAGTTAATTGCTGCTATGAAAAACAATGACAGCATAACTCGATAACAGTTATGTGACGCAAGTAATTTGGTCCAGTTCTTAAACATGTCCAGAGTCGTTTTTTTTTTTTTTTTTGGATCAATCAGTACAGACTTTGTTCTGAATGAATAAATATTTCTTGCAATGTGCACATCAGGAAAGAAATACTCTTTGTGATTAGGCCCCATCCTGAAGTCAACTATTATAGATTTGGGGTGGGGGGTGGGGGTGGGCTATGGGCTGCTTGTGGTGGTGATGGGATCAAGATGAATGGCTTAAGATCTGGATTTGATAAGGTGGACTCTGATGAGCCTGACCTGGGCACTGGATACGATGAACTGGAGGTGAAAGAGGTGGAGGAGGGTTGCAGCGATTTTGCACTGATACAGCAGCTGAGAACAGCAGAGAAGAAAACAAAAATTAAATGATTGGTTGATTTAATAGTGGCAAGATGTGATTGGTTTAATTGAAGGAGTTAGCTGATTCAGAAGTAGGGAAAGAGCGAGAGAGTTGTCCAGGACTGAATATTAAAAAAGTCTACCTGATTGAACTGACCTTCATTATTGGCTGAGTTATTTAACCTGTTCAAGGCAATGAATTTAGTTTGTGTTGTAGTTATAATATGTTTAGCAAACACATTTAATCAAACAAAAAACAAATAACTCCATCAAAGCTTATGTATCTCTTATTTCTTTTCAATAAAAAAAAAATATACCAAAAGTGTCCATGCAAAAAGGGAGAGAATCCTGAACCAGGGCTGGAACCACTCAATGTTCTTTGGATCAGAGGGTGGATGATTCGATCCCCGGATCCCCCAGCTACAGTATCCTCAGGCAAGATACCTAGCCCCCAAATTACTCCAAATGGATGTTTCAGAGGTGTGTGAGTGTTTGTGTGAATGGTTGAGCATATGAATATCATGGGGCACTTTAGATAGGAAGCGCTGTATCGCTCCCGCTGAGCAGGCTGGCACCTCGCATGGCAGCCTCCGCCGTAAGTGTGAACGGGTGAATGTGACAGGTGTTGCAACATATTTTGTCTATTTAAATTTTGCACATTGAACTGACAGTCGGACCACAACATGAAACACAGTATCTCAGTTATAAGAAGATTTCAGGGTCTTAAGCTGTGTATGTGTGGGGATTTGTTGTTCCTGCCCACCACCATGGAAACAATTAAAATACTCTAACATAAAATGAACAGGGGCAACTCATTCGAGTCATCGTGTGTCAAGTCGAATTATGAGTCTTTGTCTTGCAAGTCCAAGTCGAATCTCAAGGCATTGTGTTAACTGATGTGTCTTTTTTGAATAATAGCAGAGGCATTTCTTTTTGACACATTCCGGCAGCTGCTGGAAACACTATGTTTCTGCAGCATTTTAAATGTTTTAAATGTATCATCTACTAGTTGGAATCTGAATAAAAAGGCCTGAGGCTATGTGGGGGGTCAGATTTCCTTCTTAATTACCATGAAGTTGTTGCCTGCTTTAAGGCTACTGTACTGCCCCGAAAGGCTAAAGGGTATTATAATGCCGCTCTCGGCGTTATCAGTAATGGTGCTACTGATTAAATGTTAATTGTGTTTTCTAACGGAAAATGGCAGCTGAATTCAATGTGTCAATGCAGCCATTCCTGATGGATAATGGGGGGGTTTCTGCTCTGAATGAGCCTGTGTCGGCGTAAGCAATGAGGTCTTGCAGTTTGAATCTATAAAAGTAGTAATTACTAAGAAAGAAACATTGGCTGCTACACACAGGGATAATGTATAGGCGGCTGTGGCTCTCTTTCAATTGTGCCCTGGGCCTCATGTGAGCATCGCCTTGTAGGTTTGCAGCAGAATTGGTCATTTAAACGATACTTTTCACACCTCCAACATGCATTATTTCACAGCCTCAGCTATGAAAACATAGCCTGGGTCTCAAAGTAGGAAATCGAAGACCTTTTGTGCGGACCTTTTGGAGCACTTTAATTAGTTGAGCTAACTTCTATTGCAGAGAGAGAGAAAGCGGGGCTCCACCAGTGCTCCACACCAGTCTGTTCATTGTGAGAGGAGACCAGACGAGAATATCAGACAGTTTTGTGGAATGATTTATTTTCTTTATATTCAGGGGTGTCGTCGCTGCAAAGGTCACCTTCTGAATATGTCACTGCGTCATGCTAATACCACAGGTTGGCCCTTAATGCTGTGGGAAGGTGGATGAAATGGGCAGTGTGTAGGAATGCTGCTCACATCATGATAGACTAGCAGAGAAATGGAGAGAGCCAGAGAGGGGACAGGAGGTGACGACAGGCAGGATAGATAGATGATGAGGGGGGAAGAGACAGAGAAAGCCAAAGAATGAAAGAGTGAGAGGAAGAAAGAGAGAGTCATGAGGGGAAACCACGGAGGAGGAGGGGGGGTTACAAAGGTACACAGTATTCCTGGGTGAAACCATCATTACTATGAGCAATGGTAGCAGTCACCGGCCATTACCTTAGCCATCCACTGTCATAAGCAGAACATTTTTCCAGCCTGCCCTGCATGTCAGGGGAGAGGGGAAGCAGGCTCTTGCATGCTGAATATGTCCTCTCTGCTTCTCCCTGCCTGCGCTGGAGACACAGTGGGCACTCGCTAGGTGGCTACTTTATCATCAGAGGAAGGGACCTGTCGATAGCCTCTGGACGTGATCAATAAGGTCTTTCAGAGCTTTCCCTTCCCTGTCCTTTTCATTCACCCCTTTTAATCTCTCATCCCAAAATGCGAAAAGGATCAGTGAAATACGATGACAAAACAGGCACTGTTTGTCCCCATAAATCTGTCTAATGATTTTCTATACTGTAAGGTGAACTGTGAGAGATGACTCCCATTCACCGTGAGAATGGTATAGAGGGTGACAGGGTGGCTGAAATGAGGGGCCGAGTGAGTTCTCAGGCTCTCTATCAGGCGGCAGAGTGATTGAGTGACGGCCCATTCTGCTCAGTGAATACTGTCATGATGTGGGCATTAAGACTCACTCCTGGCAGAAAGGTTTCGCAGCGGTGCTGAATGAATGTGCATCGCAGAAAGTAGACTACCAGACCCAGCGGCTGTCAACATGCCATGGTTACCTCTCCCTCTCTATCCCTCTCTCTCTCTCTGTATGTGTCACTCTTTTCTCTGTGTAATTAAATGAAGTAAGTCAGCCAAGTTTTCTTTCTGGCAGAATTCAAACCACAGAAGTCAAACACAAGTTATACAGGAGACACTACAGGTGAGTCGGGTTGAAACTTTAAACTTACAGATAAAACCATGGAAGGTCCTCAGTTAATTACTAAGATTGACAATTATTTATTGTAGTCGTACGTTTTCTGACATTTTGTGTTTAAATATGTGAATATTTAAATAATATAGTACATATAGTAAACATCATATAGTTAAATTAATGCTGATTCACATATAGTTCCAGAACAGAAATCTGAACGTCAGATAAAACCAGGTAAAAAGTTATTGTTTCATTTTGTTGACATATTAGATTTGAACATTTTTTTTCTACAGAGGGGAATTTGTGTATCTGTTATGATTACTCCACTAATGAGAAAATACTGTCAATATCCATTAAAAAAATGAAACAAAGAGTCGGCCCACACACCGCCGGGCTCTAATGTCCAAATCCTTTTAACGCACCAATGGAGTGATGTTTCAGGCAAACCTGCTCTCCACAAGGTGACACTGCACAACTTTCTTTCTTTCTATCCTAAGTTCACATGACAGCAATCACATTAACAGGCAAAAGTGTATTTATAACACACAGGCAACACTAGAAGACACTACATCGGTGTCTCCAAAACATGTTCATACAAGAATTACCCTTAAAATCTTAAAAATTTGTAAGAATAAAAATGAATAATTAAATCGATTGATCGAGAAGATGAACGAATCCTTTAGTTAAAACCTTCAGAATGTAGATCGGAATAAACCTGGAAAGTTTGTTGTATGCATGTGTTATTAGAAAACAGGCTTTAAAGACATATGTGGCACAATTCCATACACGTTCAGACAAAACAATTCTGAATAAGGTAACAATTTGAACTGGTATATATCAAAACCAAACTTCCCCAGTTGACTTAGGTTAAGACGGCTATTATAACAAGTGTACAGTATGTATGCATATGAAGCATTGTAAATTTAAATATATGCTAATTTGAATTGGATTAAGGCCAGTTTAGAATTGTTGTTTCATTGTTGTTTAATGCTGGCAGACTGTCTGGAGCTCCTCGTCTCGGTGCCTCTCTCCACTCAAAAGCCCCTTTAAACTTTCCCACTTGATTAGTTACATTAAGACATTATGATTTGTAAGTTTTTTGTTTTTTTAGATTTAATGTGTAAATAGGCAATTTAGCTAAATGTGTATTTTGGATCTTTTTCTTCCTCAAGTCTGACGGAAAGACATGTCATGGAAGCAAAATAGCCCAATTCTTTTTTAAAAGTTGACTTTTGCATGAAGAAAATGTTTTCACCTGTAGTGTCTCCCCTTAATCATTTGGGCTGTCATCCATCTATTACCAGTGCAGCAGCACTAATCTTGTTTACAGCGAGTTGCTGAATATTGGCTATTCAAGCTGCGGCACATTTCTAACATCCAAAATGACGGTGCTTCTATTTGTTCATGTTGATATAAAGTACAAAATGGGGAGGAGAGGCTGATAAATTGGGCTGCAACTGCTGCTGCCTGCTTTTAATGTTCTCCCCAATATGCTGCTCTGCCATAAAGATGATAGCCGTTTTTACTTAAGTTTTGCAGGATTTACACCCTATTCAACATTTAGCACCTGACACCAGGTATTAAAAAGCTGATTTAGTTAAGCGAGTGTGTAACTATTCGTATTAACATTACAGTCGCATAGCCAAGGGGAAGGCTGGAGATTTCAGCACTCATTTTCTCAGCTGTGTTTGCCCACCACGCCACGCTGGATTGGAATTGTGACTTGAAATATTATTCTGAGCTAATCCAATATTCTATTTGTATGGTTTGAAATTGAGTTTAAAATGTCAATATCACTTCAAAAGCTGAGCCGTTAACTGAATTTGTGCTTCAACTTGTGTTCTGTTAAACACAACTCGAATGAGGAGGCATTCACCGTGTCCCTCCATTCATTTTTATCTTTTCTTTGGTGAAAACGAGAACTTTATGGGTGTGGAAAGATGAATGCATCTACCTTAATGTAATAAAAATGTGAATTCACATATTCCACTGGTGCTACCTCTGGTACATTTCTATAGAATACAAATGTGCTTTGAGAAGTGATTAAAAGAGGAAAGTGTTCTGGCTAGCCTGATCTCCGCTGACAGCTCATTTGCAAACTTTGGGAGCTCTGACAGTGGAAGCTTGGTCACCTTTTGTTACCAGCCGAGTCTGTATATAACCAGCGGGGCTCTGTTGAGGACCTCCGGCTGTGCTCCAGGCTGCTCAGGCTGTGCTAATCTTTCTTTTGTATATAATTACCAAAGATAGCATTGCAATATATTACTATCATCCAAACACGAAGAATGTGCTATGTAACAGGGATGTGTTTTCCAACACCGCCTGCAGCAAAAATAGATATACAGTATAAATCAATATTAAACAGGAGCACAATCAGTATAGGGCACCTTTAAAAAACAAAACAAGGCGAATGACATTTATTAAAATTGACTTTGCTTCAAGCACTAAACGTTTTGCCAAGAATGTCACTAAAAAATCCATATGACAGTTTCCATCACCTCAGGAGTTTAGCTTCATTGATAATGCATATGAAAAGGATGATTGATGGTGCCCAACGGCTTCATAAAACCCCTTATGGCAGAAGAGAGGACCGTGAATTCACTTAAAAGCAGCATTCCTCTCATGCTGTAACTACGAAAAAACGAGCTGGTTGTCTGTCTGAGCCGTGCCGGTCATGCTCCACACTGTCAGAGCAAATGAAGTCAAACGGAGGCTTAATTACAGCGATAAGTTGTTGCCCTGTGGCTAAAAACATCTTATCGCTAAACAGCTGGGAAGAATTTTCTATTATGAATGCATAATTGGGTCCAGGGTGACTGTCAAAGAGCAGTTTTTTTTCTTACACAGTGCAACAAGGCCTCCTGCTGCGAGGTTTTTAACATCCTAAGGCTGTGTGTGATTATAGTGTGTTTTGCAATTTAACGATTCAGCACGGCTTGTAACATCCATGTAAATAAGCTTTTAATATTCATTAACTATTGCTGCCTTTGTGGTTGGACATTATTGTTTCATGGGAGGAACACAGCACACACTGTACAGTTCTGCTTTATATTTAATACGGCTTGATTCCCGGCTGATTGTGCAGTGAAGCCTCTCTAATGTGAGATGCTGCCCAGACAAAATGGTAAGCAACCTCATTACGGGATGTTTTGCTTTTGGCAAGAGATGGAGTATCCTGTGTTCCATGTTGCTCAACAGTACAACATGTTCTTGGTTTACTGGGAGAAGCATCAGACTTTCCTGTGGAATATTTGCCTCTCTTTTGAAAATACACAATAGCTGTGTGTCTACCACGAAAAAGAAGACATAGCAGGAGGGTTAAGGTGCTTGTTCGCCCGGTAAGTGCTAGTGTTGAGCGCTTGAGAGGCTTCTAAAGCACTATAGCTTTAGAAGGTAATTGTTGTAATTAGACATAGTGAGAGATCTCGAGTCCAGCGGCCACAGGTCCCTCGCTCTTCACAGAAATGTAAAAAAACTAACATGAACAGAGATGTGGGTGACACAAAGGCAAACAGAAACAATGTAGAAAGAAACATGCATGTTCTCCAATATGCAAACAAAAAGGAAACTTTTAATATTCGTGTAATTTTCCTCTTCATGTGCAAGTCCTTCCTCTCTCTCTTCTCTGTCTTTTCTTCCCTCGCCTTTGTGTCTCTGGTACGACTCTCCTCTGCTCTGTGTTTTTTTTTTCTCTTTCACAAGCACACAGACGATCCTCAACTGTGCCAGATGTCGATAGCTATATGTGCTCAGAGAATGGCCAGCTGAGCCGCTCTATCTTGTTATGATTGTAAATATTGATAGACAGGGAGAAGTGTGGAGCTTGGCCTGAAACAATGACTCTGCAGATGTACACAAGTCCGTGGTTGGTTTTTCTTTACCCTTCGGATGAATTATGAGAGAAAATTCCCTTTAGTAACTCCCTGTTCACTTCATTTTCTAAGCTCAGTCAATCCTTTTAACCGTGTGCCAGTGCACATGTACCAATCTTCCTGTGCTTTTGATTAGCTCTTAAGGAGCCTTATTATTATTATAATATTACTTATTATGGCTTTTTCAATGTTCCCCTTTCCTTCAATGTGTTATGTGCATTGATCAAGATCTTGAATTAAGGAAGTCAAAATTTGCACTGTTGGAGGTTCCTCGTCAGTAGTCCCGCCCCTAAATCTGTGACTTTGTGACATCAGTTACACATTTACATAATGTAAGCCTAGGAGCTAGTTATGGCGCAAAAGAACTGATTTAGCACAGCTGCTCTGTTGCTGGTGGTGCTGGGTCGGGCATCTGCGAGCTGACCAATCAGATGAAAGCAGGTATGTGGGAGGGGCCCTAAAAGAGGCATTAGCTAAAAGAGTGCATTTCAGACAGAGGGGGAACACAGAGCTGCAGCACCGGATAGCATGAGAAAACTGAAACATACAATAGTGAAAAATGTGTAATATGTCTCCTGTAAAAGACTAGTACAATGTCAGCAATGTGCAGTCCTCTTTCAGTGAAATATCAACACAAAGTTGATGTTATCTTTTCTTTTATTCCTGATTTCTGACACTTATTTGATGATAAAATATGTTCACAGCAGATATTATTTAATATTATTATTTATTTTATTTGAACAAGGACAGTGCATAATAAAACATTAACCCTGTATAGAACAAGGAGAGATGCATTGCACTGGGTTCCACCCGTAGTCCCTGGGCAGGTAGATGGAACATACAATAAATTAAAAACTGTTATTAAATTCACAGTTGTGCAAAATTTCAATTAAAAAGTTATGAATACACACATTCCCACATCATTAAAACAATTTAAAACAATTTACCACCCTCCCACCAACTTTTATAAATAAATATGTCCCCCCCAGTTTGGGAGGTGTACTGTACCAGGACACCTTTATACAGAAAACTCTTGGGATACTCTTCCACACACACACACACACACACACACACACACACACACACACACACACACACACACACACATGTCTACAAGTTTGCTGTAACAGCATCCAAAGTTTTGTGTGACATGAAAATGTTTTAGAATCCGCACATGTAATCAGCTCTGTTGGAAGTGTGTTCCATTGATTTGTGGCAACAAAAGAAAAATATGATTTACCAAATTCCTGCGTGAACCGAAGCCCTGCGTTTAGGAATACTGCACTCTCCCCTGGTAACTGATCTGGTAGCTCTTGTTGTTTTTTCTGAGCAGAGTTTAGCCATTCTTTTCAAAGGAGGGGCAGTAGCATTATGAAAGATTTTAAAGAGTGGGCATACATTTGTGTGCATTAAAATATATGATAAACACTACTTTATGTAAACACACACAAGTACACATTTCACAGCAGCTTTGTCTAAGCATCTTTTTCCAAGAAGGATGCTGAAAAAAAACAAAAAACAAAGCTTTATCTATTGGTTGTATCTACTGATTGGTTGTCTGGGAAGCACGGTCTTGTACCAACAGGTTTAGGATTTTCTCATTTGTATCAGCGGCCTCCCAACCTTCCTCCTCACAACACCCTCACTGTGTTTCTGTTGGGATCAGAATGCAAAGCTATTACACACTGGAGGGTTTGTCTCAATCACACCGAATGGCTATGAATTTTAAATGCGGGATTAGGGCCTACAGAGAAGCAGGCACATGGGGGAGACTCAGTCAGTGGAGTGCTAATTTGATTTTTAAATTTTGACTTTTTTGTTTTTTTTACTAACGGCTCTGGCAACACTTTGTTAACAGGGAAGAGTCACTGCTCGTGCTCTCGTCCTTAAATGCAGCCACAGCAGGAGCACATCTTCTTTCCGAAAGGAAATGATGTGACCATGAAGAACATCCCGTCTTCCTTATGAAAAAAATATAGGAAATTACATCACCACGGCAAATTACATTTAAATCCAAAACATGCACTCACTTGATCTATCAAAGCAAAGATAAAAATGTTTCCAAAAAGGAAACATGAACTGAATGTCCTCCCTGTTGTCGTGTTCAGGACACTGAAGCTAAAATGCATTCCTGCACATATTTTTTGTAGCGGTTTTTGATAGCCTGAAATGCTCAAATGATCTGCTTTGCCAGGAAGACAAAGTGCAGTGAAGGTCATCTGCATGGGTGTTAATGAATCTTTGTCATCCTCACTGTTGTTTCAGGTGGAGACATGGATGACTCATCACCGTATGAACCCGTGGCACCAAACCGGCAGCCTGACGTGTTTCGCTTGGCCTCCATCTCCTCAGGTATCACAGGTTTGATCCTTATCATATGAGTGGGAATATTTGTTTTAGAGAGGGTGGAATGGAGGTTCCTTTGGGAGAATAAACAGCAGCTGTGTGTTGATCTTTCTTCGAATTCCACCTGTCCTTGGCCTTGCTTATCGTTTGATCTGTCTTGTGACATACGGCGGCTGCTGTCGGCTTGTGAGGTAAATTGTAATCTTGGCGCGCTATCTCAAATTTCTCCCAGCTATCGATTTGATTTTAGTTTGATTTCCTCATTGGTTTACTAATTAAACAACCCAGCACTCAGCAGGGGAGTCTTTGGTCTGCTATTTAATTTACTGTTTATTACCGTCATGGTATCACTAATCAATGGAGATCTTATTATAAAACAGCTACAACAGTTAATGCAGTGCAGAGATACGACTTACACAATAGGAGTGATTGGACACAGATGCCTGTCCATTGTGAGAGCTGAAGGCTACAGTGGCTTCCAAATTCAATCATCCACTTCTGACATAAATTTCCGGAGGATGTTCTCTTTTTTTTTCCTTTTCTTTTTGAGTGTCTTTTTTTTTGCCAAAAGCAATCTACAAACACTAAAGGCAGCACATTTTCCTTTTCTTTTGGCTGATGTATCTTTGATGTAGTTTTGTTTTATAACTGGGAGGTACAAGCAAGACACGCTTTCTGCATAATCCCCTTAGCTTGAAATCATCAGTGTATCACTTATTTTTGAAAATGCGCTTTTTCTGATATATTAAAAGATGAAGAGAGTACCAATTGATGTGGAAGAAGCGCAAGCTTTGATTACTTTGGAAATTTGAGATTTGATGGCTAACTGCCTTCCCTGATTTAAGTGCATATCCATCTAAAAAGAACATTCAGAGAGTGAATACTTCCGCCAAGGCTGCAGAATCCTCAAAAATTTATATTTTCATTGAAAGAAAATGAAAAGAATTTGCCTCTGTATTTGAGTTCCACCCTGAAATATTTAGTCATAAACAATAATCCTGGTTTATGATTTTTGAGTTTTATTATTTAGACTTTTTAAGAAAGACTTGTGGTTGAAGTACCACCTATGTGCAAACTTACTTTTTAATGTGGTTGCCCTCGTATGCACAGCTTTTTCATGCACCCGTACATAATTTATATAAACTCAATCATACACTTTAATTTAATTTTGCAACACATTATGGAAAGATTGTGAACAGGACTAAATGTGCAGATAAACGTTTTTCTTAATTTAAATCACAACACAAGCAATAACTGTTATAGTTGGGGAAAAACAGAGATATGGGCTTTATTTACAAAGCCCGTTCCCAAAATATTGAAATGCAGGCAATAAATGACAGGCGACAAAAAGGCAACCAGGAAAAACAAAGCACAAAGCAGAAAGAGACGGAGGACAAAACCTGGAACACTGAGAACACGGAGGGAGCAAACGCAGATGAAGAGGGAAGAAAAGACACAGACTTAAAATACACGAGGGAGGAAAGACTAATTAGAGACAAGTGAAACTAGTAGGTAAATCAAAAAAAGGCGGGATGAAACACAAAGACAGGAAGTGGGAAGTAAAACACGACACACGAGGATAGAAAAAAAATAACACAGGAAAACAACTAAACCAAAAAACAATATAAAAATAAGAAGGAAATTGCAATAATCTCCATAGTTAGAACAAATAAATTTTAAATGTTATGTAAATTACAAGAGAGCGGACGAGAGAGAGGGAGCGTGCAAGATATGGACAGATGTGTGGGCATGATCCAAAAACTTCCAGTGTTATTCTAAAATTTCTCTTGTTTTTGTTAGTTAAGTGTTTGAACTAAACTGCAAGCTGAATTCTCTACTAACAGACATATAGTTTGACAGCTGACTCACATGTCTGTGTCTCCTGTGGGTAATTGCTGTATCCTTCTTACAGTGTCCTAATGTGAATTAGGCACCTCTACTTCTGCTGATGACAAAAGATTAATCAAAAGGTCAGTTCAAAACGAAGGGAACTGTATTCTACGGTTGTGATGTCTCACAGTTTCTCAGATTTGCAAAATCAGACCTGCCAAATTTCAGGCGCAATGGTGCCACCGATGAAAATGTGAAGTTGTACAATGGATTTTCATGTCGCCCTGCATGTTGGCAGTGCTGCACCAAAAAAACAGTTGGCGAATGGCCAAATCGAGCAACATTTTACTGACTTATGTACGGTAGTTTTGAGATGCCCTGAAAACTAAAACTCAAGCCAGATCATAATAAAGCGAACAGATGCTTATCTTCAGCCCACCAGTGTATAAGTACAAGTGCCCTGGTAAATCAAATAGCGCAGTACAGTGCACCTCCACATATTAAGATACAACAGGGGACTCATTACTGTATCCATTTTGCTTCAGCTGTTTCCTCCACTCTCTCCAAGGTGAAGTATTGGATTTGCTCTCTGAAATCTGTTTAGCCGCAAGCTTTCCTCATTATTTATCATTTTTGAGGAGAGAGTAATTGATTGTGGCGCTGAGAGGAAACCACAGGCAAAACAGATAAGTAATTACACACTTGTTTCATGGAAATACTTCTCATTTCGATCACTAAACCACATAATAGTATTCATAATCATGTCTATAAATGTTAAACTGTATGGAGACCCAGGGAATATATGATATCTGGTCGGCTGATGAGGACAGGGGAATGTATACTCTCCAAGAGGCAAGGTGGGAAATTGAAAAATAATCTCTGCTATTTTAAAAGTTTTTGTCTGGGGGGGAAGATAAGGGACAGAAGTTGAGATAGAAATGAAAAATAATTCTATACTACTGCATGCACTCACACTCCGGAGTTAAATTAAACAGACCATATGGAGACTGTGATTCTGCATTGCCCCAAGTGATACCTGTGAAAACAATTTCACACAGCCTCTCCTTCTAATGTAGTCTGAGCCACAAATTGTTACAGATCTTCAAACTGAAAATTTGCATTCACTGTACACACACACACGAAAAGACAATGGCCACGTTTAACCCCCTGGGATCTGTCCCTGCAGTGATCGCAATATAGCCAAGGATGGCCTCGTTAGAAAGACAGCAATGAATCCTGCTCCTCCCCTGCTCCTCCTGCCCCGGCTTGGCTGGCGGTATACACCTGCATCAGCAGCATTTCATCACCTCGCTTCGCAGCACACTTGCATCCAGAGCCAGTGTACTCGTCACGCCACGTCAGTGGCATTTTTCCACTGATCCCTCTGCTGTGGGGCACAGTGTGGTCTCTAAAACCCTGTTCCTCCACCCCCGTGTGCCATGCCTCTCCCCACTAAAGGGTTACTTTGTGTTGTGACAAGGTGGACTGCCTTTAGTGTCACAAAAGCGGCATATTTCTGCTGTCACTGTGCTGACAATGTGCCAACTCAGAGAAGCTACTGGAAGTAGCTGGGTGAAGGAGCCAGCGAGGTTACCAGGTAACAAAAATAAAATGCTTACCGACTCCCACTCCCAGGCACAGTAAATATTGTTTTTTCCAGAGAGGAGGTTCTACTCAGTTTTTCCGTAGACCTTTCCATATAACTGCTTTAAATGGACATGAAGCCCAGTTGACACCTGGCACAGTTAGGCTCACTATCACATGGTAGAAATGAGTTCCTCAACCCATCCAAGACGTGCAGCATGAGTTGGATTCTGTCACATTCTGGCCCACTATTTCTACATGCTGCGTAAGAAGGCGCGTGTCACTATATCACGCTGCCGGTGTCTGGGCAGAGGGCATGTCTATCTAATGATGGAGATGATGTTATACAGGGAAGCAAACATATAAACAGGACAAATCCGACACCTGACTGAAAGTAGAAATGACCTCTGGTTACCAGCAAGCAAGAATGCTGTTAGAAACACTGGTGTTCTCCTTTGGGAGTGCTCTTGACAGCACCAGTGCGCACAGAGCACTCACTACGAACAGCTGAGCCTGAAATATGGTGATAGTTAACATGCTGTAAACCAGCAGTTCTTTAGCAGTTCAGCCCAGTGAAAATTGCTCTATGTAGCTTTGGGGAAGAAATTCGAAAAAAAGAGAAATATCTTCATTGACTCATTTTATTTTTAGGCCTAAATAAACTAAATAAATAAAATGACAACACCCTTTGATACTGTTTTAATCTGTTTTATATTTGGTGGACCCTGCAAGCTTTCCAGCTTCAAACAGTGTTCAGGGGACCTTATTTACCTCTGAAAACAGATTGTTTATTCAGTTATGGAAAAATATATATATTTCTGTGTTTGTATTACTACCTCGACAGTAAGGTAGTGGTTGTTCTAATTCTGAGTCAGAATTTCTTCTCTAAAACGACATAGTGCCCCTTTAAAGCTGTAATAGTCAGATTCTGATCTCAAAAAAAAAGTTTTGTCTCACTTTGACGATACCTGACGCAAAAGTGAGTGATACGTTGAGCACTGTAGACAACACTGTGTGGAATCTTAAATGAAGCAGAAATGGAAAGATCCAACAGTACCGCAAAATATGTTTGTTGCCGTAGGGAGCGACTGAGCAAGTGATTGAGCGAGGGAGAAGAAGATTAGACAACCTCTGCCCTTATTATCAGTGCCTGAGCTGAGGAACTACTATCACAGTGAAAACCGTCTAATGGGAGACGCAAAGGATAATGCAGCAAATTTACAGGGCGCATGTAAAGTGCTTTGCACAGGTTAAGCAGCAAAACAACCACAGTGCAGGGCAAAGACCCTCGATGGGCAATAAGAGGATTGTCTCTAACATCAGCACTTCAGCACAGTCTAGTTTCATTTTTATACCCGGTGATGACTTCCACTACCATTTTATTAACTTCTGGAGGTAGTACTTTTTTCTTTCTATTGAAGCTCGTGACAGATCCAATCCAGGGCACCATGACTGAATCAGTCAATCATATTACATACATTACATGTCAAAGGAATGACGCCATAAATTGTAACCTTAAAAAAAGTTAGCGGTCCATCCTAAACTGAAACTCCTCCTGCACCAATATTTTCATTTTGGGACAAGTATAACTGCATTGTGCTCAGTGGAGGCAGGAAGACTATGAAGACACACATTTAACTTTTTGTCAGTGGAAACATCTTCATCATCAAATGATAGGGAGTGCTGAGTGAGTCTTTCCCACAGGAAATCTATTGATAATCACTTCTCTCCCCCAAAAAACCTGCTGCAAGAATTGAGTGTAATAAGTGATATTAATGCATATTTCCCCAGTTCTAATCAAATTGGAATAAACACCGGTGGGAATGTAACAAAATCAAACAAAAAGATGAAGCATGGCGATGCTGCAGGAAGGCAAATTTGTCTCCTTTATACTCTCAATGAAAGACATCACATTGCCGCACCAGGTTTAGTTAGTTCAGAAAATAAATCACCTTTGAGAACTGATGTTTTCCTGCTAGTTTGTTTGATGCATGCAGGAACCTTTTGTTTCTCAGAGACACTGAATATTCATTAGCATTGCTGTAAGTTTTGCCAGAATTAGCCAAGAGGCTAGTTTTTAATCTTCCCTTCCCCTTCTCCCTGGCCAGGTGTACAGTTGGCAGCCTAAAGGCTAGAAACAGGTTTAAAACAATGATCATGATGCAAGGCACGTCAGTTACAGTGACTAGCAGGACAAAGACATGGGCAGTAAAGCAGAGCTAATTGCGGTACAACACAGCAAAGCCAACCAACAAGCAAACATACAGTAAGCACAGACATGACACATGGGTAACAGAACCTATTTGCATACTTGCCAACCCTCCTCCATTTTTTGTTGCCCTCTCCTGAGCAGAATTTTTATATTTCTTCTGATTTATGACCGTTTTTATCATTTGGAAATGGAGAGGAGAGAGATTAGTTAAACCAGCTTCAGACGCCCTGGAGAGACAAATACACATTTCTTACGCAACGAAAGGGGATGTCAAATCGGCCACGTTAGTTTTTCTGTCAGTCGTGGGAGTTGCACTGCGTCAATCCCCACAGAGAGGCTGTCAAACACAGACACAGACTCTCCAAAGGGTGGGGCAGAAAGTGAATGAATGAATGAGAAATATCACTTTACACCACAGATGTATGCAAGTTAACACTAGAGGGTGAATCATCCTGTGTTTTTCTGAGAATTAGAAAGCAAAATTGAAATTATTTGACATAGAAATGTTGTTGCTACTTATTGTTTGGTTATTTTTATTCTTTACAGGTGCAATATATAATAATTTTGATTGAAAACACAAAAATGTACATCTAAGTATTGTACTTTAATACACCTACTGAAGTTAGCATGCCAGCCAGCTAGCCCCAGCTTGTCCCAGCTCCAAATGCCAACACTCCACCGATGCTAGCTCCTGGCTAACTGAGCTAACTATCTAATAGCAGTTACAGTTGGCAGCAGTTAGTGGTTACTGTGGTGATATGTTGCCCCCTGTCTGTTTTCATTCTGAATTTGACAGATGGCCAGTATTGCATATTGCACTTTTAAATATCACCAAAATGCAGAAAACACAGTCCTTGAATTTCTTTGTTTTCGGGGGTTAGGACCCCCAGAGCCCCGCTTTGGCTATGAAATCCATCCTCTTTTTGAGGCCTCAAGGTTGGCACATATGCTTAAGGTCCCATATTATGAAAAATACGTTTTCTCTGGTCCCTACATATATAAAGTGGTCCTCCCTGAGCCTGCCAACTCACAGAATGAGGAAAGCAAACGATTCCTGCATGGTCTCTGCAGCCCACCCACTGGTAAAACGGCGCTCCTACAGGCTGTTCAGATGCTGCTCCTTTCGTTATGTAACGAAAGGAGAGATTTTCATAGGCTGGCCTCCTCTGCGCAATGATAGGAGATATCTGAGACGGGGGCGTTCATCCCCGAGGTGAAGTTCGGTGTGTCCAGCTGTAAGATAGCAGTGTTTCGCAATGTCGTCGCTCAGAGTTAGACACGCAAATAGCTCTGTTGTTGGTTGTAAAAATCACCATCAGTGCCTATATTCTGTCCCAGCTACAGAACAACAGAAGACACGGTGGTTGCATTTCATTTTTAATGACGTGCCGGCTGAGGTTCCTGTTAGCTTGTACGTGTGTGCTAACCAATTCACATCGGACTGCTTCAGTAACGAGGGTCAGTACAAAGCTGGCTTTGCCTCGACACTGACCCTCGTAAAAGGATCAGTCCCACCCATACCGGACCCAGCAACTGCACCCGAGCCACAGGTAAGTGTCGCCACGTTCTGATAGTATTTACAGTTGCCTATGAGTATGGTGAAGTCAGCTGGAAATTGGCTAACTAGTTAGCTCCGCTTCAGTCCACTATGTAATGGCGTTTGAAGTGAGTTTAATGTTAATGATATTAAGAGGGAGCTTGGTTGTCACAGTAAAAAGTCTGGAAACATGTGCAGACTGGAGACAGAGACGATGCCAACAGTGTCCAAGAGTTTGGAGACTGTGTTGGAGACAAACACAGCTTTCGCTAGCTGTTAGCCATTAGCTACATGGTGGTAACTGTAACAACACATAGAACAAACTAACATTATTCAGACACACTAACACTTCAGAAATGTCCTGCTGCAGCCACAGAGTCTGTACTTCTTCAGGAGCCTCTCCTTCTGGGTCCGATTCTGGGTCAAACTGGTATGGTTGAATAACAGCATCTCGGCGAGCCATAGCAATACATCCACCATCAAACATTAGCGCATGCTACCGCTAGCGCATGCTACCGCTAGCGCATGCTACCGCTAGCGCAAGTAGCATCGTCTCCCTGAGAGGGGCGTGTAGCAGGCAAGGCAGGCGTTGACAGACGGGGCTCATTAGCATTTAAAGGTGCAGGCACAGAAACAGCCTGCTCTCAGCAGAGCTCACTTGAGCGACTTTTAGATAGCTGAAATTCAGGACCACGTATGGGTTTAAGGCAATGCATTTCGAATACAGTGTTGTTGGATCTCTGACAGCTGTGTGAAATTGATGAAAAACAGTATAATATGGGACCTTTAAATGTTTAATGCATCAATGAATTGTTTGGTCTATAAATCACAGTTTGAAACTCAAAGATATTCAGTTTACAATTATAGATTTTCACATCTGATAAGCTGGTAAAATTCATGCCTTCACTGAGAGCGAAAATCATGGCACTAGAGTTACGATGCATAACCACGGTTTTCTTGGTTTCAGTTGCTGTACAAGTCAATAACCTTCTACTCAAATCAATAAAAAGGATGTGGGAGAGAGTCCCTTGCCCCACAATGAACCACTACCCTTATCAAAGCCCAAATGAATGCCGCATTACGTACGGCATACAGCAAAGATATCATTGACTGTAATTGTTAATATGCTCCATGTGAAATATATTCTGTTCTCTTGACCCAGCGCTGAGCTAATTAACTTATTAGGAGCAGAGGGCAGCATAGAATCCTGCATTCAGGGGTCCCTCTAGGAATTAAGTTTAACATCCCTTAGTTAGACCTTCTAACTCTCAGCACTAAGCCTCTCACCTCTCAGCGCAGTGTGCCCACCATCCAATTAAATCCAGAAAGCTGTTTCTACAGCTGGGGGAAAAGGACCAGTGCAACAGCCGTGCTCAGCATGCTGTTGAAATGTTCGACGTTTTCACAATGTCCTCATAACAATTGCTATTACTTTGGCAAACACTAAGACCTTTGGTTTTTTTGTGTTTGTGTGTGTGTGTGCGATCTGAGTGTATCTGTGCATACCTTATGTTTGCGCAAGATTTGTCTTGTGTATTCTTGGGAATGTGCCTGTGTGTATTTACATTACTTTGTTTATATGCTTTCTCATTCTGTGTGAATTTTTTAATCAGTTTACCCTCAGTCCAGCCTTAGCTTGTGTCTCTCAGTGGGTCACTAATGAGGGTTGCTGTTCAAAGCTCACTTCACAGAGAGCCTTTGTAATAGTCAGCGTTTTTCTAACAAGTTTGAATTAAACAACAGTGGATAATCCACAGAAGATGTTTGTTGTTTTAGTTTGTGAGTGCGTTTAGTTATTCCCCACTTGCAGTGGTGCAGGACGTATCTGGATCTGTTAATAAAAAAAAAAGTATTAATACCACACTGCAGAAACTGAACATTGAAAGTATAACCAGGACAATGTACTTTAAATCATAGGTGTCATTTCTTTCTGTGGACGCCGGGGACAGTTTTTGAAAATTGCCCATATTGTCCCTTTTTAAAGGAATAATTTGTGAAATTATTTTTACCTGGCAACATGAATGTTAACTGATAAACCATAACACTTTTCTCTCCATCAGTAGAGTCTGTAGTCAAAACCGGCTACTTGATTCTGGTACAAAATTATAACTAAATCTTTATGGAGGACTGAATATATAGCATAGGACACTTTGAAATGAGAGCCATGTGCAGGATGCACATAGCCCAGTAAGATAGGCATGACAGTGCTGCTAGTTAGTAGTTTCTAATGTATACTACACTTTTTTAAATGTGTAGCTTGCTACTCATTTCTATGATTGTTTATCCTGTTGCGCCCCCTGGTAGAGTGGATTTAGAGGGGTGGTATTTTGTGTGAAATGTATGTTAATGAATGTTTATTCATTTGGTGGAAATTTAAAAGACTTAAAATCAAATCAATGATTTGAGATCTAGAATTGTAAACTCTGTTTCTCTAATGTTAAAATAGTCTTCATCATTGAAATAACAAGGCAGTTTAACTTAACATCAAAAAAGGTTAGGTTGGTTTATTATCTTAAAGCAAAATTATGTAACTTTTTTACTTTAAAATAACAGCTGCAAAATCATTGATGATACTGAATATTGTTATCGCTGGTGTTGCCGTTGTGGATGTGATGCATATTGATGACTTTACATGTGCGGTCAGTGTTGTTTTTTTGCTATTTCTTATTGATGACTCTATAGTAGCCTATGCTATGCTCTTTTGATGGGCCATTATGCATTTATTCCCTGTTTATCTCTGACCTCATACCAATCCCTCCATTACATTAGATAAACTTGCCTATGCAGACGACTGTTGAAAACATTTTCTTTCCCATCTGAGCCCTCATGTCCCCACCACTTTTTCACATAAAGTAATACCCTTGTTTAAATTGTAAAGTACTTAAGGCAGACAAATGTCCCACATGATAATATATTACGCTGCTCAGTGTTTGCTCTAATTGTTTTGTAACAGTGGTGGCAGTGGGTATATTTTTGTATTTGTTCCACATCCATCTCTGTTGGTCTGTGTTGGTTCAAGTGCTATAACTGGCTGCAGCTCATAATTAGTCACTTGACCATGATTATCGGCCTACATCTATGCAGGAGGTCTTGTGCTTATTTGTGTGAGGTTTTTTTTGTTTTGTTATCGAGATGATGATTCAATTTACCATTTTACCTAGCTGTGGTGGTGATGTTCCTACTGCAGTGGCCTGAATGTACAGGAAACACTGTGTTATTGCACAGTATAGCACTAGATTATTATGACTGATGGATTGATGTTCAGAAAGATTTTATTCTTATAGTTGGGTAAAGGAGAGCTGATTATCTATTATGGGGCTTCAACTTGAAATGTTCTTATAAATTACTTATAATTACTTGCAAATTCTCCTGCTTACTTTCTCCATTCACTGATAAATTCTTTGTTGCGTGATAATTATGAAAATTACACAGATCCCAACATAGGTGAAGCAAATTGGTAACAAAACTAACATCAAATGATGTATTGACTCACCTGCCAGATAGTTTAAAGGGGCTCTGTGTAATAATTTGTATCAATTTACATGTATTAATCACTTTTTTATTGGCCATATGTGAGCAGATCATAAGATGACGTGAAAAATGAGACCTTCCCCTTGTCTCTCCGCTGCCTTTACAAGCCTGTGGACGATTTATTGAAGTAGTTTAATGCTGCTGGACTGTGAACATATACAGCATACAGTATGTATACATCGACATATACAACGACTGGCTTCCGGCACAAGATTTATAGATAATCATATTTTCTAAGTTCTTTATAAGGTTTCTTTGCAAAAATCGTAATGTAAAAAGTAACTGAAGCTATCAACTAAAGTGGCAGGAAAAGAAAAGACTAAAAGAAAGTACCTCAAATTTGTACCTGAATACAGTACAGTACAGTACTAGATTATTGATTAATATCGTGCAGGTTTGCTTGGCACACACACATCATTAGATTACTTTAATACATTATGCTGAAGTGATGGCTGAAGTAGCTAAACAGCATGCATATTAAGACTGAGGGGGGCCACTGAGGATGCTCCAGCTTTGGATTTCATCAGAGGAAGCTCACTCCTAAACAACTCAAGTATTTAGGAAGTATGTTTGTTGTGATTTAAAATTCCTTTGGACGCCCCCTTCTCAACTCCACACACACACACACATTAATTCTTACATACAAATATTTAGTTTTAGTCTTTTCCATTCCTGCTTACTCCCTCTTATCTCCACGCTGGTTCATTTCGCAGCCATAATTTCCTGCTTAGGGGTAAATTCTCTTAAACCCTTCGGAGCAGACGATTCCATGAACTCTGCTGGTCTTCGTCTGATGACGTCTGTTGGTCCGACTTGCAAAGTAAGGCTCCGGGAATTGATGTTGTAGATCCAGCATGCCCTCTTCGACTCCTCAGGAAACCCTGCCGCAACACAGAGTACAGAGCTAATGACTGATGAGCCCTTTGACACGGAAATGCTTGACATGCTCCTTGGGGTCCGGACTAAAGACTTCCCTAACAAGCTCTCGCACACTCACCCAGGGCCGTATTAAATCCAAACTTTGGCACCTTTCCTAATTACTGAGAACATACCCGGAGCCAAGAGCCTCTTCCTAACCTAGGCTGAACTCCCCTCTGCAGCGCAGCGTCCCTTGAGTACGGGATGATATATGAAATGCAGAATTCAAATTAGGCTGACAGAGAGCAATTACTGGGGAAGCAAGATCCCTTCTTCCTTTCTTTGGGAAAAAGAAAAAATCCAGATACAGTGTACGTGAACATTTTATCCCCCTCTTGTCATTCATATGTGCTCCCTCCACCTGCCTCACCTCCTTCTTTCTCTTTATTATCCCTCTTTCTTATTTCTCCCTCAAACACAGTTCTTATGTAATTCTCTGTTTCTCTCCATCTGTCTCATCTTCCCTGCTTCCCTCTCACTTCCCTCATTCTCTTTCTCTCCCTGTGTGCGAGTGTGTGTGTGCTGAAAGAATAGATGGTTATTCCCACTACATTGCCATCAGTGGGATCTAATTTATGATGCCCATAGAGCAAAGAGCCCTATTAAAAGCCTATTTACAGTCGAACGGCAGGATCACCAAAAGCAACGAGCTAAATGTTATGAGGCCACAATTTCCGATGCACACGAGGCAGTCGTGAGTCAACGGAATCTGACAATTTGAAAACTCTCATTGTGAATTCATGCTTTTCTATTCCCGGAATCAGTTGAACACGTCACATCGTGATACACGCGCGAGTGGAACGTCTCCGCACACGTTCATATTAGTTTATTCTACCGCCAACAAGTAGTAATGGGATAAACATTATTCATGGCCTTTCCTGCACTCAATGACAGTGATCGTCCTGTGTTTATTACATCCATTAATCAATCAATCCTCCCAGCCGCCAGTCTATATGTTCATTTGTTCAGCCAAAGCCTTGCGTGCTCATTAGTGTATCGTGCAGCCGTGGAGGTGCCTTAATAGATATACGTGTAAGCTATTGTGATGCTGAGAGCTGTTGATGGCGCCGCCGATGGCTCGGGTTAATTATTCCGAGCACACGAGTCGCACATCTTCCCTGAATTAGGCGGGATTAATTGAAAGCTCTCCAGCATGTCTCTGTAAGTGGCTGTCCAATCTGTTAGTCTGTGTCCTCTCATTTCATCGCTCTCTCTGTCATGATCAGCTACTGTAATCAACTGCTCAAGTCTCCTCTCCCCTCTTAAAGCTTTTTTCCATTTTTCCATGTCTCGTATCATTACCTTATCAACCCCTTTTCTCCTTGCGTTATGGCGGAATATGTTTGCTGAAAACCGTCGTTGTAATGCACTTGGAAAATCAATTATAACTCTGTAACACAATACCACCTCATTTCCCCTCCCATCTCCACTTTCTTCGCTTCCTTCCTTCCTCCTCCCGTCCCGCTCTTGCTATCATCCTGTTTGTGTGTAAGCACGTCAGAGTCAAGCCCATCAAGTGGGCTTTGTGTCTTATGCTTCGCCCCAGGACATCTTTTTAGGTTGAGCACCAAATTCAATCTCAGCTCCCCAATCAGGGGTAGTAAAAACTCGTCCATGGCTGTGGCTTCAAAAGCTGCTTCAGCCCTGCTTGGTCAGATAAATCTTAGTAGCTCATCCTTCTCCTATACTCCTTTCATCCCGGACCCCCCGGTGGCCCACATTAGAGCCTGCAGATGGCCAGGGGAGATTTAGGAGCTGCAATCCATCAATGTAATGTAGCCTGAACCACTGGACAGCCGCCCCGCTAACCTCTCCTCCAGCTGGGCCGTACTGCACCCGCTCAGGCCCGCTTCAGCCAAGCTTGGCCCACTTAAGTAAAACTTTTGGCCCTGCTTCGGCCTCGTCGTGCCCAGTGCCAAGGTTAGCTCTCCTTTGTAATCACAGATCAACTGAGCTGCTCCTCCCTGACAAGGTTAACTAATTGTCTCATCCCGCCGAGGAAGTTTGACGTTTGTTACTGTCGCATAAGTAAATGATGGAGGCACAATGCTGCCTGCATTTTCAGACACTTACACTAACAAGGCTGAGTCTGTTCTGCTGCCAGACATCTGTTGTGAAGTGTTTATCCTCTCCCCTCAGAGAGTGCAGGGATAAACAAGTTTCATTTGATGACGCGATGATGTCTTATTTTAATGAGTCATAAAAGGAAATGCACTTATTATTCAAACAAAGAAGGGAGGGTTCTCCCCGGTGGCCCGTGACGAGCACTGTAAACGACAGCCGTATTTTCGAACTGGAGACATGTCTTATGACAACCAGCATGTTTATCAGAAGCGCCTGCAACATTTAACCTTGATGCATCTATGTGAAAGGCATGGTTAACAGAGAGATAGATTAAGTGTGCTTTCTGCTTTTTTGTGATGAACTCCTGATACTCCGCTCCTCATATTCTTCAGCGGCAGTGAATTATATTTTATCCGGCGTCATCTGAAGCCCCAGAATCATTCATTTGGGGGCTTTGCTTATTTTTTCCACTCCTTTTGGTATGTGATGTGTTCTATGTATCCCCATTTCTAGGATTGATAACGTGCGATGCAGCCCTTGGAAACAAAACAGCATCTCTAGCACACCCCTCTAAAACAAATGGTCTTCTTCCAGCTCCAGGCTGTCTGATAGACACAGAGTGAGATTGGTTCTGTTGAATAAGAGATGAATCTCTCTGGGTGTCACCATGCTTCTACGACCTCTGAAATATCATTATCTACAGGGGAGGGAGGTTAACTTCTCTAATATAGCCTGAATGCAAGAGAGGGATGCCACAAGTGAACATGATCCTGCTTTATTACTGGTATATCTCAGGAAAAGGTGTGTTTTCGTCCCGTCGCTGTGGTATATGTATCTCAGAACACACCCCTAATGACATCATCCACAAATATGATGTGCAGCCTGAGGGGTAATTGCAATGTTTCAGTTTTTGATTACACCGGGAAAAAAAATAAATAAGGGAACTTAATCTTCTACTTGAACTGTCCAATAAATGAATCACACAGCTCGGTGTATTACAACAGCACGGAGTCTTTGCCAAGTCCTTGAGCTTAGCATGTTTTCTGCAGATGCTACAGTATTGAGTATTGTTTCCCACCGACCAGCGTTCACATCAATGCGCTTTCTCGTCAATATTTTCCCAAGGACTCCTGTTTGCTTTTACATTATTTCCATGAAGCTAACAAAGTACTGTGTTTACTTCATTATGAGTTAAAATAACAAAAAAAATCTCATTAAATTGGATTTCTATTAAATCTACGGTAACCAAATAATGGACTGATATTACATCATAGAATTTCCTGGAAATGAATAGTTTATTAACATCCAATTTGGAATCATAGCTTAATTCATTCATATTTCACTCAAGGTCTGAAACAGCGTGAATCAATTATTCAGCTGGAGTGGATGTGGGCTAGCTGCAGGCGTTCCTCCAGTGGTTTACTGTTGGTATGTGAAACACAGAAGCAGCACAGATGATATTGAAGATTCTCCTCCTGCGCTCAAGTATAACATTTGCAGTGAACTCCCCGACGGGTGGAGATGCAAGGGTTATTGTTTTTTTTGTTGATCGTACTTTTCAGCTGAGCCCACTGTAAACCATGTCAGAGTTATGATGTGGAGTCAGAGGATGAGTGGGAAGATTTTTGATCCCTCTGTTGTGATTGTATTTGATCCAGGTTGTGTTTGTTTAAATATTAACACGTGCGCAGAAGCTAGCATCGTAAATTCAAACTACTCATTCCCTTTGGAAACACACGTAATAGGAGTGAAATCCAAAGGAATATTTTAAGTGTATCAATTCATTGTGCGGCTGAAGGTAATTTTAAGCACTGTGAACCTCTTTTTTGTCTCTTTTCTTTGCCAGGGATGCACACAGTTGCACCAAAAGGCTTCCACTGTCTCGACCCTGAGAAGAACTGCAACCCCTGTCTTGATGCGGCCAAAGCCTGCAACCTCAACGGCAGCTGCAAGAGGCAGCGCTCCGCCTACATCGCTACCTGCAGCAAGGAGGACCCCAACAAGGGTGAAACCTGCAGCAAGAAGCGCTGCCACAAAGCGCTTAGGTTGTTCCTGGATCGCGTGCCCCCTGAGTTCAGCCACCGGCTGCTCTTCTGCCCCTGCCAGAGTGAAGGTTGCGCAGAACGACGCAGGCAGACGATTGTGCCTGATTGCTCTTATAAAGATAAGGAGAAGCCCAACTGTCTGGAGCTACGGAGGGTCTGCCGGCAGGAATCTCTCTGCAGGTGCGGGAACGGGAAATGGTGGGGGGAGGAAGGTCGTGGGGGGTGGGGGGGTGTCCTCTGATGCATGTGTGTGAGGGGTGGCGAGGCATACATTCAATTTATGTGCATGCATGTCTGTGTGCGTGCATTTTTGTTTTCTTGGCATGACGGACGGATTTTGGTGCCGTGCTGCCACAGACATCTGAAGACTCATAATCATCTTCTTGTGTTCCTGAAAAACGAGAAAAAAAAGAAAATTGAATCTGTGCGTTAGCAAGGATTCATGTTTGATTGTAATTTACTCCTTCCCATGCCATCCTAAAGTTGTATATTCCTCCGCTGTTACTTTGCCAGTGAGGTAATTAGACTTTCAGGGGAAGCTCGGGCTATTAGACGCATGATGGAGATGTGAGGCTAAGTTAAAGGGACAACGCTCAATTAAGCTGAACAAAACATTAGTGGATCACGGTGGCTGCACGGGGGCCTCTATTGGATTCAAGCGGCCGGATTCAATTCACACCTACCCAGCCGTGACATGTTGCCTTGTGCTAGTGTTGCTGAGAGCAGGTGAAACACAGCGATTGCACTATCAGCCAAATCAGCTGTCGAGATCTTTTTAACCCCAAGAACATGTGCTGTGTCATGGCCATCAATAGGCTGCACACCCAGCCGGGTGAAGAGGATGTGCGTTCATTAGTCTCAAGGCAAAAAAAAAGAGACATTTGAATAATTCTAAGCATTTAAAAGCTAATTTATGAGCCTAATGGAGTTCGACGGAGTATTAAACCCTTGAAAGCTCACTACTAAAAATAATACTGAAGATGAGAGAATTATCAGAAGGGGGAAAGTTTTCGCTACTTTTCATATCTCAGTGTGACAGATGACAAGGCAGCTGATCAGGTCTTGACAGAGTTTCAGGGTTTAATACTCCAAGAAGTGACACTCCCACCTCAGTAGTCATGGAAGACGGTAGCACTATGCCTGGTTCGTTAATCACAGTAACTGCTTGATAATTAGACACCAGACACATCTCCAGAAAAGTACTTTAAATTATTGTCAAAAAAGCTTCTTTGGGTGGGTCTGTAAATAGCAACTTTGAACACCGGAGCGCACCCTGCCAAAATAACCGAAGCTTTTTCTCTAAATTCAGAGCCCTGTTGGAATGTGCCGTCAGAGCGCCACATTCTCAGAGGGACAGAGCGCGCTCTGGGCACTGTGTCTAAGGAGATGGAGCAGCAGAGCGCCAAGCCCCAGGAGCAATCACTGTTTCATGAACAGTTGAAATGGCAGTCCTTTGCTAAATGTAGCAACGGTGGACTGATGGGTGAATCAACAGAAATAATTTAACACACAAGCAAAGAAGAGTGCGCTGTTTGTGTGTGTGTGACATTAGGCAACTCTTATCAAGTGGCCTGGATGTCTCAAACTTACTTTCAAAGGCCCGTCCTTACCGCAGAGCCTCATCATCTGTAAGGTTTTCATCCTCTTTGCCGTCGACAAGCTCTCGCACAAAAGGTGCTACATTTTGTATCATATTATACAGCGATAGGAAAGTTTATCTTTTATCTATTTTCTGGCGGTTGACCCGTTAATTCATATGGAAAGAGTATGCTCTACTGCTTTACAGCCACATTCTCATTTTAGTGTAGAGCTGGACAGGTACACCAAACAGAGGCGAGAAGTAATGAAGTACACATATTTGTTACTGTAAATAGGTCGATTTTTCAGGTATCTGTACTTTACTTGAGTATATAGTTTTCTGACAACTTTTTACGTTCTACTCTTAATGTTCTCAAAACAGGCTCCTTACTTTAGTTTTAATGCATTTACACTTCAACCACCTCTGCAAATCACCATATTTTACTTTTACTGTAATATTAAGAGAAAGAAAGAAAGAAAGAAAGAAAGAAAGAAAGAAAGAAAGAAAGAAAGAAACAAACAAACAAACAAACAAACAAACAAACAAACAAACAAACAAACATCTAGTTATGAAGGACATCTTAAACATAAAGTGCAGAGGCCAGAGATTTTATTCTTGGTCTGGATGAATGGTTGACAGGGTTTTTCAAACACTCGATAAATGGTCTCTATGACATGAAAAAAACATCAGTGGCTCCCTTAAGAGAGAATTTTTTTTTTCTAAGGAGGAAAATTTCAAATCGCTCAGCCACACTGAAAAGGATGGTTTGGGAGATTCCCAGGACAGTGATGGCCTTCTTCTTGCTAAGGAAGTGTCGTAAAGGCAATCATGTCTCCATTTTGAACTGTGCATTCTGAGGGCTGTGATGGCTCACCAGGTGGGACACTGAATTGTTGCAGGTTTGGACAGGACCAGTATGTATGTGTTTTTGATGTCGTTGTTTGCTTGGATGTGACAGATTTGTAATGAATCTGTTTAGGTCACCAAAATGATGTTGAGTCATAGTCATAAAAAGCGTCCGTCTACACGTAGAAACGTTTTGTGCCACTTCTGCATCACTTGTTGTTTGGCTCTATTTTGGGTTCACCAGCCAGACTCATGTGACAGCAAAGACCTGTACTCATGTGAATTTGAAATTAGTGTTGCTAGCCATGCATGACACCTCCTTGTGAGAAGTATATCTGCGGCGCATCGCATCCATCCTGTTTCCATTGAGGTTAGCAGCTGTCCAGGCTGAGTGCTAATGGCCGAAACCCAATCCCTCTCCAACAACACTAAATCTGACCGCCACGCAGCGAGAGGAGGGAAACTCTATCGCCTGCTCCCCGATTTATGATTGTCTTCATAATTACCTGCTTGCCTGCATTGTGTAATCTGTTTTCAGGCTGAGTTGCTTTCTTTGACCTTTAGGCCCTGTGGTGTCTGCTGTGCTCCTCCTCATTGAGAAAGATGAAATAGAACGTTAAAGCTCATTATCGGAGGCTGCGTAATGCCCCGCCGAGGTCAACAGCTCGATGAGCCCGCACACACACACGTACAGTGCGGACACACGGCGGCCCGCGTAGACACCCGTTCGGCGGTCACATGCACGCACACACAAACACGCGCGTCCACTTGGAGCTCGAACGTGACTCTAATAATCTGCTGTTTGGGTGGCGCATTCTCCTGCAGTGAATAAGAGAATGTCACCGCGATTCAATTAAGCTGAGATGTCATTGGTCAGTGCTGGGCTGACAATGTTCTCTGATTGGCGATTTTATCCTGCCTCGAGGCGTCCGCAATCACCACCATCCTGTGAGATATTCTCAACGTGTCCTCTGTCCGTCTCCGTGTCCTCTATCCGTTATATGATGTCAGGCATCCTCACAGGACAGCCCCGCGTCCTGGAAGACCTTGGTGGTACTTGATCTGATAATTTATCCAGGCGTGGCATTAACCAAGGCGTCATGTTCTTAATTTGTCTGGCACCTTCGGTATGTTGTACAAACAAATTGAATTTAAAAGTTATTTGTCATGCTAATGGAGGCAATGTCCACAAATTAGGGTTTGTTTGGTGCAACCTTGGAGATAAAAAAAAACAATTGTACAACACTAGAAAGAGCTCTCGATAAAACTTTTCAGAATCGTAAGTCCCAGCACACTGAGGTATAACACCAGAGGAAACTTTCCTGGCTCCATTCTCCCCTCTCAGAGATGTGTTGATAAAAGCAGGGGAAGATCATTCAACGACAGGCCTGCCTCCCCTGGGGACGCCTGTCTGACTCCAAAGAGGGGAAACACAGCTAGCCCAAACCTATTTCATTTTAACACATGGGACGTTTTGAGGGAGGAGGAGAGAATCGGAGGAGGAATGAGAAGGAGGGAGAGATAATGAGACAGAGAGGGAGGAGAGGCAGGGAGGGTCCTGGAATCGATCCGGGCTGTAAAGCTACTGCAGCAGGTTGGAGGTCAGTGGTTTGGTCACACAGCTATGGATCTCTGCAGCAGACTCTGCAGGCCATCTCAAAGACGAGCTTAACTCCCTGCAACACTGTGATGAAGAAAGGGTCACGGTTCAAAACACATCCGAGCCAAGATTGACTTAAAAAATGTATACTCGCTGATTTTATTTTTTATGTCAGACACTGAGGGTCCAGCAGTTCCTTTGCCTTATGCTATGAAAAATACCTCGAAATATTTTATTTTTTGAGTTTTACCTTGAGCACACCGGATGCCAGATTGGCTGTGATATCACCTTTGGAGACTGTTCAGATTGTTCCAGGTGGAGCCCAGAGCTCAATCAAACAAAAAGTAAATATTTGAAAGGATTTCAAATATATAATTTTGGCTAGGGGCTTAGGTGGCATATTGCAGTGAAAGATTTCATTCTCCTCCCGGTCTCTGTGGAAGCAATTGTTGACATACTGTGTAGATCTAGGGACTTTAGATGGACAGAGAACAAGCATTAAACTGAGCTGATTTTATTTCTTGCACCTGGTTCTACTTCTGCTGCAGTTATTACATTACTTCCCTCCCTAATCCTGTGCAAACAGACAAAAACAGTCCTATATATGTTTGTTGCTGTTCTCCAGTTTTCCTCACCTCCTCTCATCTCAGTGTCTCACCATCCTTCCAATGGATCCAGCATCTATTCATTGGAGACTGCTGAGTCCAGGGAGTGACAATAGGCTATATTTAGATGTGCTGTTTTGGGTAGAGCGGTGTGAGCAAGTGTGGATGTATGCAAACAGAGGAACTCCCCATCCATTTCCATGTCAGTTCACACAACGCTAGCCCAATGAAGCTTGACCCAAAGAGCATTGAGTTGTATATGTGTACTGTATTGATTGTCTGAACGATCAATGCAACACTTCTATCTTTGATTTATATCCCCTGGTCTCCAGGCTCACTGGGTGCTCTTTGATTGAGCTCTTTGGCCACTGGTTATCAAAGTGGGAAGCTGGGAGACAATCGATCACTGTACAGGTAACCTGACCCAGTTTGTACTGTACCAGGACGCCTTTAAACAGAAAACTCTTGGGATACTCCTCCACACACACACACACACACACACATACACACACACACACACACACACACACACACACACACACACACACACACACACACACACACACTGCCCTAGATCAACAGTCTGCTCTGCTGTATCTGACAACTCAAACCTTCACTCAGGGGGAACAACATGGGGAGAATGACTGGCCCAGATGGCAAAAGCTGAAAGAAATTGGGATGTTGCTGCACTTTTATCATCACTTTCTATCTCACATTCACTCGCACACAGGTATGCCCGTCAGGACCCTCAGAGTTTGCCCCGGCCGCAAACCCTTCACTAACCTCCCACGTGCGGTCAGGTCTCAATGATATACGGTGACTCTAATGAGCAACCAAGACTTGACTGCGTGGAAATAGATTCGCAAATTAACAACTTCTTCATGTGCGGGTGTAGCGGCAACTACGATATAAGTGCATAATTAGAGTCGAGTATGTAAATTATATGCAACCCAAATATGCCAGGGGCTGAATCTCATGAGCGGACAACAACAGACAGCTTGCCACTACGCATCTGTATGTGTGAACAAGGTGTTAACAATCACAGCTCCATGCCTAAGCTGTTGTTGACTGATTTATCACAGATTTAACCTGAATCTATTCTTCAGGCTCCTGCTCCCTTTACATAGGAAAATAGATGCATCCATTTCAAACAATATATATGTCACTGCCAGCATACTTCAATGATTCTGCAGCACTGGTAGTAAAAAAACACAACAAAAAAAAATTAAAACTAACTGCCTCTTTAGGAGATAACAAAATAACGGCTTTTCAGCAAGGATGTCAAAAGATGATTGGCTATAAGGGAATGCTCAACGTTGCTTACAATCATTAATTAGGAGTCAGTTTTTGACATTCAATTAAAATAAAAATATAGCATGTACTACACAGAAACTACAGACAGACAGAAGACCCCATCCTTACGCTCAAACAGCGTGTGAGGAAGACATGATTGCTCAAACTGTCCTCGCTCTCAAGAAATCAAACTAACATGGTCCTAACAATAACAGAAGTACAACAGCACAAAACATATTACAGATTTCTCTTCTGTGCTTCTAAAAGTCAGAGGAATACCTGGACTGTTTCGGTCTGCCCAGGTACAATAGAATAAATCAAAAAGAGGTGTCTTTCATGATAGTGCAAAGCTCTGGTTTTGCAAGCGAAGCATGTGTCAATTGGTGACCTTTTCTTCATACGTAGTACAGTTTGCTGCAGTGTGCGACTTTAATCAGGCCTCAGCTTCTGTGGAGACGTGCTCAGTTTGCCGGCTACACATGAGAAGCGGACATTGGGGCGAGAGGAAAGCAAAAGACAGGGAGAGAGGAAGAGAGGAAGTATTAAGAGGGATGGGGCAGGAGCTGGAAAGAAAGAGTCGTGCATTTAATTCCAATACATGGATTAGTATATACCCATTTACTTTGCTAACCGTAATCTCTAAGGGAACATGGTATGGCAGGCAACTGCAGTCATTACTGACAAGACCTCATCCATTCCTTTACAATCACTTCCTCCAATGGTCCCATATCTATTATTAATGCAGACATCATCAATAGGACTTCAGACTTACCTACAGTACAGGACGGTCGATGCATGGTTTTTAAGCGTGTCAATTAGAGCTGCTCTTTCACTCTTAATCACTCCGACTCGGAACCTCTCTTTGCACTTAAGAAGTCCCGCTGATAGCTCTACCTTTCTCTAAACTTTTCCCACAGAATAGTTTGATATGTGACTAATAGCAATTTAATTACTGGTAATAACTGTTCTGCAGCCCACTGCAAACTCTGTCATTTTTCCGGGGACAGTTCATCCATTTGTTTGTTTGATGTGTACACTGTCTGGGAGATGCTGTTTGCCTTGTTCGGGGAGTATTTAGGGAGTTCAGATAACCTTGAATAATCTATTCACCCCTTACCAAACAGTCAGGACTGCGTTTAGTGTGTGGTGCGCTTGATTTAGCATTCATCCCAATGACATAACACTCAGGGGGGGGTGGTAAGACATCTGCAGCGGGTGGTGTACACAGAAGCAAACATAGAGAGCCATGAAGTCAAAGAAACACTGACTTGTGAGCCAATTTTCTGGTCACCAAACAAAGAACACTGCAGCCATGCATAAGTCAGCGTTTAAAAATACAACACAAAGTGGGCTAATTTAATGACAATGCAATACATTACCAGTTTTTGGACTTCAGCTCATTAATGCAGGGGAGGTTGTGTCACCAGACAGTTTTTGTTGGTTTCAATTCTCTGCTGAGTAAGGGGGCGAAAGGTTGTGTCATGTGACAGCTAAGCTTAACTGCCATGTGTTTTGACTGAATGCCATCTGTCCACATTGCCCTTTTAGAGTATTGACTGGGAATCCCAATGAGTACAGTGCTGCCAAAAAAAAAAAGGCAGGGCCCTGTCCGGTCACATTTAAGAGAAAATTGCTGTCGGTAAAATGGACAATCACCTCTGACCAGAGCAGATATCAGGGTCACTGACAGAAAGTGAGGTGGCAAAACAGGAGAAAAATGTCAGCGCAGCGACGAAAAGTGAGTCTTTTAGAGGAAGGAGAAAAAAACACAACTCTGACAGATGTTATGGCCTTTTAGTCAAAATATATTCATAGCACTCCACCCACAAGGTCATTGTTGTATTGTTAGGCTTTTCATGATAATTGATATGACATAATGAGCCATGCTGCATAATGCAGAGAATTCTGGGTGTCAGAAAAGCGCAATTGTAAAATCTCAGCTACACCGAGCGTTATTGTTTGCTTTGGCATTTAGCATCAAGTGCCAAAGGACACACGGGACTGTGAAGTCCTATTGATTGACCCAGGGTCAAGTTTCCTTGTTGTTAGCACTTGAGGCTCCAATGACAATCAACTTCTGTGACACTGACAATAGGATATAAATGAGCAAGGAGGAGAGGAGAGGAGAGGAGAGATAAGGAGAGGAAAGATAAGGGAGGAGGAGCACAACAGAAAGAAGAAAAGAGGAAAAGCAGAGCCGAGTGAAACATCTTTTGTTTTTCCTCATTTGCTTCATGTAACTGCTATTATGTTGGCAGCTATTGTGTCATGGTTATTGTTATGCTTTCTGTAGACGAGTGAGAGATATGGTTTCTAAAGCCTCTCTGGGCTGAAGACTGAGGGAAGTGATAAGCCGTAATTTCACATTTAACAGAAATTATCATCAGTGGAAGAAGTCATATTTGTAGAGGGGAAGTCTCTAAACCAGATAGAGCTCCCAATAGATTTGTTTTTAATGTAGAGAGGAAGCTATTAGAGGACTTTGGAGTCTGAAAGCTGTTTTTCCACCTGCCCCTCCTTCTTCATGAGGAAATGGCTTCCAAGACTGACACTCATCTGATTTGAGTCACATTGTTTGTCACGGGCATCAAGTGATAGGAATAAGAATCCATATAAAAAGCCATTAGTTTTCTATTACTGCCAAGCAGGATGGACAGGCACTCAGCGCTCAGCCGAATCACTGTGTTTAAAGTGTCAGGTTGGTTGAAAGAAGTCTACCTCTGTGGGGGCTCCCCTGCCACTTCCCTGGGGGCTGAGTGGCTGAAATGACCATAAAACTCTGTTGAGCTAGACAGCCTGTAATTTCAGCAGCGAGTGGCGCTTTGCCGAGGTATAATGGAAAGCCCGTGGAAGCCATGAAATTTGCTGCATCCCGGTGTTGGAACACCATTGTCTGAACACTCAGGACACCTCTCTAAACTTTAAATTACTGTTTTCAAGCCGTCATTGTCTGCAAGAGCTCTGCATCTAAAACGAAACACAGTGGTTGTTCAGTTTCTTTAATCTCCGGCGGTCTTTGCCGTTCCCGCAGAAATCTGACTTTCATATTCTTTACCAGCACAAAAGTGTGAGTAAAGTGCTTCGCCCGTGAGAAATAGAAAAATGGAAAATGTGGTTTAAAGGTCGCTTTGTATGGGCACAATAGACTTGTTCTCTCTCCCCTCTGTCTGTTGTATCTTTTTTTATCGTCCGCGGTGTGACTGTGGGTACAAGTGCCTTCTTTCACTCAGAACAGGAATGCTTTAGAGAGGGCTCTGAGCGACGAGGACAGGTGTGGAGAGGCAAAGGTTTGAATTTGGGTGTTCTTTGTTTGCGTGAATTAACATAATGTACTATGTATTGCTATTCGTGTGTGCCTGTGTGTGTGCGTGTGTGGTGGCATCCGTATCGGACTTTGCAGCCATGGTAGAGCGACCATACGTCCCGTTTTCCGAAGCGTTGCTTTAGATGTGATGTTAGCAGCATGTCACGTCAAGAGGCTCTCCGGGTGAGTTGATAGGAGGGCGGATGAAGATGCAGTTGGAGTAATGAAGTGAGTCTGAGTGGGGTTTTGCTGCTGGAGGCCTGAGCCCATCACACCACACTGGCTTTATCTCTGCTGTGGCGAAAAGATCCAGCGAGAGAGACACAGACAGACAGGCAGGGAGATGGAGAGACTGTAACCTCCCCGCCCCATGTTTCCCCTCAGCCAAATCTGCTCATCTCCGCTCGCCTTATTCGCAGAGTTGAGATGCAGCATAGCAATAAGCACATTTGTCTTTAACTCACCGCAACAACTGAGGGACTATCTGTATTAATGCCACATGTAGCCTCCTCTCTGAGTTTCCTGAATGACAATGTCCCTCCTGCCAGAAGCGATGGATCCGGTGTGTGCAGGTAAACAAGCAGGAGGCTCGGTATCATTACAATGCATCTCATCTAATCCAATTACTCCAGAGCCTTATGAAAGAGGTACAAAATGATGAATAAATGATCAAGTAGCGCCACTGTAGAATATGTGATACAGCCGCAATGCATATTTAAAGACAAGGCAGTATGTAAATGTGTCTGACATTAACATTCCACCTGTTTAGGCTACTGGCACATGAGTGGTGCGCCCCATCAGCGCTTTTTAAAAAAAACCTTTTTTGTATGAGTCTCTTGCTCAGTGCATGAAGACGATAGTGTAGATGCATCTGTGAAAGTTTCTCATTGACAACAGAATCATTAAGTGACAGAGAATAATGATTCTTTGACAGTTTTGCAAATCATCGACAGAGATGGGAAGTAGAAAATACTGTCACTGAGGTACGTTTTTAATCTCTACATTTGAATGCAAATTTCTGTATGTTCTACTTATTACATTTTCAAAACAGGCTCATTACTTTAGTGCATATGTGCATAGTGCATATCACGCACGGCAGACGTAGCAACATGGCCATTTCTGTCTTTTTGGGGGCCCTATGCAAGATGCTGTTTGAGGGCCCCTATTTTGTCAAACTACGATGGGCAGATTCCTAAACCTTTTAGGTGATCCACAAAGATGCAACAGTTTATTACATTTTAAGAGGAAAACAGGCTAGAGTTGTGAAAACCTCTTGAACTGATATAAAATGATGATACAAGATAAACAATGGGGATCCTCTATAGGTCAATACATTATACTGATGCAGTGGTCTTCCAATTTTTTTTATTTCAAATTGACAAATTGGATCAATTGGTTAACCAAAAACTGGCAGCTGACCTTGTTAGCCTGTAGAAGAAGCTTCCATCGCTCCAAAATATTTCAGAATTGCTAATAAATGTGGTAAAAAAAAAAACACAACTATTTCAGTAGAGTTGACAATAATCCACTCAGAGCAATAATCCACTGCCACAATAGTCCATAATTATCCACAATAGGCCAAATATGTATTAGTGTTGTTTAGCACACTTCACATTAAAGACCTATAAACTGAGGACACGCAAAAATTGATAAATGAATCATAAAAATAATCCTAAAGTAATGTTACATGGCAAATATTTAACAGCAAAGAAGGTCTATGAGGGAACAGCAGCTGCACTGGACGAGGATAAAGCAGACAAGACAGACATCTGCCTAACAACACACCCTCCCTCCCAAACTAATGCCAACACCTGCTATAATTCACTAAAACAGCTGTCACTTCAGTCAGTCAGTCTGATGGCATTCACATGTGACATATACATTTTATTTTAGCCCTTTCCTAAAGCAAACACTTAAGCTAGCTAAAGCTCCCCCTCCACCCCACATCATGAAAAAGAACCTTACCTTTATCCTGTGAGCGTTTTTCTTCACATTGTTTTTTCTTTTTTTTCTGAACCAGATGAATACGCTCATTTTGATGCCATGCCATGAATGACCGGTTCCTGCGGCTCAGCGCAACGTTCCTCGCCTCTCCTTGCTTAGTTGTACTGGTAGTCATAGCAACGCCGCGTGGTAAACACCAGATCTGACCAATCAGTAGAGAGCAGATCTGACCAATCAGCGGGCCAGGTGCCAGGTCCCTTTTACACCTTTTCCGTCAGGTCACTCCTCAGATTTTGAGGCCTGACTTGCAACTTGCCCCCCCCATAGTCTGCATATAGTAAGAAACTGCTCTGCGTAGCAAGACGAAAAACGTTGAGAAAAGACCTGTTAGTGTCTTGTATCTGCAAAGACCCTGCAACCCTCTGCCTGGAATTTTATATTTTCTCAGTTTGTTGCTGTGCTTGGGACTTTTCACCAACCCATAATGTCCGTATTAGACATCGGAGGAATGCGACCCAACAATCAACTATATTTCTTGCGTGTTAACAAACAGCTCAGATGAATCCTACTGATTGTACCTTATGTAACGTGAGGCTCAGTTAGCAGTAGAAAAGTCCTTCAGAGGGATACGTCTTACTTTTATACTTTGATTACATTTCAGAACCTGCACTATTTATTTTACTTGAGTAAATAACGTGTGTACTTTGCCACCTCTGATCAGTGATATGTAGGTATGAAAATACACACTTAAACTACATATTTAGTACTGTTCCCATTCTGATGAGGTGCTAAGTGTGTAGCATTTTAACATGAGGGGATTATTATGAACTTCATGTTCAGACACTTCGATAATGACTTACCAGGAAAATACTTGAAATGAAATCAGCCAAGAGGAAATTGTTCCTGCGGCACAAATTAAGGTACACTTTTTAACACCTCTTCCACACAGCAGAGGAGTGAGCAAAAAAATGAGCAGGGAGAACAAGAACGGTGAATGAAAAACCCAATTCAAACATGCTCACTCGAGTGTAGGTAGGTTGTTAGACTTTGTAAGAAAAACAGAAAAATTCACTGAAAAAAAAGAAACACATCACCTTTCTCTGTGGAGTCAAGGAGAGGAATAAAAGCAGCAAAAAAAAGGCTGCATTAAAGGAATAGTCTTTTTGTAAATCCCTCTACTGCAAAGAATTCGACCAGATGATCAATGTGACTTTTGTGTCTGTCTGTTAGAAATGTAAAAAATACACCCTCGAGATTGTAAATTTAGCTCAGCATTATGAATGGAAATCCAAGAAATGAATTTCTTCATGCTGCATCTGTATGTTCCCTTTACATCAAATTTCAAATTTTATGTTAATAACGGTAATGGTATTTATTTGTAAATTTACTTGCAAAGTGCTTCACAAAAATTCAAAATTCAATTAAAGAAAAATGCATTTCTTCTAAGCTAACCATATCCTGGCTCCGACCACATGATGTACAAGCTATCGTTCTCTTCTTAACCTTATGCAACAAAGCAAATAAAGGTATCTCCCAAAATGTTGAGCAGTTCCTTCAAAGTGTGAGAAAGTGTGAGCAGCACCGACACCACTTGCTTGAGATCGTTGCATGCACTCTGGCTGGCATCTGGACGGTGATTCGTTTCTTTATGGCAATTTAAGTGTGTGACAATTAATCTGACAATGTACTGAGTTGGCCAAAAAAAATGTGCGACTAACTGTATACCAGCCAGAAACCACTTTCAATCCAAATGCCCTGACTAAACTTTGTGTGTGTGTGTGTGTGTGTGTGTGTGTGTGTGTGTGTGTGTGTGTGTGTGTGTGTGTGTGTGTGTGTGTGTGTGTGCGTGTGAGAGAGAGAGAGCAAGTTTGTGTGTGGGATGCTGGTTTGTGTTCATTAAGGACAAAACAGCCTGAGGAATGGTACAGTACCTTTGAACTCAAGGCTGCAAGAAGTGGTCAGACCAGGTCAGAGGGAATGAATCATGCCAAAAGAAACAGAGAGAGAGAGGGAGAGAGAGAGACAGAGGGAGACTGTGTGCATTGGATTGTGATTCACTTAGTGGGCAGCTGTGATGTGAACAGTACAGACAGAGCAACTTTGCACACGCTACTCCCAATAAACCTACTTAAGTGGATTAGCAATGCCACCCTGGGGGACTCTACAGACTTAAAGCCCTTATCACAAACACACACCAAAACAAAACATACTATTTTTATCAGTTCTCTCAGTGTGTGGAGAACGGCAGTTGTGGGATTTGGTCAAGATGTCCAACGTGTGCGTGGAAGCAACAATATCTCTCTCAGCCCCACACAGATGCAGGACTGCTGTGTTTACACTGCATGGCAAAACAGAGAGTGAATGGCTTGTTGGCACTGAGGCTTGAGTGAGACCTGGTTGCTATTCAGGACACCTGTTGTAGTGACCTGGAAACAGCTGTTTCACGCTTTCCCAGTTTGATTTAGGTCACAACAGGCAGCTGCTGTAGAGTAAAAACGGTGCCAAAAAATTAGGCCCATATTGTTTTGAATTCGTGTATTTGTATGTTCATCTGTCATGCTCTCATAACTGAGCCCCTGTCTCTCTTTCTTTTCCCTGTCTGTGCTGCAGGTCTAGGCTGGCTGATTACCTGGTGAACTGCTGGGTAACTCCCCACGCAGTGAGCACCTGCCCCAACCAAGACAATCACCAAGCCTGCTTGGCCTCCTACGCGAGGCTCATCGGTCAGTACAGCCAGTGTGGCAGGTTGAGTGTGTCTGTGGGAGAGAAAAAAGGCGGCGGGAGACGAACAGAAATGCACAATTTTTACCTCCAAATTGCCACAATGTTTTTCTCTAATTTCAGATACGTGGTGAGATAAAGAGTTACGATTATAGACAGTGTGACAGCACACTTTTATCGCGAGGAGCAGCGACAGGACTGAGACTCTCATTTAGCTCCCTTCTTGCCTCATATCTCCCCTAGCACGCTGGACATCAGCTCGCTACTAGAAGTAATTTGGGAGCGGAGCCACAGAGGGAGCGTTTACTTAATTAAAAACGCTTGATGACAATCTGTTGCTCAAAGTAAATGTTGCTCGAACAATGTGCATTGACTGGTACATGCATATTTTTCAATCCCCTGCCAACGTTTGATAACACCACACTGATGATGTAGAGCTGGAATCCCAGAGCTCACAATGGGTTCCAATGCACATTTACATGAAATAACTTTTTTTTTCTGCTCAGTGGCTGTCGGAAAGTCCATATTTCAGTATCAGTCACTGCTTCCCCACCGTGTGTCATAAATTGTGCGGGATGAAGTGATAATATGCCACAGTGCTTCCTGGATTTCTCTGGAAAATGCTGCACAAAGTGCATCTAACGCCCCTGACTCCAGTTGAAAGCACTGACACCGAGAGACATTTGAAAAGTAAAATGTGTTGCTACAGCAGTGCTATATTCAGACAGCACACACACACACACACTTCCAAAAGCACCTACTTTGCACAAATATTCATAACATAATGGCCTCTTTACATCTAAAATAAAGCATTACAGAAAGCCTCACCTTCCAATAAACTGAAACAGTGCAAACCCATTCGTATGACTAACATCTTGTCCTCCATTTTGTATACTATCTGCGATAAATGTAGTCCATTATTGCCCATTAGTGACCTATAGCTGTTTGTCCTAATGTGTGTATGTGTCTGTGTTTGTGCGTGGATGTCCTCACAGGGACAGAAATGACTCCCAACTACGTCGACAGCAGCTTCTCCAACTGGACCATCTCCCCGTGGTGCACCTGCAAGAGCAGCGGAAACCAAGAGGAGGAATGTTTGAACTTCCTGCGGTACTTCACCGACAACACATGCCTAAGTAAGCCACCCCAACGCATGCATACTCTAAATCTAAAATGTGTTTTGCAACTGATAGGGATCCAACAGTCATGTAATATTGATAAGAGCACAAGCAAGACCATGCAGTAGTTACTGTTGCTGCTATGTAAGAGAAGAGTGAGCCTCGAACTTTGATCTAATGCAACTTTAATGGTTTCATGTCAGATTCTGTTTTTTCGATGTTGGAGAGCTCTCGAGTAGAGATGACTGTGGATGTGATGTTGTTGAGGAGTGGATTGTGTTGGGGGCACGGCATGCACGAGTAATGGCCGGTGGGGCTGGAGCCGTGGAGCTAGATACGCCTCAGATATCAAGATATCAACGCTGCTGTAAGCTTTATTTTCTTATTGAGTGTTCGGTCAGTAGCACATATCTCTCCTCCCTCTGCTCATGCAGTTAAAGACAAAAGGCATTTTCCGGTATCCCTGCCCACATTGTCAAATCAAGACCAGTGTTGGGCATCATTTGCAATTAGTAAGGGCATTATACACTGAAAACTGAGTAATATTTTTTCAAATATTACTAAAATGATATTATTAAAATATCATTGTTTACTCAAGCCAGGGAGTAACCTGATCTCTACTGACTATAAAACCTTTTACTATTATTCAAAACTTGCAAAAGCTTACACATTTTGTGTTCAGCTGCATTTATAAAACAACTGAAAAAGATGCCACTCACTGCAAAAATTGACCAGAGCCGTAGGCAGCAACCTAAGAAAACAAACACGACCAACACAGGGGAGGGAGAATAGAAAATATGTCTCCTGTCGGAGAAAGAAACTTGGATTAATTTGACGAAAAAGCCTTTTTGATTTCTTCTGATCAGTAGACCTTTCGGACTAAAGGAATATGAATAACAAAGGAGTGGACACAAATTGAACTTTATGATCTCTTCAAAGAAAAGGAGTCACCACTTTTTTTCCCATCTCTCTTGCTTACCATGACGGCAATGGAGAATGAATTATTCTCTAACTAACTGCTCTAACCATGTATAGCCCGTCTCTATTGACAAAATGTAGAACATTCATATTGTGATGAGCCGCTTTGAATGAGCTTAAAGTGTCTGCCAGCCACTCGCTGGGTCTTAGTTTCAGGTGGTAACGCACTACCTGACTTGAAACTATAATAATGTTACTGCAGCTCTATTAGAAACATGCTGTATTATTAAGTAAAGTAATATATCACTTTAATGTATCACCTTTGTGTTTTGTGCTACCCCCAGCACTGATCCAGACTCAGTCAAGAGGCAGTTTTGTCTGCTCATGAACACACAGACAGCTGGATCCTCGTGTTTACCGGCAATGGTGGAACAATGTGAGCTACGAGTTCTCGCGCTCCAGGGAACAGCTTAAACTCCCAAACATGGCAAGCGAAAAAAAAAAGAGGAAGAAAGGACAGAGAAGACAAGAAAGAGGCAAAGAAAGCTGCCTTGAAAAAAGAAGGGAGTCGAGCAAGTGTGGTAGCTAAAATGACGACACCGCTTAGAGCAGCTTTTTAATGCCCAAATGAAATGTATGTAATTTAAACCGCAATGTATTAATTATATTATTATCATTGTTGTTATTATAATTATTATTATTATCATTATTATTAGCAAAAAGCAATACATTTTTTACTATATAATGTTTCGCCACCAAAGAGTTGGAAGGATTTAGTGAATATATTTATGGATGGATGGAACTTCGAAATGACAATTTTTCTGCCTCATAGTTTGGTACCATTTATCCACGGACATCCCCTTTCCCACTGATTAAGTTGGAATTAAATATTCTCAGTTTCGCAGAAACTAGTCATTTCTTATCATTTCTCATCCCTCCTTTGGGCAAGATCTGCCCAGACTTTAATACAAAAGAAACCATTTGCATGTCATTTTCACATTCAATCTGAGGGAGTTAAAGGGCTTATCCCTGACGGGAGAAAAATGTCATGAAAAGGAACAGATCTAGCACAAATGAAATAATAGCAGCGGCTAAAATACATATCATCTGTACATCTAATGCATAACGCACAGGGCGCAGCGTGACAGAGTGCTACCTCAAACATTATGCTTTTCTCACTGAGGAGTAAAGTACAGAGCTCCTTCGTGGCCATGGCGGAGCGAGCAGTGTCATCAGTGCTACAAGACACCATTGCCTTTAACATGTTCCATTGTGTGGATAATGCTTTGAGACCATTTCAATAGATTGCTGGGGTACCGTTTTAGCTGAGTGTGCAGGATGAGGGATGAGGCTGGGAGCTGAGGAGGCGTCTTGAAAAATAACACAAAATGCAGCATCTCCTCTCTGCAGTCAAGGGGAACAGGTGATAAACTTCGACACACCAGAGAGGAGAATATACACTAAAATACACTTGCTATACAGTACTCTACATATACACAGACAGATGATCTTTAAGCTCTACGACCCTCATCAACCCCAGAATCTTTTCCCCCTCTCTCTCTGTTTCTGCAGGGTAAGTCCTTTTTTGCGATGATTGACAAAGCACACTGCGAGTGAAAAGGCAAATCATTTATCATCCACATACTCCTCCTTACAAGAGCAAATGAACAGAAGAATAGTTACAATATTTATTCAAGTGTGCATGGAGGTTCCTCTTGTGCTCGCCCTCTTATCTCTTGCTCCATCCGTCCCTTGCAGGTAGGGCAATACATGGCATGCCCAGGGGTTAAAGGAAAACTTATCCAGAGTCATTAAAACATTGAATCGCTATTGGCACTGAGCTTAATCACTCAGTGGAACATTTGGGCGCAGTAAAACATCCTGTGTGGAAGCCCTCCGGCCAACAAGTTTGAGTTATGACTTTAGTCCGACATTTCACAGCATCTGTACGGGGATCGTTAGCTGTAGCCGACCCCGACAAACAGATGCGTGACATCACATGTCTCAGCAGTGCTTCGCCAGCTCTTCGCTGCTAGTGTTGAAGTTGTTCGGCTTCACTGGTGAGCTCTGTTCCCTCTCTGCGCTGTTATTTTCCTGCAGCAGCCCGGCATCAGAACAGAATGAGAGACGTGACTGCTGCCTCTGTGTGTGTGTTACGTGTGCAGGTGTTTGTGTGTCTCTCTGCGAACAGTATGTATGCTCGTGTTCAACAATGTGTAGGTGGACAGAGGACCTGACAGACAAATCTAAAGGGCCCATGCATCGGGAGTGCTAAGGACCGCGTGTGTACCGCAACTATCCTGTTTGTCCTCCATCCGGGTGGTGGTGGGGAAATGCCAGTTCCCCTTTGTTTGGGAATGTTTTGAATTTGATCAGTCACATAAATCTATTCAAAGTCATCTCTGCATGCTGACCTTATAATGGAGGTGGTTGCCAAGCAATTACATGCCTTGCCTTCTCTCTGGCTGAACAAAGAGAAACAAGCCCCGTGTTTTAAACGGATGAGCAGTGAAAAGGTACTCAGCCCCTATTTTACCATATCTAGCTGAAAAGCTGACTGAACAGGGATTTATCACATTTTTGCAGAGGCTCACACATGCGCTTAGACAGAAAATTACGCACATGCATGCGGTACATCTGCACACGGGTGCCCAGGCACTCATGTGCATTCACTCATGCGGCTGCTCCCCCGTTTGAGCTGATTGATTTGCTTCTTTCTAAAAGATTCCATTTGTGAGTGTGCAAACAAATTGGGGTTCATCATCTCAAGTGCTACTATTTGGTCAGCTTGTTGAGTACGGCTGTAGCGACATGAAAGGGTTTTTGTAATGAGCTGAGGACGTGAACCCAAGTTGTTTGTATTTGATAAATGCGTCCATTGTGTCTCCGCAGGATTCCTTATAGAAGGATAATTACAAGCTAAATTGATAGCAAAACATGTTGGGAATTTAAACCAGCGTAATTTTTGTAAGACAGTAGAGTCATCCACTGAGATTTTACAAACAAAACCTCCGACCTGTTTTTGATCAGTTTGGCGTACAACTGACAGAGCAACTAGCTGGCTCTCCGTACTCTTTTTACTCCGTCCCACCACAGTCCCACTCCCTCGGTAGCCAAAGATTGGGCAGGGGTCCAAAAAGTTGACTTAGAGCTGTCTGTCTGCGTGCTGGCTCCCTGCTATGACGGCAGTCAAAAACAAATGACTTTATATCTCTATCCCCACAGGAAATGCCATACAGGCCTTCGGTTACGGGATAGACAACGTGCAGAACAAAAGTGTGTCTGTCCCGGCCCCCTCGGTGGCGACGAAGATGGGGTCAGATTGGTCAACAGCCAGCTCGGAACCGCCCTTTGTCACCATCCCAAAGGTAATAACACTGCATTGATTTGGGTCTTACAAATGCGAAATGTAATGAAGAGTCATTATTTACTGCCTGCTTGTCAATCAGGAAAGGCTTTCTGATTCGTATGTAGGCCGCCTCATTGTGTGAGATGGAATGAAACAGAAACGAGTTGTTGTCGTTGCAGCACAAACACACCCATGCATACACAAATCCATATGTTTTCGGTAGTTCCCGGCAACTTCTTTGCATAGATTTGTCAAAATGGACCTATTACAAGACGAGCCACAAAAACACTCCTCCTCTCTGCTTCCATGAAAGGAGGATTTTGTGTGCAGGGGCAAAATCGTGGAGCTCAACACACTGCGCCATTCACATTCACATCACATCCCATCTCTATGCTTGTTAAAGCAATTGGCACATCAGAACCGACGCTTTATGATAAGACAGTTTATGCTACACCCAAGATGATGACATTTGGTTGAAATATTATATTTCTCTCTCACACAATGGAATAGTGAAAGAAATGGGAGGTGGGGGGTTTAATCTGGATTAGAGGTTCTAAAATACTGGCCCAGGGCCTGTTCTCTGCTGAATGCCGTCTACTCTGAAGACTGCAGTCAACTCGGCAGTAACTGAGTTCACAGTCAGGAGCAGAAAAGCATCAGTCTTTGCTGTGCTGCAAGAGTGCACGTGTGTTTGTCTTTTAATAGAACTGTACTTCATTTTCTTCTTCAAATAAAATGGGAATATGACAGAACCACGTTGTCCGCCAAAGACCCCCTCCCTCTGTCTGTCTCTCCCGAACGGGCAGAAATATTTCACTGCACTTTGGGCCAAATGGAGGGCTTTTCTTTTCTTTTTTTCATCTAGCTCTGGAGTTTGATTAGTTTTCACCATGAAATATTGTCCTCTTTTACAGATGTGCTTTAGATGTGCAGTGCAGCCTTCTGGTGTAAGACTAATGATGTGTTTCACCTTTGCAGGAGACCTAGTTACCGAGCCCGGCTGTTTCAGACACTGACCTGTAAAACTGTACTTTAACCGTCTGCAGCTGTTGCTCCTGTTTATGTTATTGTCGATGTCAATTTTCAGCGACTATTACAGATATACACAAAATCCGAGCGGCGCGCCGTGTTTATGAATGCAAATTTGCACGATGAATGAATGACTCCCATTAAGACATCTATTTTGAGTAATTTCAGGGGCTTTCACTGCCATTAAATGGTCACACTGCACCCGAGTCATGCAGCATTGTCCTTTACGCAGAACCCCTCATTGTTGTGAAGACAGCAAATTAAAACTTTAAAAATGTAGCGAAGAGGAGAATTAATGAACGAGCACCTCCGATAACAATAACAGTGTGTATACGGGAGAGGTGCTGGAGAGAGGGGGACGGCGAGGAGGGAATGGATTGTGGAATTGCTCTCTCCAAAGGTTCTGTGTGTGTATGTCAGTATTGATGCACCGCTCTGTGCCTGTCTCACTGCAGCATGGTGTTTAATTTATTGTAAAAATGGTAATTAGGAAACAATAAGACGTGTGATTACTCAAGCAGGAAGTTTATAATTAGAGAGGGAGCTGGTAGGGACATTTTGGGCGGCCCTGCGTTCTCAGACAACTATGCCTGGCAATTAAAACTTGTCAAACTTCCCTGGCAGATAAATTGGGGGAGTGTTGTTATGGTATGAGTCCTCTTGGCAGAAGACTGACTGTCCAAGGCTGTAAATCTTACGTCGGCCAGCGCGGGCCCCCTTAGTACCACACACGCATGCTTACGCGCACGTGTACAAACAGTCTGGGTAAAGGAATACATTAGATGTCTGACGGATGGTTGGACGTCAGACGACCCATAACGTGAAGCGCAGCTGGAGATGAGTGAGTATGGGAGAATCTGCCGTCTGTGACTAAGCCTGTTCATGTCAGTCACACCGCGCTCTTATGGCGTATAGAATATTTCCAGCTAATTTAGATGTATAATTATTCAAAATGTCAGCGCCAGTGGTTGTGGGCTTTATCCCATGCTCAGTGAGTAAACATGTGGGCTGAAGCTTGGTCCTTGGAGCCTTGTAAGTCAGCTGGGTAGCCATCACAAGTCCTGCTTTGTTTACATGGAGAAAAACAATAGTTGTTCACATATATTAACACTCAAATTGTAAACTCCCAGCGTTGTCTTTGCTATATTCCCAAGGTTGGTGTGGGTCTCGCAGATAAAATGGATTTTGCGTGTCTCATAATTGCTCTCCTGATTTGAATCCTAATGTGCTCACTTAACAGATCCGCCAACAAGGAATTGTTTGGGTTTAACTGTTAATGTTTAATTTTCAGCGGAATATAAACCAACTTCTGTATGTCGCATCAACAGTTTAGATAAAAGCTTGTGGTATTTTCCATCCTTTGTGCTTGTGAGTAAACGAGTCCGTGTTGTGACATTGTCTGTATTCCGTCACGGTGCATGCACGCGCGTGCGCATGTGTTTGTGCCTTTCGCCACGTGTCTATGCGCGTGTGTGCCTTCTCATGAGCTTGAGTGTATGTGTGGATATTGGCTGCAGCCAGAGATCTGGACTCATGTCAACAGGCTGCTGCCACACATCACTGCCCCTGCTAATTAATTGGCTTTTAGTCGCGGATGTGTTTGGTGCATTGTCAAGCTACCCACAGTCCCCCCCCCATCTTTTTTTTTTTTTTGGCAACTGTCATTTAACCATCTCTGTGTAGAGCGCAGAGAATGCACATGCACAGGTAGTGTGATAAATGCAGCTATTTTTGTTACCCCTCCTTCCTTTTTCCCTTTAGAGAAAAAAAAGAAAAAAATGCCTGTCCTGCTAATATAATTCAACACTTTCTGTTTCATTATTTATTTTCTCGTTCATACGTTGCCCTGTTCAGTTGGAAGATGAGGTGCTGGTAGATAACATCTGAGTAGATGTTTTTTTTTTTTTTTTTTTTTCTGTGTACAGGGAAATGGACCAAAGTGCAATCTCTGCAAAGGTTACATTGGTGAAGATGAGTTGAGGGGATGGTGGTGGTGGTGGTAGGAGGAGGAGGAGGTGGAGGTGGAGGAGTAGGAGGGGGTGGTGGAGGAGGAGGAGGAGGAAAATGTTTCATGTTCCTTATGATGTGACTCTGTATTGCTGTGCTGGGCTGAAAAGGGTGCCTCCGCAAATTGAGCGAGACTACTTTAACTTGCAGGCAAATGGTTCTGCTTTGTGTTACAAGAATCCCAGAAAATTGAAAAAGTATTCGAAATGCTAACAATTTTATGGAAAAGCACATAATAAGGCCATTGTAGTGTGGATATAACAGTGGAGCTCTAGAGGCCGCAGAGTTTAATATCTGCGCTGATATGTTCCCGCTGCTCTGTGTCATTATGTGAGCGGAGTGGTAAACATGCACTGCTTTCTCTCAGTTTGCACACTGTACATATCTTTTATTTCCTATTGTGCACAAGAATAAACATTGTGCCGGTTTGATTGTGCACAGTCAAGCTGCATACAAGGGGTCTAGCAAGTGTTTTGTTCGGCATCTACTTGCTGTAATTTATGCCTTATAAAATATTGAAAGAAATCCACAGCTGCTGTTGGCTTCTGTGATGCGTGTTTGGCTGCGTAGCATGTTTTTCTTGTAAATAAAGTCTGTAATGATAGCTTTAAAAACTGTTTAGAGACTTGCTGGCACAACCTAAAAGAGTGGGAAAAAAAGGAGAAAAAAAAACTCCTCACAAGCAGCTTTCCTTTGTTGCCAACTTGTTTAAGAAGCAGGGAGCATACTAAGCAGCAGGGGCTTGAAATATACTTCACATATCAAAACATTTGGTGGATCAAACACTCAATGTCGGAGCCAAAGTGGGTCTTCCATGGTTACATGTCATTTTTGACTCTTACTCCGACTCTGTGACTCTTGTTTTCTTCTCCTCTTCCTCCCTCACCTTCCTCCCGTCGCCTGTTTCTCCTCCCCCTCATCAAATGCCAGAACAAGAAAGCAGCACGAGCGACCGAGTCATGTCTAACCTTTACACGTCTCTCTTCCCCCCCTGTGTGTCTCTCTATCTGCCTAGTATCCTGAACCAAGAGACGGTGGCCTGGGCGAAACCAAGGGCCTGCCAGAGGATCACTCTGCCTGTCTGTGTGCCAACGTCTGGGCTCTGGTTCCCGGCCTGGCTTTGGCTCTGGTCCTGGCCCAGCATGCCTTATAGGAGCGCCAGGAGGAGAAAAAAGAGGTCATCCACCCACAAGCTGATCCCAAAAGCAGAAGGTGTTATTTCTGAGACTGATATTAAGAAGGCTGAATCTCTGGGCAGTCGACATGAATGGCATTTGTGAAAGAAGAAAAAAAAAAAGAAGAAGAAAGAGGGTGGAAAATATTGAAATTTTACAATTGTGAATTTGTTGTTCATTTGATGTATTGTTAGGGACGGACCAAAACTGTGATGAAGCACATGGCGTTTAAAGGGACCCTTGATAGGAGAGGCCGCGAAGGCTGTTCTCTGGGAGCGATTCTCTCCCTCCGACCGAGACACAAAAAAAACCTGGAGGACTGAAGCCGATCACGTCAAAGACTACTGCACATTTCTCACAGGGAGAGAGGGAATGAGCAACATAATTAAAAGAAGACAGGATTGACAGTAAAGAAATTGTTGCGGAGAGAAAAAGGAATGAGCACGAGGTAAATTGGGTAGAGTGAGAGCGAACAAAGAGAGAGAGAGAGAGAGAGAAAGAGACATATTTCTGCTATCAGTCACACTTTTTTTTTGTCTTGAATTGGTTCTCGACTTAATCTTCTCGTGGATGAGCAGATCGCAAATTTCGGGGCAGGGATTGGGGGGGTGGGGGGGTGATTACATTCTGTCTCTTCAACACAAGTGTAAACTCTAAACTGTAAAGCCTACTCAGTGTTCTAAGTGTTGGTATAGTATCCGTGACCATAATCAATCTACCGTACTGCTCTTTCATTTGGGTGCTACCTTAAACTTTTTTCAGTGGTCGGAGAAAAACTACTAAAGGCGGCGACGTTACCAGTTTATGGTTCTTTGGTCATTTGAGATGTTGTTGTTGGTGACTCGTGGGTGTAGGCCATACGTCCACCCGCACATGTGTATATTTCTGTCTATGTATATAAACAACACTTTTCTCTCATTCAGCCGAACGATATCCCCAGTACCTTGAATGGACATTACTGTACGCTTTGATGACTCTGTATTGATTATTGGTACTAATGGAAGGCCTTCATTATCTGCGTTTATATTTGTCTATAAAGGTTTGATCACAAAGAATGTATACAGGGATGAGATTAAACGAGCTCAAACTGCTTGGAAAGCCATAACCTGTGTGTGAGTATCATACTGTGTTCCCTGAGTGTGTGTGTGTGTGTGTGTGTGTGTGTGTGTGCGTGTGTGGACAATTACTGCGATGTGTACGTGCGTGTGTGCACCTCTGTGTTTACATGCAGGAGAAAAGTAGCTTATAAGGCGCAGTTTAAATTGCCAGTGTGGGAGTTCACTCTGCCCCCTCGGAGAGCAGAGGTTATGATGCATGGTGTAATTAACGGCCGGGGTTTTTTTTGAGAGTAAGGACGGCCACCAGTTTTGGAGAGTGCATGTCCCGGTCCTTTAACACTGTTTTTTCCTTTTCGTAGAATATTTCGAAAGGTCTCATATAGTAGGAGTCCAAAAACATTCTTCATTTACATCCATAGTATATGACCATATCTATTTACCTGCAAATATTTTGTTCAATAAAATCAGAACGTGTCCTTTAAAAAGTCATTTTTTTTGTCCAGAGTTTGTATAAAGTGGACTTAAAAACAAGGCAGTTGTTCAAGAGTTCATATTCAGATTTGTAGGCTGAACATGAATCAACGGACAGCATTTGGTTAGCGTAGCATAAAGACTGGAAACAAGGGGAAACAGTTAGCGTGGCTCTGTCTCAAGGTAACACAATCTGAAAGTAGCAATCTGTCATAAATAAAGTTAAACACCAATAAGATTTGTGTAAAACCGCTCAGTGAGCTACGTCCTCTCACCCTTTATGCATCACTGACATTAACATTAACAACACCAAGTCACAGAAAGAGGATTGAAAAAGGTGAAATTGCAATAAATTTGTCCATATTGACAACTGCAGTTACATGCACGGAGAGTTAGTCAGTTATGTGAGATGCTCATATTCAGGACCAATTCTGGTTTACCTTCTCACAAAGATTATGTTTTAAAAAGACAAATACCATATGTGTCTTTCATGGCATAATTCAAACGAGATAAAGAAATGATTTGTCACCCTCCATTCACTACCGTACATATTTTTTCTGAAATAAGGTCCCATGGTAATTCACCATTCACCACGTGTATCAGCACATGTATCATAAATCACTTCCTGTCCACCGTCTGCAGTATTTGTTGGCTACGGAAAGATGTGACATAATAGAAAAACAAGCTATTGGTATGTTGTGTCCTGCTTGTTGAGTCCTTACTAAAAGTGAGGCATAAAAGTGATACCAAAGGCACTCCAGAAAAGAAAATATCAAGAAACGAGTAAGGGAATTTAGAAAAAAGTCTTTCATGTCATGTCCGTTATTAAAAGGGCATTCAATAAAAAAGACAACATGTTTCTACCATTAAACAAACAACACCATGGCCTCAGCCAAGAGGGCCTAGATGTTCTTTGTAATCTATTTTTTCTGTAAAGGCTTCCACCTTCTTTACAGCCTTTTGGAATATTATTCTATTTTGTATGTTGTAAGCATGTAAACATCTCCATCTCCTGCCACTTGGTGCTGTTGATGGTCGAGACATGTTGGCCTTTTTTTTAAGGATTTAGCCACAATAATAAATGCTTTTTATTATTATATATCATATATGCCTGGATTGCCTTTGGAATTTACCTTTCCTCCCATTTTCCAAGAGCACACAACACAATTTTTTGCCTACATTGTGTTAAATAGAGCGGCCAGTCATCTTCTCTTTCTTCTGCAAAAGTGATATGTTTGGATTTAATGGGGAGGATTATTTACCTTGAGCTTACAGACATGAGAGTGGTATCAATCATCCATCTACATCCTTTCAAAAAGCGTGGGTTTTATACTGACTTTGGACAAACGGTACTTTTTTCAGGATTGTTTCAGGTTTTTTCAAGTGCTTTCAATACTCAAAGGCCTCATGTATGTACATGTGTAACTCCACAGTATAAAATGAGGGGCAGACACAAAGAGTCACCTCCTCTGCAGCGCTAGATATAAATAAAAATATATGTAAGTCAGAATACGCAGAAGGCAATTTTGGATGATACCCCCTTGAGTTGACTGGTGATTTTGTTAGGAAAAGATCTCATCATGGCCGTATGGACAGCAGCTCTATTGTATAGACATGTGAGCGTCATATTGAAAATCGTGCTGCATTCTTCTTTTTTAATCTGATCACATTTCAGCCTCAGGCCCTCTTCAAGTTCAACAGCCATACTTAGTTGCAGGCAGTGGTGTTTTATATAGGCTACAGCCTAATGGCACATGTGATGGTGATTAGACAACCATCCTCCAGCACAATGGAACAATCAGGAGGCCTTAAGTGACTTGTTTGTTCCCAACCTAGTGGTTGAGGATGATTATGATCTTGAAGAAGGCCTGAGGGCCAAAACGTCATCGGATTAAAAAGAAAAATGCATATGGAGCCAGCGTGTGGAACTTTTTTTTTTTTCAACTTTTGAGTGTACTTGCAGTCCTTGGTGTATGTTACTTTCCTATTAAATAGTAAATATCTTAAACTAGTCTCCAGTGGGCAAATTTCACTATTTTCTTCATCCAATCAGCAGCAGCCATCACTGTGAGGACTGATGCATGGTATTTGTTCTGTACATCAATATGCTTGCAAACAAGAACAGGCAGACTGGATAATATTGGACCTATCTTTTAAACAATTTAAGTGTGTTTATACTCTAGAATGTTATTTTACCCATGATTTATTGCGTCTTTGTTTCAAAACATACACCCTCGCACATGTGCTGTAAAATATCCAAACTTTCTCAGGGATGTTTGCAAATGATAAATGTGTTTCTGTTTGTCTTTGCATATGTACTTTTTTCCCTGCAGAGAATGAAGGTTGACCACCACTGATACACAATAAGCGTCTCCACCAAAATGTCTTCAGGCGGCACAGACAAGTACAGTGTTGTGCCACACAAATGCATGCTACTGAACCAAACATCTTTACGTTACCCGCTGATTTAGAAAAAAAAAAGGTTTACAATCTGTCACAGGAACAGATGTAAACATAAACGCTGCTCAATAGTTATTGTTAACTGTGGTTGCACTGTATACAGTGTGGCCAGGTCTGGCAGAAATTACAGTGATTTTCTAAACTGGTGGGTTTACTGCTCAGGGCCTCTGAGAATATAACATGTCAAACATTTGAATATGATTTGTATAGTGTCTCACCACCAGCCCCACATTCAGCACATTTGAACGGTGACGCTGCGTTTGATGTTTTGGCTCAGTCATCTTGCTGTCATTTCGGATGCTATAATATATGACGACTGCGAGGTGAAAGGCACAGACACTTCCATCTCAGGGATTCTTCAACAGTCTTATAACTAATAATTGCACATCACTCATCATTTCAACCTCCAAAAGTATTTTTGAAAGATAAAATAATGCAGAATACATTAGCAATCTGTGCTTGCTGTCTACAACCAGCACACATCTCACCTCTCTCCTTTTTTTAAATCAAATACTGTTCTTGGCAGCGCAGCAGCCCTTTTGAATTATAATGTACCTCTTTAAAAGTTTACAAGCTGCTCTAAATTACCCTCAAGTCGTGATTTTGAGATATGGCTGCCTCACTTAAAAGAAAATAGGAAATAGGTCTTGTGTGCAAAGCAGTTAAATGCAGTGGTGGAAAAAGTACCGAAAATGTAAAGTTACATTACTGAAATATTACTCAATTACAAGTAAAACTACTGTCAAGCAAGAGCAGTGCTGAGAACCGGTATCAACATAACTGCCAGAAAGAATCACACCTGATACATCCGCTGCAAAATAATGTCAAAATGACAGACGACAGATTTCTGGTTATACAGACTCGAATTCTATTAATTCGACAAAACACAATAAACAAAGTCAAGATGAATTTGACAGAGGGCCCTTTTTTCAAATTGTCTCTGATATTGTGACAGCCCTGCTGGTTTTTAAGGTCCACTTTGTAAGAAAGTTGATTTTTGAGTCTCATTCCCAACTTGTCTAATACTGACTCTTTGGGATGGCGACAAATGGCCTCCAATCCCAAAGTGTCAGTATCTGCTGGGTTGAGAATGAAATTCAAAAAGTACAAAGTGTTCTTCTCAAACATAAATAAGTATTAATTATGTTTTGACTGCTGATGTTGCATTATAATGCATAATCAGTAGCAGGGGGCCCTGTTTCTCCACATCAATCAAGTATCAAGTACTCCCACTGTCCTACTCAGTGCATGGTCACCTCTCCAAACCTGATGAAAGGTTTAGATATCATATTCAAATTGTGCTCATTACTCAAAAATTATGATTTCATAAGTAAACAAGTAGATTACAAGGTGAAATGTATACTGAAAGCAACATTACATAAAAACTGACACTCTTTTTCTGAGTGCATCACCACTGTCATACATACAAGCCCAGGTGTCTGACAATTTGTGAGACGTAATGTAGATGCGCAATACAAACAAAACTCTTTTGTCATCTCTTAACATGTTATGTGTTGAAAACTTGCATCTTGAAGTAAACATGTATTTAAAGCTGTGATCCTACCCTCTGGCTGAAGCTACATAGTGCAGAAACCAGGGGACAGAGACACCATTCACTGTTACACGGCACTGTACCATCATAATGATTCTGAAGCTGTTATTAAGGAAGGGACTTACATGATGTTGCTTTAAGTAAATAAAGTGAAATTGAGAAAGTAAAATTACAGACTTGAAAAAATACACAATTATAAATCATTGTTGTAATAGTACAAGTACCCAAATAATGATTTAATTACAGTCATTTGACTTGTTTAATTAGTTTCTTCCACTCTAGTTGGATTTAAACATTTCTATCTAACCATTTATATAAAAACACATCAACCACATCAACAGTATCAGACAGGTGTGGTGTTTAAGAATCAAAAAGCATCTGACATCAACATTAAACAATTTCAGAGGAAGAAATCCATCAAAGATGAAGCAGAGCTGCCAAATTCTCTGGCAGCCCCAGTGGTCCATAATGCAATCCAGCGATATTATAGCACAGACCCCATCACAGACACAACCCAGTGCTCAAGACTGACTGTCCAATACAGACGAGGATCTTTTTATAGCATGAAAACCTTATTATTCTTTCTATATATACATTTTCACATTAAATTAAAAAACACAGTGTACAGGAGCCCACTACGGACACGTGCTCCCTCAAGTTTAACACTTGGGCCCTCTTTACCTGCATTCACTTACACCTTTATGTATTTTACATTGTACCTGAATAATTCAGAGCTGAGTGGAGTCTACAGCAGGATTATTAATGAGAGAAGGTAAAATGCAAACAGACCTCTGCATTTGTGCCTGGATGATAACAAGACTCCGGTGATGTTTCTGGGTTATGTACTTTGAGAAGTCACTGCTCAACACCTCATGTTCAACCCTTTTGACAACGTTTTCCGGGGCTTTCAATTTACATCAAACCAGAGTTCTTCAGGGCTATGCAGCATGCTACAGACGTGAATCACAAAGTTTACCTGTTGGCAGGATTTTCTCCTCTTTTAACGCAGCGCAAATAGCGAACTCCTCCCCTGCTGTGTGTATTTTACAATCAGAAAATGTACAGCTAAAAGCTCTCTGGGCTTTCTGTGTACGCAGCTGTCACCAGAACAATGTTGTATAGACCTCCCTGCCTATTAATCAAACTTTGATTTGGTCAGTTTGTTGCTTACTTTTCAGAAAAAATTGATGACGCAGTACAAGCGATTATATAGTCAGCTTCCCATAAAGTCCATCAGAAACGGGTAGATAAATTAAGGGTTCTGACATGTCGGAAATGCAAATAAACTGATCAAAATTCAAGCCTCCCCGGAGTGAGTTTGGGGTGAAAAAAGACAGCGGATCAGCAGTTCTTACACAGCGTAACAGAGTATATGTGCAGGAGACCTACACAGCACACAGCACAATTTAGAAATGTATCAGGGGTTTCATGGCAGATATTACCGTTCCAGGAGCGCAGTGATGGGACAGTTTGAAAAGAGAATAAAGTGCTTTTATCAGAGAAAAAAGTGAGCAGTGGGAGGGAGGTTTGGACGTTAGATTTAAAGCCAAAATAACATAGTTATCTGGCTGCCTGATCCTGGCAGAGAAATGCATTGGACATGTGTCTGTGTGTGAACAACAAAGTGCTCAGCTGCACAACTTTAAACCAGTTGCAGAGTCGTGATCGCTCCCTTTGCCCTTGTGTCCTTGCATTCCTGCCTTTAAACACCGAGTGTGTCTCTGTGTGGGGCGGACACGCGTGTTCACAAGGCAGTGTGTATGTTGGGTGGGAGTGAAAAAAAATAATAATCTCGAAATGGGAAATCTGCAAGGAAAGCATTTTTTTTTTTTTTTCTCAAAAGGAAAATCCTTGTGGAGTCCAGTTTGTTTCTTCCTTTTACAGACGGGTAGAAGAGGAGAAGCGGAGGGGTTTTGGGGGCACGGGAATAAGAAAGCGGCAGGTAGCTGTACATTTCACAGTTGATTAATGAGTCAGTGGGATGATGTCTCTTATCAACACTCTGCACATGGCGGTGGGAGAAGAAAGGTTTACCGGGGCTAGGAATGCTCCAATCACAGACGGCTCCCATTGCCGTCCCGTCATTCCTTTCTGTGCTCACCCACCTGTTTTTGAGGGGCTCTCTTCTTCTCTTCTCCACAGCAGTTTGTGGCTGATGCAATAGAACCCCTTACTCTGCGTTAGGTTAGGTGCCAGTGAGTTTTGCCCGTGAAATACAGTTTGTGATACATCTGTATCATGGTCTTTGTTCGGAGATTACCGCAGAAACTGATGTAAACGTTGGTAATAAGTTGTTAATGTGGCTGATGTCATCGTGCAAGAGGAGAGCCGAGTCGGCTGCCAGCAGACAGCCCGAAAAAAGATCCGCCAGCAAAGTGTTTGGTAATAGTTACAGATGTGCTTGGAAATATATCACTTTCACGCTTGACAGAACTAGATGTTTGATATAAACTCCTGTTTATCAAGTTTGATACGCAGCCTGGATGTGTTGATTCTTGATAAATATGTATGGCATGCACTAATGGCTCTCAAAACCACTGTGATATGAGCTGAGAATGATAGTTCTTTGAATGCCTGGGAAGAAAAATCTCAGTCACAGCATGTATCCTTCGCACTGCAGCACACTGTGAGAATAAATCACATGGTTAAAAAAAGAGAAACGAGAGAGCGGCAGACAAACAAATTCAAAGTAACGACCTGCTCCTCTTGTTTTGTGTGTAGTATATATCCTTGTGAGATTAAATATTACTTCAGAAGACGTTAAGATGTTTTGTCCCTAGCAGTAAATGATTTTCTCTGTCCCTTCATTTGTTTCACTGAAGGTGTTAATATCTTACTATAATGTGAGAAATCCTGTCTGCGTGATCGATTTGCAATACACCGTTAATGGCAGTTTGGAAGGGAATTAAAGTGATTAGAGGGAGACGGATGCAACGCCAGTATGTTGGCTTTTTACGGCTGAACTGCAGCGCTCGCCTATTGTTGTCAAAAACACTTCGTGCCTTTCTTGGATAAATCAGAGAAGACAGAGATGTGAAACATAAGAAAGAGGAACGTGAAAGGAGATACACGGTAATGTGGTTTTGCCAGCAGTTTCTTTTCTATTATTGTCTGTAGGAGATGGAACAATAATATGTGACACTAAAAATCAAAAGGATCAAATCCACTGAGTCTTAATCAAGAAATGTGTGGTCATTAGATTTACTTGGCTATTCTAGTTGGTTCTACGGGTGGTTTTTTTAGCCTGTTAAACTGCGCTGAACCACTGAAACCATTCAAGGTAAAACTGCATAAATCAACAAAAAAACTAGCTAACAAAAAATCATTAATAAAGTGTCTGGGTGATTCAGCAGTGCATCAAACTCCAACAAAATTGTCTTTTCTTATTCCCAAATGTCGGTTAGATCCTGAGATAGCAGACATTTGATTGACGGCTCATTTAAGCAAATATGAGCATCTATGCCCACCTTAGAGCCTACAACAGCCAATGAGTGATCATGTAGACCAGTGACCCATTCTCTCTTCTTTTTCTTCTCTCCTGAGACCCCTTACAGGCGTAGCTGATGATGATATTTCAAATCGGGCTGTCAGGATTCAGTGTCTTCTTGTGTTTTCTGTTTTAGTTTTGACATTATGCCCTCTCTCTGTGTATATAGTCTTTGTTCTCCTCCATGTGTTTGCCAGTTCGCTCCGTGATGCACCCTGTAATTCTGTCAGCTTCGGTCCGTCTCGCCGTGATGTTCTCTAGCATCTCCTCCTGTGTCTTCCCTGTTGGCATGTTTGGATTTTGATTTCTTATCTTTTCATTTGATTTGAGCTTTGCTTTTCTGTTGCACCTTGTTTAAGCTGATGTATTGCTACTTGACTCATTTTTGGTTTATCTAGTTCTCCTGTTTTTTGTAAATTTCAGCTTTTTCTTAACTTAAAGCTCGCTTTTTGTTTCCCCTATCCTTCCTCCCGTGTGTCTACACTCGGGTCCTCCTCTAGTTTTCCCCCTCAGTGTAACACGGGCAATATATAGTTCATTGTTTAAAGCATTAAACTTGGAATTCATGTAAGTAGATGTCGTTTTATGTCTGTTTTTCCAACTAAGCACTTGTTTTTGACTATGCTATAAGCATAAAGTTACTGTAAATAAGGGAATAAAGAACTGTAGTGAGTTTAAGCCCCTGTTACTCTCAAGCAGGGGTATTTTGAGGTCACAAAATGGCATTTTTTGCCAGGTGCCGAGATATTTAATTGTAAAAGATGTGTTAGGTATACATTTTTTGTGATATTGTTGTCAAATTTGAAATTGGACCATTTTAAGAATAGATGATGTGGACCCATCGTGTTTTTCAGCTAATGGGGGGCAGTTACAGGTCATCTGCAGGGTTATTATTGCAATTAATACATTCAGGTGAGAAAAATGAATACATAATTCAGTGTATTCTAACTCCTCTTAAAAGGAATTCAGACTGTAATCTTTCTCAAAGTCATGCCTATACTCCAAATGGTTCAACAACCTTGCAAGTATTTTGGGCTGGACGAGGACTTAGGATCATTTTACATACATTTCCAGGAATGGTGATAGAGTGACAAACACTTGCTTATTAGAATGTTTGTCGTTCATTTTGGAATTTCAGCATGTGCTTGAATTAAATGCATTTCTTAAACACACATTAAATGAAAGACAGCCGGGCCAAAGCAGTCCCCAGGTGGTGGTGTTTCCAGAAGGCGGCAAGAGGTAATTGAAAAATGTGAACTTCAACAACCTGCATTCATGCAGCCTAAGTGGCTGCTGTACACAAATATTTCAGCCTCTCCTGTAAATGTCCTGTATGGCACAACAAATTTGATCAAAATGAATAACCTGTCTGCTGCATGACCTTTTTAACGTCATATAATAACAAGCCTGACAATCTTGTTGCATGTGAAATATTTCTGGCATGTGCTCATGTCATTTTGCTAGGAAATTCTCTGTGTTCTAGCCGAAGGTCATTCATGATATGATGTCAGCACAATGAAATAATGAAAAGCACCTATTACACATGCATGTTGTGTTTGAAAGGTCTATGGTCTACTCTTCTGTTTTGAAAGAAATGCTGGAATCCTTCAGATTGTTGAGTCTGAAAGAGCCAATGTCTGCTGCATTTGAAAAAAGTTAAATGGGTTGAAAAATTGTGTGAGAGTTCTTCACTCTTTTCTTTTCTTCGTCTGACTGTTGAAACAAAAACCTTCAAATGGGATGACAACTCTGCCAGACACTGGTGTCCTTTCTGTCTATTCAATGCCCAGTAGAGTTTAGATTCTCTGCCCGAGCCCGAGCCCGACCCTGACCCGACCCGGGCCGATATTTCCCGTCACTTTCCGGCCGGGCCCTTGATCATGCATTTGTGTGTGTGTGTGTGTGTGTGTGTGTGTGTGTGTGTGTATGTGTGTGTGTGTGTGTGTGTGTATGTTTTAATAACTCTAAATAATGACTGTGTTTCCAGCTAGAAAACGCGCATCTCTCTCCTCCCTCCATGTTGCTCGTGTCGCTGCGTGGTGTTACATGTGAGTTGTCCTCGTGCTGAAAATGTGACTTCTCCCGCACGTCACGTCACTCCTCGAGACGCAAGAAGAAAGCAAAATATATATTTTTACAAGGAAAATGACGAAAATAATAGTAACGCACAGTGACTTGAATACTTTAATCTGATTTCTGGTTTGGAAATATTACCGCGTTAAATTACTCATTACTGAAAAGAGTGGTCAGATTAGAGGAACGCGTTACCGGCGTCACTGATTGTGTAGTTTTAGTGCAACACGGAGTTTGAGAACGTCAGTTATAACAACCCACGTATTAAAAAAATGTCGGGTTTAAATCGGGTTCGGGCTCATAATTACAGTTGATGTGCCGGGCCGGGCCGGGCTCGGACACAACGTGCACGGGCTCGTGTCGGGTCGGGCTTGATATTTTGGGCCCGATCTAAGCTCTAATGCCCAGTGAAATAGTTTCAACCCTCATGAGACCTTTTTTTTTTTTTATATAAACGGGAGTTCAAGTCTCTTAGATGGACCGCAGTGTTATGTATGCAAAGCTTTACAGAACGACTCATTTGAATGAACATGGAGATATTTAGACGTGAGGCATAGAAAGATCTTGCATGTGTTAATGGAAAAGAGCCGGTGTCTACTTTTATGTTGACACACAGTAAATGAGAAGAGCACATGCATATGGATTTTCTAAAAAAGAATACAAGCGGCTTTCTTTTCCCATTAAATTATGTTGTTGTTTGACTTAATTGTAAGACTGTCTGTGTAGTTGTTTATATAAGAAATAGTGTTACTTATGACACCCTGTTTGACAAGTGAAAATTGTTTCAGTGAAGAGGAGAGAAACCGAGAGACAGGGAGAGAGACTGTAATTGGAAATCAAAACAAGGGCCATATATCTTTTTAAGCAAACATCTTCGTTGTCTGGCGAGCAGAGTGGACAGCAGTATTGAACCAGACCACTTGAGATCTAATTCCTTGCTCCATTGAAGAAAGACTGGACATTTCTATTGTCAAGACCAAAAAAAAAAAGTGAAAAGCAAGAGAGGGGGAATGAAAGGGAGGCATCAGCCAGAGCAAAGAGGCGTTGGAGAAGAGGACTCAAGCTAGTGGAACTGTGAAACAATCCGATATAGATTCTGCCATGGCTGTGCGACTTTGACTGCGTCATGCTCATCCCTCTGCCTCTCACATGTGGGGTGGTTATTGATGGAGCCGTCATATCCAGGCTGAACATCTGTAATGAAATTCTACTCCTCTTATTGGATTTGCCGATGGGATCTCTGTCTCTCTCACAGCTGTATTCTGGCCTGTATTGTGCAGCCATAGCCATCCCGTGGAGGGCACACATATACACACAATACACAGCACAGTATGGAGTCCTGCACATACGGGAATGTATTGCTGCCCACCACTTTAGGTGTCTTTTACCCTCTCTGGATTTGCCCGCCAACAGTGGATCTTAGCCATATCTTAATACTGTTTTTCACGCTCAGAAGAATTTTTGGAACTGAATCAGGAGTTGAACTTAATGGACACCAGGCTCCCAAAGAAAAAAGCAGGATCGGAAACTAGAAGCAGAGTTAGTATCAGCAGTTGCTGCCGGCGGTGTTCAACAAAAGGTTGGTTGGCGGAAGGAGTTCTGCAAGTGGCACTGTGGCGTGCGAGCAGGAATGTAGCAGTAATAGAATAATACAGGAAAGATTTGAACAGAATAGAATAAAAGAAATGGTATAATGCAAAGCAAATGTATGAATAATTTATCAGTGAGGCACTAGAATGGAATCTGGATATTGCGGTGGAGTCCATGAAGAGCCATCCTGGCCGCCGGAGGAGCTTCCGTCCAAATTTCCAAAGGGAGGAAAAACCAAAGGCAAGAGTGCAAGAAAGAGGGACAGCACAAACAGAGCGAGGAGACAGAGTATAAAATTCACATGACAGGTCTCGTTATCTTGAATGCAAATGCCGGCTGTGTGTTTGCCGGAGTGACACATTGGTTCTTTTATTGATAAATTGAAGACCGCTATGCTATAATGCTACCAATATACTTTGCAGAGGCCCGGGTAAAGGACCCACTCTAAAGGCATAGATGATGACAGACTGTTTGGACTGCCTCTCATTACTCTTGCACCTCCTGGCCCAGCGCGTTTACATGTTTATGACGTCCACACTGCAGAAGATTCATTATTCCTGCTGCCTGTGGTGATTTAAAATGGTATGGGTGGATTTTTGCATTACAGGAGTTCTCAAAAAAAAAAAACCTTGATGTTTTTTCTCACAACTGCCGTATTTGAATTTAGAGGAGATGACCCCATCACGACACCTCCTGCAAATAAAACAAAACAACAACTGTGCACCAGCAATTTTTGTCATATTAACTTTGTTTAGCAATCTGCTTTATTTGTCTCATAATTACATGATTACAGTATTTCCTAAATGGGGTGGGAGGAATGAAATGTTTCACAGCAACACCTTTGAAACTCTACTCATTAAATTTCCCACAGAAATGTACTTTGTGCAAACGCTTTCTGAGATTTCTACATCTTTCTTTGTCTCAGGCATCTAAAGCGTCATTCATATAAGACACTGTCAGGTGTGAAAATCCATTATGCAGATATATTCAATCCATACCTCTTCTGAAAGGGCCAATATAGGAGCTTCTCTGTGCATTCTCTCTGTGGACATGCACACACTGTGTGTAGCGTGATGTCTTTGTCTTCCAGACTTGTAATCATATTTACATGAGCTGTACATATTCCAGCAGGAGTGCTGTATTAGACCCAATCACTGCGGAAGGAATTCCAAGGCCAACCTCAGGAAAACATCACTTATATCATAAAGCATAAAAAGGCGCAGCAGGCAGTCCAGCAGGGTGTGTCCGTCAGCAAGCATACATGGGGGGGGGGGGATTTTCATTGAACCCACAGAGATTCACGCTGCATATCACAAGGAGCTTCTCAGTTCATCACATTTCTTTCACCCTTTTTCTTTCCCCTCTGATGAGCAAGTGCTTCTCCTCGCTGAGGGCGCTGCAGGGTTGCACAACAACTCGCAACCCCTCAACCAATTAGAAAATTACTCAGCATATGAAATACTGTACACTACAGTGCTTCATCAATTACAGTAAAACAGAGTATTTCGCTGCTCAGCAAATCTGCCTCAACTGTGCCGGTGGTCTTATTTATTTCCTGGTGTTAACAGTCATATCATAACCAACTGCAAATAATATTAATAAATATTTAAGTGTGCTGCCCAACCAAATGCAGGGAGGAAGCTTATGGGTGAGGAGCGGACGGGGCATTATTGATGATCACTCATCCTGACTGACAGTATTGACAAAAATTGCATTATTGTAATGAATATTAGATTCTTCAGCATCAGCAGCTACTAAACTAGAAACTAGATGCAGTGTTTCAAAACTGCATGAACTGTTTAAAAAACGGAAAGGGGAATAAAGAGATAAGAGATGGATTTTGACATCTAGAACACCTTCATGTCTGATTTGTATTCCAGCTAAAAGCACAATTGAGCTATGTTCAGATCAAAAACTACAGTGAAAAGTGTGGACAGAGATTTATTTAGTGGAGAGAAAGTCTGAGTAAAGGTGAACATCATAAAAAGCTCAGTGCAACGGTAGAGAGCAGCTCTGGGAATCTCAGAGTGATATCAAGTGCGTGCGTGTGTGTGTGTGTGTGTGTGTGTGTGTGTGTGTGTGTGTGTGTGTGTGTGGTGTGTGTGCGCGCGCATGTGTGTGCAGCCTCACGTAAGGGTGTGTTGAAGCTTGTATTTTTAGGTCTTTGCCCAGGGCCGTTGTACTACCCTGAGTCTGTGTACTTTATGTATGCGTTGAGGCATAGAGAGGGAGGGAACATAGGAGAAGGAGGGGGAATAAGAGAGGGAGCAGTGGACCTGAATGTAGGGAGGGGGGGTGAATGGATGGCGACAGAAGGTCACATTATTCATCCGATCGTTCTTGACATCCAACCCAGGACTGTTAGGTTCTGACATTGCCCTAACCCCTCACCCTATCAGCTATCTCCTGTGGAGGATTTAGCCTCCAGGGGCAAGAGCAAATGTTTCGGGGCTTCCGGCATACCCAGGGGATATCCGGAAAAAAACATAAAATGGATATCCTGTTGAGAGTTCTCTTCTGTGCTTCAAACTAAAGATGCCAGAATGGAGTTTAGAGACAACTTTAAATGCATATGAATGCAGATCCATTTTTAAAGGGTGAATAAAAAGCAAAATCATCACCAAATGATATATTGATGATATACCAGATGTTGTATTATGTTTACTTCACATGTTTATGGCTTTCATATTGGGAGGCAAACAGGGCGGTGGTGGAGTAACCAACATAACATTGCAAATTGAACCTGAAGAAATGTTAAGTTGCAGCATAAAGACATTGGGTTGGCTCTCTTCATGGTGATCGATCAATGCTACTAGGATGCCAAGCGGAAATCAGAACACTTACGATATCAAAATCGTATCCCTTGCCTACTGATTCTGCATCCACGTACCCATCTATCGTAATGGGGCCGTTTTCTGGCACCACCCCCTAGAAGGAAATATCATGTTGCAGTTTCCTCTCATTCCACCCTTCAGAGGTATGCTGCAGGTTTGTATTCTGAATGAGCGTTAGAGAACCGCACTCCACAACCAACAAAACCCGACCCAAGAGGACCCCACAGGGCCTCCAGCAGCTGTGGACGGACGTGCTGAACAAACCCAATGTCAGGTCAAAACACCTCCTCTTACAACCCACACATCAGGCAGGGCTGAGATATAGTGAGAGCAAGAGAGAGAGATAGAGCGAGAAAACAAAAGGAGGAAGGAATGCAGGGAGTAAAGGTGGAGGAAGAGATGTGGACGGCGAGAAATAATCAGAGTTGGGGAAACGATGGAAAATGAATGGGGTTGGGGGGGTGATGTCTTACAGATAATGTTGAGAGAGGAAGGCCTTATATACACTGTATGGTTGTGTGGTGAATGTATGTGTGTATATTGTGGAGTACTGGAGAGAGGGAGTAAAGGGAGACAGATATGGAGAGGGGAGCAGAGACCAAACAACAAAAAGAGAAAATCAAAAACCTGGCCGAAGATTTTTTTTCTTTTTTTTTACCAAGTCAGTTTTCTGTGCTCTCTTTCTCCCTTTACAGCAGTTACTTGGTGAATACTGATACAGCACGGACATGTGCCAAGTGTTGTATTTTGTAACCACAACCGACAATACATTCTGAATATTGTGCGAAATATAAATCACGATCACACCTTTTGCAGAAAATTGGTGTATTCTGCAAAGAGGGGCAGAGATAGGAACAGAAAACCCTTAGTAAACACTACATTATGTCTGGTATGTATATTTGATGGCAAGAAATATCGATACCAGGGCTCGGTGGTAAGGTTTCAGAACACACATTATATGAGTCCAAATAAGACGGAGCTGGTTTTTAGAGTCACAAGGGACACGAACAGTGGTCCCCTGGGTCAAATTGTGGGCGGGTATGTCCATCCATCCACCTCAAACTGATCATGTAGCTCTTTATACAGCGCTCTGACTTCTTCCTATTCATCATTATTACTATGGCCACTAGAGGACGCCACCTAACAATAACGTAAATATGGATTGTAACAAGCTGGTTGAACAAACAACCTGTATAGCTGTTTTTCAGGTGGGCTGGTTAAAGAAATAGTTAAACATTTTCGGACTATTTGCTTTCTGACAAAAAACGAGATGAAACGACTAGTGCAACTGTCAAGTCTGTTCACTTAGAATAAGGAGATAGACAGCAGCCAGTTGGCTAAGCTTAGCACAAAGGCTGAAAACATCTAGGCACGGCTCCTTTCACTGTGTCATGGTTTGGGTTTTATGTTTTGTCGATTTCCTGTTTTATTTTGTAGTTGAATCTTCATGTGTCATGTTTCACTTTCCACTTCCTCCCGTCTTCACACCCTTTTTGCTCCTCACCTGTGTTCCAACGATAACTCCCTGGGTATCTAACCCTGTGTTTTCTCCTCACTGCTTTTTCCTGCATTTGCTCTCTGATTCCTTGTGTTACTCTGGTTAGTAATTGGTTTTGGTTTTGGATTTTGAAATAGGCCAGCCTCTGTTTTGTTTTCTGCAGGATTTTGGATTTGGATTTTTGGACTTAAAAATGAAAGCTTGCTCTTAGTTTTCCACCTGCCTGCCTCAGTGTCTGCATTTTGGGTCCCTGTGTTGTAAACCTGATAGAGTGGTTACAAAATCACTCTACTATCCCCTCTTAAGTTCACTTACCAGCATACCAAAAAAAGAAAAAGAATATGAAAATCGTGATCAGCCCATATACGGGGGGCGGAGAAAGGCACTGAGACGAGGAACTCAAAAACCTGCATAAAGATCTTTCAAGGAAAATCCGACCCAACAGTCCAGCAAAAAAAACTTCAACTAACCATTTTCAGACTTATCAAGGCAACTGAGTAAAGGGGAAGGCCTTAATCGTTCATGTCACGTTGCAATCTGCTCACAATGTGGCCAATAAAAAAGTGATGAATGCATGGAAGCCGCTACAAATTGTTACATAAAGCCTATTTAATAAGTCAAAATATTTTATAACAAAGATTTCTTGCTGTTTGCAGTTAAGTATTAGCTTGGCACAAAGACTGGAAACAGGAGGAAACAATCAGCCCAGCTCTGCCCGAAGGTAACATTATCCACCCACCCAGGATGTTACTGCTGCCAACCAAGAAATCATTTTTACACTTCATTTTTTGCATAAATTAAACAAACATGATATAATATGTTCATTGGAAGAGTGTGTAGAAAAATTATGCAACTGTTAGATTTAAGTCTTCTTAGCTGTTTCCCCTTGTTTTCAGTCATTGTGTTAAGCTAAGCTAATTCCTGCTTGCTGAAAACTTATAATTAAGGACAGTTGAGAGTGGTATCGATCTTCCTGTCTAACTCTTCACAAGAAAGCAATTAAGCGTGTTTCCCAAAGTATCCCGCTATTCCTTTAAGTTAAGACGTAATAATGAGGTGCACCAGTGTGGTGTGTATCCGAGAAATCGGCAGCACATGCCTTCATCATCGATGAGTGCTCCGTCTTTAACAAGAAGTCAGTGGAGACTACATGAGATGGAAAGAAATGATAGAGATGGAGAGCGTCGGTGAGAGGAAGATGGTAATAATTTCGTGGAAAAAGTTGGGAGGGGGGGTGATTAATTTGAGTAGGTCAAGTACGCTGAAAGAGAAGACGGCTGCTTGTTGATGCTTACAGCTAATGGGGAAAGACAATAAGACAATAATGGACACGCAGAAAGCTGATGATCTGTTCTCGTGGAAATGGTTCCTCCAAATGCTTCCTGTCAACAGAATTGCTGTTGCGCTCTGATTTTAAAGCGAGATTATTTTTTTTTTTTCTTCGCCAGACGGCGGCCTTAAGACTCCTTCTGTTTAACATCCAAGCATTTTCACAGCTAATACACTGCAGGCTACATCATCCAAGGCCATGGCATTCAAAAACCTTTCATACTCCTTGTTGGCCTTCTGATCTAAATGATTCATTTAAGTGACTAAATACTCTTTAGAAAATGTGGGTACATTTGAATATATTACCAAAGTAAAAGCATGGCAAAAGTACACTTGGTATTTTGAGGACAAGAGCTGTAGAATTTCGACTGCGGATCTTAGTACAAACTATATGATGCATAATTAGATTGCAAAAAAAAAAAGGGTTGGCTGAATTGTCTTTGTTGTGGGTGTCTTCACTTTACTTTAATCTTCAGCCAACTTAAGATTCAACCCGCTGATACAGGAACAGATGCATCTTTGGAAAAGGGATTGAAACTGTGACGGGGGGCGGGGGGGAGAGATCCTGACATCCACAAACTAAGGTATTCAAGTGGCAGTGACAGGTTTAGCGTGACAGAGCCTTAAATGTATTATGATATTTAATTCCACTCACTGTCTCTTCTCATTTTTCACTCCCCATGCACCCACATCTGCACGTTACAGTGCAGGACAAGTGGGTAAAGCTGAAGTCTACCGACTGACCGAACTTACGGATCTAGACTCGCGAGCCTGCAGCACTGTGCTCCGTCCCTCCTACAGCACTCAGGCCTAATGAGTTGAAACGAAAAGGAGACCTACTGCTGACGTTAGTAGCTGAGCATTAGCTTGAACCAGGCCCCATGCAGACCCACTTATCTGTAAATCACCTGTGTTCTGCAGACCGTTTGCCCAATTATATTGAGCTAAACCAGTACACCAGAAACAAATCAGAGCGCAGTGTTGTCATCCACTTACTCCAGATCTAGAGAGAGAGAGATTCCTGTTATTTTATTTAACCTTTATATGTTTAAAGAAGATAACATGATTAGGTTAGGTTCTAATGTATTTTTCAGAATCTGGCTTTTTCCTTACTTACCCACAAGGGTCAATCACCACTGCAACGGGAAAGAGGGAGCAGAGTGCACTATGTATGCCTGTGTGTATGTGTGTGAAGCTGCTCCAAATCATTAATAATGTCCTTTTTGCTCTGATATGATCAAATTTATTTGAGTTTACAGCACAGAACGGCCTGGCATCAAATCAATCACTGCAGGATTTCTCCAACAAGATACAAGGGCCACCGTGGAATAAAACAGTACTTTTTCCTTAAGTTCATAAGGCATATGAGAGAGCAGTTCAAAAGCTGTGGGGTTAAACATCTTCTGATCTGCCAGCCTCTGCCAGCCAGCCTCACTTTTTAACCATCGCAATGGCCCTTCAAACACCCTCTCCATCCCCCTTCAAGAACAGAGAAATTGACCACGGTATTGATCTGCATGTAAGAGGTAGAGATAACACTGACACGACATTATGTCCAGTCATTTATCTTTCGAATTGTGATAAAATGATTGACAGTAGAAGGGGATTCTTATCAGGGTCGAGTGGCCTTCCTATTCATCAAAATTATAAGTCAGTGCATGAAAATGAGAGTGTCTGTGCTGATAAATGGACTCTCTCAGAGAGCGTTTGATGTTGGACTTAACTGTGCTCCCTCACCAAGACAGAGATGATTTTAAACAACCCAGCCACCCCCAAAAAGCTGCCTTTGAGACAAAAGAAAGTAATTACTGATAACTCTACAGTGATAGAAACATGTCGCACTCCTGCACCCTTTCAACTTTTATTTTCTTTTGGTTTATTTGCGTGCACCTGCGTTCACCGGTGTGCATGTATCAGTGTTTGTGTCCAGTCTCCTGCTCGGCCCCACTGGTCCACTCAAATTACACACTCTATTATCTGGTCTCTCCAGCCAGCGAGCTCATTTGAAAATGAGATTTAAAACAGTAATAAATATAGAATTATGTGTGGAGGGGGGAAAAAAAAAGAGAAAAAGGAGCGATTTTAAAATTGTTTTGTTGGGGGTTGGTCCAAATCACGACTGGGAGTTTGGATAAAGGAAGATAGAAAGACGTAATGGCAGTGACTAACTGCTAGCCAGTATTTTTTGCGCATTCAGGCCCCCTTGCTGAAAGCAGTATTTTCTCCACAGTTTGAAATCCTTTTCCCAGGATAATTATCCATTGTAGATGCCCATCCTCAGATAATGACTGCCTCGCCACTGAGAAAGGAAATTAGCAGGGACCCAGTGTGCTGCAAGCACAATGGAGGGACTGCCCCCTGGATCACTCTGCTAATTTTAACCAGGGAGAGAAGCTGTTGTTAATACTCCCCTCCTGCTTATAAGGAATAACATAATTTCATTTCATGTATGATATCATCTAGAAGGAAGAGAAAACGGGAAATAACGTCCGAGGAGACCTTGGTTCATGAAGTGAATGGCAACAGTGCCCCCTTGTGAAGCAGATAGGCAACTTCTCTGCATTCACTACAGCTGAAGATCTGCAATGGCTCCACTTTTTTCTTTTCTTTCATACATTAAGAAGCTGATTTGTGCCGTTCAGCCTCATACTGTCAACGCACCTTAGTTACTTTAGCCATGCCAGAAAGGATTAAGTGATCAGGAAAGATCAGGACTGACAAAATGGCTGAGGAAAATGGGTTATGTGAAGTTGGGTTATTTTAGGGTACCGGCTCATGAGCAGTTTGTGGCGCAGAAGAAAAGAGGGATAAAGGAACAGCGTGAATATAGTTGAATCACAAGCTGGTATTATGTCTACAGCAGGATTTTTATAAGTGTATTAAGGCAGCGGGGGCTCAGTTTTAATTAGTCTAGCAAGTATTAACACATTTGTTTAGTGCCGTGCAAGTGTTCACAGAGGCTTAATTATATGACAGTGAAGGCCATTTTTCACCAGCTTGGCCTCTTTGTAAAGTAATAACTACTGGCTTACAGACTGCTATTTTCATGATTCAATTGAGACACTTGTTGTGAGCTGGCACAAGTCCCAAAAGTCAGCTGTAGTTTAGCCATTACTGCAATTTACATATATTACCCCATCAGTCTTTAGACGAAAGCACAAAAACTAATAAGATCACCATCTCGAGCTAACATAATCTGAACGAGCTCTATGAGGCAGGCGGATATCGGAGGGAGGAGGTGTTTTGGTGTATTCTGCTATTCCGTTCACGCTACACGGCCGTGCACCTTGCTACAATTTACAGCTTAGTTACACTCCATATAATCCCTATTACCAGATGCTTAAGACTTCTCAAAGCAGTTAACTGTTGTTAGCCTGTGAAGTGTTAACCACAGGGAGAGATGGATGGCTTCATTTGTGGAATTCATATTATGCACGTAATACCTGGGGGGCAGAATGGCTGGATCAGGGTGACTTTGGCAGTGATCCATCTGCGGTGTATACGGGTGCTCGCGCACACACACACACACACACACACACACTCTGCCCCTGAATCAAAAATTTAAATCATCGCCAACAGTTCTTTTACTAACCCCCACAACTTAATAGGATTATGTGAAAATGTAGTCTGAAAGGTAAAATGAGGGGGAAACAGCAGCTGGGAGCTCCGAATAGAAATGTAATGATTGTCAGAGGCCCTGTCCTTTCACTCACCTCTCACTTCACATTTCCATGGGGTTGAGATGTATTGATGAGCAGATCTGCAAGTGTCTGGCCCTCTACTCGTATCCGAAGTCAGTTAATCCTTCTTCGTCTATGAAGACAATGCTTGCCCTGGCTCTGCGCCCAAAACCTTCAACAGGGGCGAGTATGTTGATGAATTAAAGCCTCATCAAACTGTGGCTAAGCGGAGTTGAGCAAGGTACATTAAATCAATACTAATAACCCCCATATGTGTTTGTGCGCGGGTCTCAGTGACAACCATCAGTATCTGGGTGTGCTCGAATGCGTGCTTTACCCTCAACTTGTGCCACTCATCAGGCACGCAGGACAGACAGACAACTTCATTGTCCTCATCTAACCTGACAGGCTGTTACCGTGGCTCTGACCGCTTGGTGCCAGGCTTATTTATATGCTGCCGGTGAGAGAGATCTTGGGTAGGGCAAATTGCTTTGCACACAGAGAGACAGCCATCACTGCTTTGAAGTGGGAGCAACCGCGTGCGTGCACAGCCTCGCTGCATCGCTTGCAGTAGGACAAGTTGCGCGGTTTTTCTTTCTGCCAGGCGAGAAATCAAACGTGTTTTGCGGGTTTTTATTTATTGATGACAAGTTTATGTTGTCAGTTGTCTGGCAGTGAGCGCCGGAGATTTATCTAGCTCAGCACGAAGTGGTGTTCTCACAGGTCAACAAGCAGGTGAGTGTTCACAGCCACTCTCGGTGGAATTGTGATGTACGGGGTTCGCGGGGCTGCCGTGGCCCTGCTGCACCAGCAGCGTAAAAGTAAGGTCCCTGTAGTGCCTGACTCCCTGACTCGTGTCCCTTGCTACAGCGGCAGAGGATGAAGCAGCCATACATCATAGGCCAGCTGTGTCCTCTGAGGCGGTGACAGACAAAGCCAACAGAATCAATGCAGCCTTAGCTCAAGCCCCACTTCTGTGCACTCAGACCTCGCCTCGGCCTCTTCAGCTACTTTTCTTACTCAAATTCCATCTCTATATCTTCCCTCCCTCCCATTTATTGTACATCTGTCTCTCCACTCCTGTCTTTTCCAGGGTGACATCATTTATCTGTGTCTGACTACAACTTCTGTCAATATTATCTCTATCTGCCCTTCTGCTCGGCCCCAGGTGAACATGCTGATACACAGTGGAACTGTCAGCCTTGACAGGAAATGGGAAAAAATAGAGCACATCAGAAAGAAAGAAAAGACCAAGGCCTAAGGATTACTGAAGGCCATTCAGCTTGTTAGTGCAGCTGCACCCACATCAGACAAATGCATACTTAATTTTTTTCAGAGGGTCTGAGTGATTCAAGCTCTGGAGGTGTGAATGATCCCCAAATAGACAGTTTAAATGATTGAGGGCCTTGTGTAGTACCCACAAACCATTTCAGACAGCAGTGGAAATGCTATTAGAGAGATAGAAGGAGCACTGGGGAGTAGTTCATGGTAATTAAACTGGAGCGTCAATGTCACTGCTACCTGTTTATGACCAAAAGTGTAGCAGTTTCCTGCGGTGAAGAGGTTTGGCTTTCATTTATTACTGTCGATTACCATTATGAACTCCTCCCACAAAGAATTGGATTTCATCTTGGGAAACGGTTCTTCAATCTCTCTTGGAAATATTTCCCAACAATAATGATTCCTCCGAGATAATAGTTGTGTTAAAGTTGTAAAAGGTCTGAAATCTAAAATGCAATAAATGTATTCTGGAATGAATAAAACCACCACTTTCCCTGTCCTTGAAATTATACCTGAGAAGATGTGTATAAGGGAGGTAAAACAGCTCTGATAGCATGACGCTTTGCTGTAGTGCCAGTCATCTTTTAGTGAGAGTAGGCTTCTTGTTTTGCATGTTTTACTCTTCTTAAATCTAATTCGGTATGAGATGAAAAAGCTCAAAATGATTAACTAAAACATGATGGTACGCTGCTCCTTGCAAAACAACAAATTTGATTTGAATGTTTCAGCCACAATGGCCTTTAGATATTCCAGAGTAAAACATTCCCCACGTTTGAATATGCATACAGTAGCTATTTACAGCTACTGTACATGTTCGCTCCATGTGGGATGCTATTGTGATCTGACAGTCTATTTAATCTCTGGTGTATTATGGTTTTTTATTTTGGATTCACGTTTAGCTGCCTACATCGACCGATCTGCCAAAAAGGCATATGTTCAAACATAGAGGGGGCTTACATAAGAAATTGGATTTTGAGATCGGCAGTGTGTGTGTGTGTGTGTGTGTGTGTGTGTGTGTGTGGTTTTCAGAGTGCGTTTAAAAGCACTGGTTTGCCAAAATCCAGAGGGTCTAAATACATGAAAAAACAAGGATATTTTATTTTAGTTTAAGTGTTTCATACGGTATGTGTGTGCATTTAGTAATTTGTGTGTGTCTATGTGTGTGTGTGTGAGTGTGTGTGTGTGTGTGTGTGTGTGTGTGTGTGTGTGTGTGTGTGTGTGTGTGTGTGTGTGTGTGTGTGGTTGTGCAACCCAGCTGTGTCGAGCCTCTGGCCATCCGGCATTGACCAGGGTCAGTTTCTTGGGCCAGCTGGGTCAACAGCATTATGCTGGGTCTTTTTATTCAACGAGGTATTGATCCTCCTCCATGTGCCTATTTGTGTGTGTGTGTGTGTGTGTGTGTGTGTGTGTGTGTGTGTGTGTGTGTGTGTGTGTGTCTGTGGGGGTGTGTGTGTGGGGGGGTGAGTAAAGATAAGCAGGGAGATGGGGCCGGGCCAAGACAAGGAGGCACGTTCTGGAAGAGCAAATTTGACATAAAATCCAATCAGTTGCTGCAGCCGATTCCCCATCTGACAGTGTGAGCTGCTCCTCAAGTACGGAAAACACCAAACTCACATGAGTAATGACACTGGTTCAGTTCCTTTGGCAAAAAACATAAACATCTCTTAATTGTTTTTCTGTGATGCAATCTGTAGAGGCCTGCTTGACAATTTATATATGGCAGCGGGTGTAAATACACAAATATCCATACAGCACACACTCTGATGAGGTATTTATTAACAACCCTGAACACCATACTGCAGCCCAGTCGCCCGGATATAATGTAAGCAGTTAATGTTTATCCAAACCACATACACGTCCAGTTCGACATTTCTACAAAACGTGGCACACGTTACATTATATGCTTTTTAGCTGACTTTTTTTCACATCACGTGGTGGCATTGCGTTGCCCCTGCCAAGGAGCTGACTGAAGTTTGAGTCTGTTGGAAAATTTCCAGCCGTTTTTTTTGTGATGACAAAATCAGGTGTTTTTTTAAGGAGACCTGGGGTCATATCCAGCTGTTTTAGTAATGAAAAAGCAAGCTTTATTAAGGAGACCTCGGGACATTTCCAGACATTTTTGTCTGTACCAAACTTGGCTGTTTCTTTTAGGAGACCTATTTTAATCCAATCTAATCAAATGATGTTTTCCTTATCCTAACCAAGTGGTTTTTGTGCCTATACTCAAGCAGATCATAACCACAGCATTGTGACAAGAGAGACTTAAACTTACTTAAACATACATAAAGTTAAACAAAGTATTGCAACATAGAGACATTTTATCCTGACGATTGGGTTGCATTTTTGATACCTTTGTACTGAGGTATAAAAGCAACCTTTTCAAAGCATGCGTGCTTTTGAGATAACCATGAAATTATATGTTGACATGCACATATAACACACACACACACACACACACACACACACACACACACACACACACAATCCCAAATGCGCAGTCCCACCCAGACATCTGTTCAAGCACACACAGGCAGATTGTTAAGTGAACAGAAACAGGTTACAAGTCAGATTTAGGGCTTTTCAAGAGTGAGCACTGAAACACCGACTAGTGCACTTTGTTGTAATAAAAGACAGTCGTTTTGTCATCATGACGCACGCTGACACACACGAATATCCTGTCAGTGGTCAGACGTAGCAACGATAAAAAAAAGTATTTTTATTTCTATTAAAATGAGATGAGTCACACACACCTGTGTCACAACTAAGATTAAAGGCCTGTATCGAGCGGCCAAACATGCAGTTACACACAGATATGCACATCTTTGGCACCCGCTGAGTGTAAAGGCGATGTCCCTGCCTTTGTTCCTGGCTGCTGAGTACCAAAGGGGAGAGTATCATTTGACACAAATTGGCACACCAGGACCGTTGAAGGAAGTCTCCAGCAGTCATTATATCTCCACCAAACATGCCCAGACAGCAAAGAGGAATATTGTACTTTCTGTTCGCAGCCGCCAAAGTGACTTCAAACTTCATTTTATTTTTATATTAACGCCGAGAGAGACTGGAAGTTTTGATAATTGTGATGCAGCGGTTGTCGTGAGTTTTGGGGGCGAAAGATTAAGGATGAGAGGGGAGGGTGGACTGCAAAAGAGGAGGGGGGGAGAAGAAAGAGTAAGATAACAAGAACAAGAAAGACCTGCAGACAGGCGCGCGGGGAAATGATGGACACAGAAGGCAAAACAGAGAGAGACGGGGGGGTGCTGTACGCGCATGTCAAATGGCTATTCTGCCAAGGCTGCAGCGTGAGGTTATAACCTGCACACTGCCACCCTGATCATTTATTCAACTCATCTGTTACATAAATAAACCAACACACAACAGACTTGCCCCCGGCTTCCTGTATGTGTGAGTGCCAATAGAGCCAGTTGGAGCACTGAAGCAGGTTAAAATCTACAGCAGCAGTGCACGGTGGGTAACAGCATGCATGAATCATCAGCCCAGTAGCCACTTACTGACTATATTTGCAGGTGCTCACAAATAGGGCGCAAGGGTCCATGCTAATATAGTCACACAACTGGACGCACGAGTCGAACTCAGAAATATTCAGAGCACCCACGGATATTGTGCGTGGCTTAGAAGTGTGGGCAGGGATGATGTGCTGTACGTAGGCATATCGAGGCAGTGAAGTGACTTAAAATGAGTAGCAAAGCCGCCGGGCACACCGCCAGGAAAAGAGGAGAAGAGAGTGAGGAGACAGGTAGAGAGAGATATGGATGCAGGGAACAGAGAGATGAAAGGGGCGACAATACTAAAGAAAAAGTGCACAACTAAAGGGGAATGTGAGAGGTGGACGAGGCAAGCGGCGGAATAAGGCAGGGAGGGAGAGGTGGGAGGGAGTGTTGGATGTTCAGAGTGAAGAAGAGAGTGGGAGGGAGTTCAGAAGGGAGGCAACAAGGATACACTGTAAAGAGAGGGAGGGGAGAGAGAGCGTGTTTATGGAGGAATGTGACAGCGCTCAGTGTATGGGAGATGGGACGGACTGATTCCACCATACCAGGTGTTGAAGAGGGGTGAGAGGGGGACCCAGAGAGACCCGCAGCAGAGGCAGACATCTCTTTCTCTTCACCCCAGCGGTGCCAGCTAGCATCCCACTGGAAGTGGTTTGTCCACAGTGATCCACACAGCTTTGGGAAAGAGAGCAGCGGCGGCAGTGACTGTGACTGTTGGGGCATGCAGACTATAATGGAGGTAAGTCACCTCCGGCCAGACTTGAAGGAAGGCTGTGGCTGTTCGACTGGATGTGACAGGGGACAAATGATGGCACGGAGTCAGTCAGGGCTCACGGGCTTGCAACTTTGAACAGCAGTGAGTCCGGGTGGCACTAGCACATCCCACAGACTTAAGTGTGTGTGATTGCAGCTTAGTTTTTTATTTATTTCTTTTACACTAAGCAAGAACCAAAATGTAAGCTAGGGTAATTTTAGCACCGCACTGGTTTATGTCTGTTGTTTACACAGTTAAACATTCTGACTGATCCAAAGTTTCTCTCATGGAGGCGGTCCAAGTGTTTTGCTACTTTTTAAATATGCGAGCTGAATTTCAAAGTAAAAGCATCTCCGTGTTTGAGGACGTGCCAGCTCTGAATGAAATGTCTTCTTTCAACTTTTTTGTTTCTCTTTGCAGAAAACTGCCAATGGTGTCCTTCAGTTTTAGCACAGCCATTACTGAACAAACCATTGCTTTCAAACAAGTGAAATAATAGGGAGCAGTGCTTTGGGCTTTGTTTAAATTTTACACTATACACAGTAATTCGGGGGGAATAAATGGCAGTGGACACGGAGCTGGTTGTTATGGGTGTTTTAAGCATGAATTAAGTGTTCATCTATTTATGTCCCACCCTGTGACTTTTTACAGGAAAAAACAACCAACTGTTATTAAAAATTGGCATAATTTGCTGTGTAATTGGAGGCAACACAAAGAAGGACTCTGCGGGGAATAATTTACTGTCACAAACCACCCAGTTTTGGCGCTGTCACACCTGTATAGAATAATGCATGTGTTGAGACCTGTGCAATATGCTGGTGTTAAGGTGAATGGGTAAGTATAGGGCAGCACCTGTTCAGACACGCTCACCTCTGCTCTGTGTTGTAGGTGTCTGTGCAAAGGTAAAACACACAGGAGAGGCCGAATCAAAGCGGAGAGGAGGGTGGAGGATGGCAGAATAAAGACAGGGCTCCTGTCTTGAGTTATTTTTTTGTTCTTGTGTGACGTGAGGAATTCTGTTTGTTGATGGAAATATCTTGACTTCACGAGATATTTCTTTGAGGGAATTAACGCGGCTCCGTTCCATATCTGTAGCGTGTGACAAACCATTGGAGCTGTCATGACCTGCTAAAGAAGACGCTTCTTAAAATAACTGTCCCAGATACCCAAATGCAGTATCCTTGCATGAGTGAAGGCTCTGTGTCAGAGGAGTGCAGCATCTCAACCTCTCAGTGAGGCTTAGCTCGTGATGATGTTGCAGAGTTCTCAACTTTCCACCAAGGATTCGTAAACGTCCTTTAACATCATTATATCACGCAGGTATATGAATCGGATGAGCAACTGTGCACAGCAGGTGAGTATCAGATGTGACTTTGTTAGTTATGACACCTTGAAACTGTTGATGGAAACCACGCAGAGTTTCCATATCATGAACAATTTAGCATTACAAGGTCAGGGGGCTTTTTATTTTAGAGCTGAGCACAGGTATCGCCTGCAGCACATATTTCCAGCTGCTTTCAGGATGATATAGGCCCCTGAAAGTGAGTTCATTGTGTCTTCTCTTACTCCCACATTGCACCATCCTCACACATACACACAGCCACAGCAGATTAGGAGGATGGGAGGATGGTTATGCTCCAGAATGACAACCTTATCACCGAGTCTTCAGCTTACAGGGTCAGTGGGTAACAGTGCCAGGAAAGGCCTCATTCTTTCCCGCCCACCTATGCGTGTCATTTCTTCTGTGATACCGTGGCAAATAAAAATATATGAGACAGGCTTTTAAAAAAAAAAATGACTATGTGAGAAATGCTGTAGCGCTAACTCGAAAACACTTATCTCTAATCTGTCTTCATACGACAATTTTATGATCTTACATTATAATATCACTAAAAAAAACTCATCTGACGCCAGTGTAATGCGCTTCCAATATGACTCCTACTTTTTGACAACGAGCGTGCAGAAAGCTTGCTGAAAGCTCAGTTATTGTGCAAATGAAAATCTGACAGCACGACAAAGCTTTCATGACGATCCATCAAATTTCATCCGCGTGGGGCTGTCACATCAGCCGCAAGTGACACAGCCTGTTCAAAACAAGTGCGGGGAGTAATGGAAAAGGTAAATATTTTGTTGTTAATGGATGGGCTATAATTCAAAATGTCTAAAAATACTTCCACTTGTAACAATACATTTCCGCGCGCTGTTTATAGAGTGGGATAAAAGCCTTACACTTAAATATTTCATGACTGTGGAGCTGGACGATGATCTGCCGTATCTGACTGAAGACACGCACAACTCTTTAAAAACCGTTTCTGGCTGATTTCCAGGGCACTGCATAAGTTTGAGGCATTACAGAAAAGTGCAGAGACATATTGTATGGCAATAATCAATCTTGTATGGATGGATGCGGCTCAATAATGAAATATAAAGGGGAGATTTCAGATATTTAATTTTAGGGCTCCTTAAATTCATGAGCATCAATTCCCATCCTCGTCGCAGCACTAAAGGCTCCCATTTAGACTCCATTAAAAATACATTTTCCCCTATACTCCAGCTGCCAAGGTTATGCAAATGCATGTACTACAGAGCAGTAGTTGGCCAGCTATACAAAGCCAGTGAGCAGTGCAGGCAGCCTCCTTATCTATTAAAACCTGAGGAGGCTGATTGTTTGGTCGACCTAATGTCTCATTTGGATGCACATAGGGGCATCTGAGCGCAATCTAATTTCAACGGGGGGTCCTCCGCTAAAAGCCTGGCGTCAAAGACGTAGCCACGTGGATGCCAATAGAAGACGCTGAGATTGAATTAACGGGTTATAAATGTTTTACTCACATGATTTAAGCCTTTCTCTGCATCCAAACCCCCTCGCACTTTGCACAGAGGAGGCACTCACTGCTTGCTGGACAATACAATTCATCAATGTATGATACAATGTCAGCTCCACAGAATATAAATATCTCTCTCACACACACTGTCTCCCCATGTCTGTCTCCTTCTCTGCCTGCCATCGCCTCTCTCTCTCTCTCTCTCTCTGTGCCTGGTATTCCATCTCCTCACTCTGGGGCAGTAATGAGTGTCTGGTATTCTGCTCTTCAGCATTGAAGCCCTATTCATGCTCAATCTCCTTTACAATGCACTAAAAGGATTACCCAATTAGCTACTATTGGATGCCATTGTGTGTGTGTGTGCTTGAGTGTATGTGTGTGTGTGTGTGTGTGTGTGTGTGTGTGTGTGTGTGTGCGTGTTTGGTCAGTAGATGGATGTGTTGGCAGTGAAAGTGAAAGATAGATGGCTGTCTGTACCCCACACTTCATTCCCAGTTGATGTTGTGCTGGAGGCCACATTACTCATCCCCACAACTCAGCCACAGCGAGTAAGACACACGATAGGGAAGCACGGGCGCGTGTGTGTGTGTGTGTTTGTGTGTGCATGCATGCGTGCGTGTGTGTGACTAGGGCCTTGATGGGCCACAGAGGATGACAGAGAAAGAGACATAGCATTACTTCTCAATAATTCAACGTATCAGCCCATCTTTCTCCGGAAATACACCCGCTGCCGTCTCACGTGAGACGTTTCTCCTTCTCCTCGCTTTAATTTGCGATGTTCATTCTCACCCCGTCATGCCCGGGATGATGGGAAATGACTGCTTCATCACATGTGAATCATCGGTTACTTTGTGAGAACCACAGATCGATTCAGGTTATCTAATGCGTTACATCACACTGGGAGCAACATGTTCGACGTGTTTTTAGAGGATCGAACAGCATAATAAGGACTGATTTAGACTGACATTTCCTGCGGGATTAAAAGAACAGACTTTTTGATCGTCTTAATTTTAGTTACTTCGCGGATTGGCTTTGAAACAGCATTAATGCATGCAAATCTTTGGACAGACTTCTGCCTTTCAAAGTTCTGTCTTTATCTTTTAAATATTAACAATTCCTCTGGAGAAGTTAAAACCAGTATTTCCTGTGAAGTCACAGTCTGATATAGCTAATGTTGACTCACATGTTGATGAGCCAACATGGTTGCTGTGTAATTGATAACATCAGTTTGGTAGCTTGATGCATTTGAAAGGTCTCTCTTCAGTAGTCGACTCCCAGCACAGGCCTTTGATGTCAGACTTCCCCTCCAGCACTCGAACACACCACACCAGAGGCCTAAACAAACTGCTTTTCAAGTCTACAAGACGCTCTGCTGACATATGTTAGAAGTGGCTGCCTCCAAAATATGTATGACAATCAAATTAGAAATTTCAAGACATAAATAAAAAATAAGGCTTTTTTTTTGGAAAAGGTATGTGAGTACTGCTCGAGGGGGAATTTCACTTTCTTTTTTACACATCTGTTTACTCATCTGACTCTGTGGGACACTCTGTGGCACTGCGGTCCTGGTGAGGGTTATCTTTGGCTCCGAGACTTTGAATTTTTTATGGAAATCCTGCGAGCATTGAGTTTGAAAAGACACAAGCTTGGAGGGCTTAAAAAAAGGATGCAGTAGAGTTGTATTATGGACTTAGATATGCGCTTCAGCCATATAAGAGACTGAACATCAGGACGCCTCTGCATCTGCTGCTTCAATTTTGGCCATTGGCAGGATTCCCCACACAAGTCATCCAGCTTAATATTAAAGATACGATGTGTAACATTTCTGCATTCAAATGTCTAAAATCGACTTGGATCTGTAAATATTTTGTTGAGTGCTGTATCCCAATATTTCCCTCAATGTTAAAACCCAGAGAACTCTAAAACAGCGCATTTCATTTGGTCTCCTGTCATTATGAATTCCAGGGAAACATCATGAATAAGGAGCAATATGATGTTTCGAGAAGAAATGCAAACTCTGGATTTTAATATTTAGAAAATGATTGAGGTACTAATACAAATTCAGATTTTTTTAATTTTTTTTTTCCAAAACTGAATAAACAAGCTTTTCACAGAGGCAAATAAGGTCCCTGGAAAACGGTTTGAAGTTAGAAAGGTGGCAGGGTCTGCCACATATGAACAAAGTAAAACGGTATGAAATTGTTTTGTCCTTTAAGGTTAGTTTGTTTATTCAGTCATTAAAATAAAGATAGTTTGTTTATTTAATGTGTTTACACATAGAGTATCAGACGATGATGATCTTTGTCTTCAACATTTTTCTCCCAAAACTACATAGTGCGCCTTTAATATGTATTACCTCATCTGTGAACATACCTGCCATAGCAACTTCTGTTAGATTTTCATCAGCAATGGTGGTTGTTTAACACTGAAGACAACAACACCCAGGATTACACACTACTTAAAATCATCAAACTAGTCTTTTATCAACTCTGTTAAGGAGGTTCTGTTGATTCCCCATGTTGGTTAGTTGGTTGGTTTGTACGCAGTGTTACAAAAAAACTGCTGAACAGATTTTTACGAAAGTTAAATGGAAGATGGGTCTCAGCCCAGAATAGACCTCATTAAATTTTGGTGCCGATCCGGATAAAGGGATGGATTCAGTAAATCCAAGACAATGCAAGGGTTTTGTTTTTTTTTTACATTTTTGTTAATTTCGCAGGGAATAATGCATGGATCTTGAAGATACAAATCAGGCGTATTTAGGTGGCTGGTATCTATGGATGAGTAATATTTGATGCAGATACAAATACAAATCCGGATCTAGCAGATTTAAATATGATTCATTTGATATTGGATTAGGCCTGATTTATTTAAAGGGGATATCCGTGTTTGGCAGAGATGTGATTGAGAGACCTCTAGCGGCAGACATTACATACTGTGCATTTAAGTGGCAGTAATTCAATTTTATACTACAAAGAATTTACTTTAAATTGGGTAAAATATGCAAAAATAATAAAGTCACTGAATAATTATCCTTTTTTCAAAAGTTTTAAAAGTATGTTACAGACGGAAAGTGTCTCAGCCTCAAAATGAAGGGTGGCTGTGTGTAAAAGTCTGAGGAGCTTAAGACGGCACACATAAACAGAAGAACAATAAGCTTTCTGAGAATGACCTAAAAAAACAGACACACTGAACTAGATAGATTACACATGCATCTGTTAGAAATTACCATATAGACAGTGAGAATTAAAAGTGATGCCATCTGGCACCGTGGCAGCGTGGAGGTACAGTGAGAACAGCGCAGAGTTTCATGGTCATTGTGACACAGGTATAAATCCTGGACCTTTGTAGCACACTGCTGCCTTCCACTGGCTGTGGTAATGGATTGGCTATGCTCTCGGAGTGTGTATCTGCTTGTGTGTGTGTGTGTGTGTGTGTGTGTGTGTGTGTGTGTGTGTGTGTGTGTGTGTGTGTGTGTGCGTGCGTGCGTTTCGGGGAGATGGGGGTTAGACAGGTCAGCTAGGGCTCGAAAGCTAGGACGACACCCTGCCCACCCTGCCCACACACACACACACACACAGAGCCCCCTTCCTACACAGAGACAGACACACAAGTGCACGGAAACCTTTTGTGCAGACACAGAAAGACATGCAGCCAATCAGATAAAAGATTAGATGAATGCATGCATCCAGACACACACACATTCACACCCTCTCGTCCCATCTCACCAAAGGTCTTAAATCACACTGTCCACTCAGAAGCCGCGAGGTCAGACCATTTGTACCGCTTTTTAAAATGTTCCAATGATTGGAGTAATAAAAAGATTTCCAAATCACTTTAATATTTGCATGAAATGGAAGTGAAATTGACCAATTCTCTCCATCAACTGAGTGGGAACATAAAAGTGAGAAGGCATGGATCATTGTCCAGACAAACAGGCTTGCTTGGGGGGCTGAAGGGGACTAATCGAGGAACAATGGTAGTCAGGCTGAAAGGATGAGTGAGCAGTGCTGCTGAAAAAGAGGACAGCAGATCTACAGAGATACTCTATATTATTTTATTACTGGGGGAAAACCTTAACACTTTTCATGGTTAAAGAAAAAAAAAAAGCTTTCACACGGGATGATGTAATATGATGTAAGCTGTGGCGCAAACCTGTCTTCACATGTTGAAAGATAGTTTATAGGGTCGTGTCACTTCTTCTTCTTATTGTTTGGCTCTAACAAACTAATGTCTCCATTGATTTTTGTGTGATGATATCAGTGAATCAGTCGTGTTCTGTAAAAAAGAGGTAACGCTGTCAGTTTTGTTTACATCAGGAGAACGAATCCCTTTGCTTGTGACAAAAATGGAGCGTAAGATTTACACTTGTTTTGTCAGTGGCAGAGCTGAGGGGCCATATCTTTTCTGTTGTTGTTGTTTGTTCATTTGGAACACAGCACCTTGTATATTTTCCTGTCGTGATTTGTGATTGTATTTCATCCACAAGGTGTTTTGTCAACAGTGTGTACTCTGTGGGATGCTGAACGCTCCACTGCCTCAGACAGGCTTGCACTCCTGAAATGTGAAAGTGTGCATTGTTTGTGTGGATGTGCAAAGGTGTGTGTGTGTGAGAGAGAGGGAGTCTGTCTGTGTGTGTGTGTGTGTGTGTGTGTGTGTGTGTGTGTGTGTGTGTGTGTGTGTGTGTGTGTGTGTGTGTGTGTGTGTGTATGTCTGAACAAACAGCATAAAGGCGGGATGGTGGTAAATCACTATAAAACTGAGGCTCTCCAGCACTCTCATTGTGAGGACTAGTCATTTATTTAACACTCAAATATGGTCCTGGGCTGTTTGGGGAGAATACATCAACCGGCACACGGGAGTCCACACAAAGAGCGGCACACTTCAACAGACAAAGAGCGAAAAGAGAGAGGCCAAGCGCCTTTTTTTCTCCTTCAGATGAAGTGTTGTTTGTTCAGGGTGGGTGCAGGGCACCGAGTGGGACGGGTGGATGGAGGGAGGGAATGATGGGAGGAGGCGAGGGTGGGGGTGGGGGGGTTGAATGGTTATTACACTGTGAATCGATGCACAAGCGCAGGGTGTCAGTGGGTGATAGTGGGGAGAGGAGGGGGGTACACGGGGGGGGTGTAAAAGATCTTTTGTGAAGGCTGGGAGTTAATCACTTGAGCGGCACACGCCAGTTCTATGGGAGCACATGTTGTACACTGGCTCCCTTGGGGAGGGCGGGAGGTCCTGAAACACACACACAAAGACAAACACACACACACACACACACACACACACACACACACACATCACACACACGGCTGAATTTACATGTCAGTTATAATGCAAAGCTGGGTACAGGCCGACTAGAAAAGCAGAAGACCCACCCCCTTCACAGAATAGTTAGCAGACCCTTCTGGCCGCGCTGATAGTGAGAGTTTGCATTTGCTGCCGGTTGACTGACACACACACACGCAGACACGTACACTCACATGTCTGTGCGTTCAGTTTCACCAGGACTGGATAGATGACTCTGCAGAGGCCTTGCTAGAGATGGATGCTTAGTTTGACCTGGCAGTAAGTAAAATCTATTGTTTCATTACTTCAGTCCCATGTCAGGGAGAGGATGCTAATATCTGAGAGTGATAGTGAAGGCTGGAGTTGAGATTTAGCGCTAGCACAGTAGAATAGAGGCAGTCACAGTCATGTCAGAGACTGTTTACGTCAGTGGCACAGTGGGCTGCTTTGCCTTGTAGCGCTGCAGGTGCACACCAAACCATTATACAACGTTTTCACTGGCTGTTTACTTTGCAGAATATATGCTGAATTCCATCCTGAACCAGACAGAAAATCAAAACTGAGACTGTTCAGTGTGATTGTTTAACAATTAGAAAGCTCCTTGCAGTTTAGTAATATCTTTCCCTTCCATTCAGACTATGACTGTCAGCTTTTCATTCTTTGAAGGCAACCACTTACACTTTCCTTCGTCCGTCTGTATGCACGCTGCTCTGTCTCACTTGCTGTCTGTCTGTGATGCTCCTATTATTATTGTAATTGTGAGATATCTATTTTGTATATGTCTCATCTAGCTTATCATTGTTTGCTGGACAATGAAAAGTGACAGCCTCGATCAGCACTCCTGTCTTCATTCAGCATTTTGCTCTCCAAGCATGCCTATTAAACACCTTGGGAAAGTGACAGTGACAGTTATGTGTATCCTCACAAACACAACCATTTGAACAAATAATTATGGATTTGCCGAGAGCCAAATGTATTACTAATAAGTGATTTACACCAGGCCATTAGTCACATGCTCTGTTGGTGGGGCCATTACAGAGCGCTTAAATGATGAGGACCAGGTGGTTAGGGGAGCTTGCAGGCCTGATCAGTTGGTATAGAGCCCATTGCTGCTAAGTCACCACTGAGGGGACTTTTCCCCTGTGGCTCAGAGATCATGACTAGCAGCATCTGGGGTCTGTTTTTTTTTTTTTTTAAAAAGGGAGGAAGACGGAGAGAAAATGGAGAGCATTACCAGTGCCTCTGTATATAAATGTCCTTATATTTTAAATTTGTCAGTTAAAAACACAAATTTGAGCTCAGCGTGCTTAATCCAATCTGTATTTCATAATTCCAGCCAATCACATTATTACAACTTGATATTTCTGTGTGGTCTGTCTTTACTCTGCTCAAGTACAATAACAAATGCACAATGGTTGTATAGTGTTCTTCAGAAGGCAACATCAGTCAAGTGTTGTGCAGGTAGTAAGAAGCCTAATTGCCAGTTTGCTGAGAGGAAGGGCACCCAAAGGGTTGTTTGTCAAATTCAACGGTCGAGCCATAAATCCAGACACACAAAGCCAGGCAGGGAGCCAAGACGGACATTTTTTCACTTTGTTTGTCTTGCAAATGCTAACACACCTGCTTCAGCAGTACAAGCCTGGACTGACCAGGAAACAATAAAATAAATGACACCAAAAAAATGATAAGCATCGAAGGAAACTATGACCATTATCCTTTTATAAAACATTTTTAAAAAATCTTCTGCTCAAGGATCAGCTTTGTTTAATGTGAATTATCCCTTTCTTGTGTTGCAGATAAAGCCACTGACAGTCCTTCTGTGTGGTCATGAGTTGTGTCCTCCCTTCACTTCTGTGTAACTTGACTGTCTGGACTTCAGCCCCACCCTCAGCTCACCTATGCCTGCAGGACCATGGGTAGTGTGAGCAGCCTCATCAACAGCGGCAACAGCCTCAACAGCAACCACTGCAAAGCGTCTGACTACAGGTCGAACAAGGGAACTAATCATCATAGGAAGAGTGGAGGTTGCAGCCTTGACGGGCTACTTAAGTGCAGCTTCACTCAGTGCTCCTCGACCACCACTCATTCCTCTAAAGGCCTGACCCACTCCCGGTCGGGACGGAGCGAAGATTTTTTTTACATCAAAGTAAGATCATGTGCCGTCAGATGACACACCAACCATATATTAAACCGTACTTACAAAATCAAAAAAAGTATAAAACGTTTAACCTGTTCGATATTAGGTGAGCCATAAACCGAGGTCGGCGCACCACAGAGGAGGACCTATGGAAGACCATGCAGGTGGAAAGAAGAGAGATGGAGAGTCAGATGGACGACTGCAACCAAAACTGCTGCTCATGTCGGGGAAAATGACAGAGAGGGTGAGCAAAATGCCCACTACTTCTTCTCTCATGCTTTTACCAAAATAATGTGATTAGATTTTAAAGGAGCAGTTTCACATTATTGGGGAAATATTTGTATCTTCTTTCGAGCTAGGTGAGAAGATGAATGGCAAACTCTGTCCATGTGGTAAATACCGTGTGTGTTGCTGTAGCAAGCACATGGTTTGCTAAGCTCAGCATAAAGACTGGAAACACAGAGACAACCGACCAAATTTGCCTTTCAGCAACTCAGAAGCTCAACAACTACTCTGTCAAATTAAACGTTGACTTTACTTTGACAAGTCAGGAAACCAATTTCCTCACAATTACCAAGTAAAGTAGACTATTAAATTGAAGTTGTTTGGGCTAAAAAGCTTTCACAACTTATCATTGTTAGTCTACTGGGTAATTCTGAGGTAACTGGTTTCTTTGGTAATCACTAAAGTCACTTTGTCTAATTTTACAGTTTAACATGTTATATATCATTGTTTTTGTACTTCGCTAGCCAAGTTTTTTTTTAAGAGGATGTGCAGTTAACAGGAAACAGCCGAGACTCCATGTTCTGGTCTTCTGTACTTTAAGGGTGTTGGTATCTGACAATATGATCTTGAATTTAAAAAATCAAGGAAACTGATTTTCTCAAAATTACTAAGTAAAGTAGACTATTAATTTAAGTTGTATAAACTGAAACAGCAACAATTTAAAATTGTTAGTCTACTTTACTTGGTTATTTTGAGGTAATCAGTTCGCTGACTATTTTAAGTAAGTTCTAGTGTAGTTACATTTTGCTACCGTTGGACAGAACCACCTGTCCAGGTTGTAGGTTGTGCTTAACGCTAGCACTTTATTTATTAGGACCTCAATTAACAGACCTCAATTAAAGCTCATATTTGTAAAAGTAAAAAGCAGATTTTTGAAACTGATGCTTTGGGATGGTGATCGACCCAAAGTGTCAGTTTCTGACAAATTCAGAATGAGACTCAAAATCTACTTTTCTTATAGGACCTTTAAAAGGACCGCGGGTGCTGATGGACAGCAAAGCATTTGTTCTCAATTGTTAGATGACATTTCTTAGTGCAAGTTATGTACAGGTATGTAATGCTGTGTGTAAAAAAAGTGATGATGTTGCTTTTACAAATTCTCATTTTAAAAGGCACCGGGGACAAAACTGAAAAAAGCTATGACGACTTGTTCCCGGTGTAAATGACAGTATGTGCAGACGTGAATGGCATAAATCTTCCTCTTGGCAAGAAAGTGAATCAACTTAAGAATTTCATTCAAGAATATAGATTCAAATATTAACTTGAGATTTGATGTCGATTATCATAGCCTATGGCCTTCCTTGTCGGGAGCCGTTACTATGATATTCATACAACCATTAAGAGGATAGAATTATACCGCGTAACTGCAACAGACTTTGGAGAAGCTCACAGCATAGTTGAGGATAAAACATGCACAGCAGGTCGTCTAATTGGTAGCAGCTATTCCTCATAACCTGTGCTGAACCTTCTCCATCTTATTAATCATCCCCTCCCAGATTAATGACTTAAGAATGCCTTGATCTTCTCAGAGAAGTCATTTCATCGCCAAGAATACGTAGGCAAACTGAGTCCCCTTCAATAGGTCTTTATTCCTCAGGGGCAAGACGGGGGGGAGAGGAGAGGAATAGGAAGCAGCTTTAAAAGAGACAGAACGGAGAATAAGAGAGAAAAGAGAGGGAGGGCCGTAGAGAGTTTGAGGGATAGAAAGAGAGAGAGAGAGAGAGAAAAAAAAACGAGCAACGGCATCCCAGTCATGAAGTCAGTGAGAAGGAATGCTGAGCTCACAAGCTTTACCTCTTACACTTCAGCAGCAGCTCATATTATTAATATCACAGAGAAGGGCTATTCATCTTCTCTCAGACAGCACACGGGGGAGAGATGTGGGATGCAGAGGGGAGGAGAGGAGGACAGAGCCGAGGGGAGGTACAGCTCGTGTCGCTCTTGGACAGCACGGATGGGGCATGTGGAGTATAAGTTCATCTATGAAATGAGTTTTGTCTTCTATGACAGTCAAGCGAATTTTACTTGCAACTACTGCTGTGTGGTGTTTAATGCTGCCAGCTAGAGATGCTCTTCCGCGCGCTTCAGTGCTTCTGTTTCTAATATGAGAAGACATGATTGGAAAAAATCCATCCCTTTTCATTTTTACAGACGTGACAATAGTTATCTCTGTGAAAGTCAGTCATCGTGATCTTGCAAGTTTCTGAATGCCACCCATCCTCGGCTCTCGGTGCTCTCCGCAACGGTACGAGAGGGCTCGCTTTTTTGCCATGCTGTCAGCTGCGATGAGCCAGTGAATATAAAAACAAAAGTAGGGAAGAGCACCCCTGACTGTGTGTCATTTCACTCTTCTAGACCTCTGCTGAGAAGTCATTGGTCCGTTCCACTGCCTTCAAGCCTGTGATTCCCAGGAGTACGTCGTCCGCAGAGACAGGCCACAACAGCCTGGACCACATTCTTTGTCCTCTGAAAAAAGCCAGGAGTCCAGAAAATCAACACAAGCAAGACACCTTCTCAGGTCTTTATGTAATATTGATACACTCCTATCATGAAATGGGATTTTTCTGGTTGAAGGACAAATTCTAATAAAATAAAATGTCTTTTTTTTTTTTTTTTTGCCTTTCAGGGACTTTCTCAGACTCCGGACGTAACTCCATGTCTAGCCTGCCCACCCACAGCACCAGCGGCAGCCTAAGTGCTTCCACCGGCCCTGTCACTCACAGCGATGGCAGCTCAGCTCCCGCAAACGGCCTCAGCAAGGGAGTACAACCCAATTTCCCTCCATGGGTCAGCGGGAACAGCGCTAACCTTGACTGTAGCTACAGGGCCGGTTTAAACAGCGGGGGGTCGACATCTAAGGGAAATGGGGATGCGAGCTCCCCACTCTCTGCAGACGAGCCAAGCGCTCTCTCTGAAACTTCAGGTGGGATTCGCTCCCCGATTACTACAGATGAGTCACTGATTGAACGTTTGGAACAAAGGCTGCTCGAGAGAGAGACTGAGCTGCACGAGCTACAGGTACCAAGTTGTTGCTTCACAATCAACAGGCACCTCTCTTCTGTCGTAAACTGTACAAGACAAATTCTAACTGAGATGTTTTCACCCTTACCACAGGTGAGTTTTGAGGAGAAGGAAGAAGACACCTGCCAGCTGTTTGATGAAAGACAACAATATTGTGCAGAGGAGATGGAGGGGCTCAAGCAGCGATGCTCCACAAAGCTACGGCAAGTGTCGCAAATGGCTGCAAGAACCCATCAAGCTCTTCAGCTGCAGGTCAGGCAGCTTCAGGTCAGTCCCTACCAATTCATTCATAATCCTCCCTACAACCTTTCTCCCTTTTCCAGTGAATCCACTGAGATACAAAAAGTAGTTAGAGTATTAGCAGATGCATTTAAAATCTTACTTTGCACACAAGCGCGGCTGAGTGAAATGAGAAATCCACTTTTGTGCAGGCAGAGAAAGAGAGACTCCTGGAGGATGTCTCAAAGCTAACCCGGGAGAAGGGTCTCGTCGAGCTCAGGCTGAGGTCGTATGAGACGGAAAACACGCAGCTGGCTCCGACACTTGAGGAAACTCAGTGGGAGGTGAGTCATGAGTCATTTATGTGAGATATCAGTAAGGTTGGAAACCTTGTAGTACACAGCACAAACTGGTACAACCTTGATGACTGCTGCTGAAGTGTGGGCACATCAAGTTTATTCATCCCTACAGGAAAAATCTGCCATTTTGCACCATATTTAAGATTCAGAGATCCGTCAAAAGAGCCAGGGGTACAGACGTGTTTTACATTTTTCTCAATAACTGATAGTGTTGCCTTCGCAACATCAGGGACATTACGTACTTAATCTTTAATCAAACAACTCCCTTGCTTTATTATGAGCTCTTGAACCTGTGTGGGTGTAGTGTCCCTAGTTGCACACTTGATTTCCAAAGAATTATGAGATGAACTAACTGTTTTTTTCTTTCTATAAAGATTGAGTCAAATGATTTTGACTAATGAGAAAGGTGTGACTCGTGATGTGATGAACCCACACAGAAAATATTTCCAACTATGTGGTTCTTTTCAAGAAGGCCTCAGCAAACAAGCTCTGATAAACAGACTGTAGGGTACTTGGCCAACATGACACCACGTACAACAACCCAGACACCGTTACGCTTCAGGAAACCTAAGATATTTCACAGCTTTACGTTTATTCAGGTACCATTTTCCATTTATGTTGCAGCAGTGCTGTGCTTATGGTCTAACTAGGTTAAAGCACAAAAGGGGAAGATCATTTCTTGGCTTAAAATACCTATTATTTCACCAAACACGGCTGAAGATGTGCTGGCTTCTTGTAAAAAATCTCATTTTTTTACAAGCCATAAACACCACTGGAGATTGTCCTGAGGTCCCGATCTGACAGTCAGGTAATAAACATGTAAAGTCAATTTTAGTTTTGTATAAATTAAAGTATGTATATGTAGGCCTATGACACATTCGAAACAAACCACATCAAGGGTTTGCACAAACGTTTGCTGAAAGCATTTTATCTATGCGACTAGGCTGCTGCGACTAGCTGGTAAACACAGTGGAACATTTAGCTCTTCAAGGGTCAGAAGTGTCCCCGTGTTGGTGGAGAACAAAACAGGGTGAAAAGGAGAGTGACTATTAGACTTGCAGGGTTGCCAGAAACAGGACTTCAAATAAATGCTAATGTTGCACCATGTTTGTCAGATGAAAACAGGCAACTGTTTGCAAGGATTGCCAAAACACAACTGTAAATGCTGATAATATATTAATGTTTTGTTATCAGACGGTTTGCGGGTTTATCTGATGAGGACGTATTGGTCTTGTTGCATTATGATTCATGTTCCAGGATTATCATTGCAACTGAGCAAAGGTAACAATGTCAACAGATGAAGCAGGTTGTGACTGATGGTTGGGTTCAGAACAGGACTTTCACCCAGTAGGTTTTGATTTGTCTCCTGTGTGGAACTAGTTATAGTGTTGAATTATTCTTTCAGTTTTCTGTCATTAGGGTTAGGGTTAGGTATGGAGAAAAAGAGATGGCTTTATAAAGAGGGGGAGTCCAGTGACTCTCACCGCTGCGCGGGCGCATGGAGTTTTCTTTTTTCAAACACAATAAGAACTCACAGTAAAGAAAAACAATACATACATATTTTTTGGGTTTGCAGGGGGCCAGAATACCATCGTTGGCAGACTGGGCTCCCTTGTTTTGACCATCCGCAACATCATGTCTCCGGTCTGCATTCCCCAGTTCAGAGTATCTAGGGTTAGGGTTAGAATAGTCTGGCATGAGATGAAAATGTAGTAAAGTAGCGTTTTCCATGCCTACTACTGCCATATGATCTGTGTTCACAAAGTAAACTGAATAGTTTCCCAGCCACCTTCTATGTGCTCTCATTACAGGAAATGTACCAAATCCATAATTGTAAAGATGCTCAGAGAGAAATATATCATAATCCTTCTGGAAAGTCTTTCTCTGTCAGCGAGGGGTACAAAACACACTCAGTGTACTCTGACGGTTTCATCTTCATATTTGTCTCCGTCCAAATGTAGGTGTGCCAGAAGACAGGGGAGATCTCGCTGTTGAAGCAGCAGCTGAGAGACTGCCAGGCGGACGTCAGCCACAAGCTAAATGAAATCGTCAGCCTCAGGGCTTCGCTGAGGGAAAACACGGCAAAGATGGAGACTCTCGAGAAGCAGAATAAAGACCATGAGGATAAACTTCACTCTCGCACCATCGAGGTTGAGGTTAGTCTGTCGATGATTCAGCGGCATATAAATAAGGACATACAGCCATAATGCCCACACAGTACTTAATTAAAGCACTTCTTGTTAGGAAGGATATCTGCCATTATGTGCTACACTGAACTGTGACCCTCAGACTGTTTTAAGTGTCTATGTTTTAGCAGCAGCCTTAACAAGAGAACTTGTGACACTTCATATGAGTAGAACTGTTACATCAGTCAGAATAGTCTTAATTGCTACCTGTGTCTGAATATTTGACATTTTTTTAATACAGGTCTGCCAAAACGAGCTCCAGCGCAAGAAGAATGAGGCTGATTTACTCAGAGAGAAAGTGGGCAAACTTGAGATGGACATTCAGGGAATGAAACACGATCTGGCCATGGCCAAAGAGCAGAGGCTGCAGCACAGTTTGCAACGTGAGGTCCATGCCCAGACACAGGCCTTGGAGAGATTAATCCAAGGCTCAGACTCCCCCGCTCTGGGCCAGGGGGAGGAAAGCAGTGGACATGTCTCCACAGAATCACTCCAGAGAGACGTGGAGAGACTGAAGCAGCAGCTCAGGGAGGAGAAGGAGGCACAGGAGAGGCTGGCCAACAGCTTTGAGCAGGAGAGGCAAACATGGAACAAGGAGAAAGGCAGGGTCATCAAGTACCAGAAGCAGCTCCAGATCAACTACCTGCAGATGCACAAGAAGAACCAGGACCTGGAGAGGATCCTAAAGGAGCTCACCGCCGAAATGGAGAGCCGGACGGAGCTCGGCATGGACATCAACTACGGCTCAGGGTTACAAACATATGAAGACGTTATTGCCACCGAGATTTGACCGGAGCGGTCACACACATTCAGTGAAAGCGAACCGTACACTTGACTGTTTGTTCACCACAGATATTTATTACACCTGGAGATAAGTCACTGCTGACTAGTATTTTACAAGGGTTATTTAATAGAATGTGCATACGGTTATACTGTGTACTTTCTGTCTAGGGCACAACAAACAATAAAGTTCTAGCTTTTTGTGATGACGCTGATAGTTCTTGTTCGAAAGTAAATGCTAAATCATTAAATGTTCAAATGAGAATATATTTTTTTTTTTCTACCACGCTGTCAAAGCGAAGAACACAAATTGTTGAAATCATGTACAATTTTGCAGTTTAAACACCATTTAAGTGACACAGATGAGACAGTGGCTGATTTATCTGTCTCATGATTAATGTGCGATGGTGACACTTGATAAGCACGATCGCGGCCCCACATCTGTCTTTTCCAGCATGAACAATGGCAGTGATGTATCACCTATTGTGAGTCTGGGTTCCTGAACCTTAATTTAGTTTGCCTCGTGAATCCACATATACGCTCCCACACAATCCATTCTTGTGCTGTTTGTGCATGGAAAAGAGTTATTGCAAAACAATACACAGGTCTCAGGATGTGAATATTGGCAAACAGGGTGTTTTGCACTTCAAAATAAATGTTAGAATATTTTTAGCTGTAATGCATCTGCATCCTTTGAGGTCCTATTTGTAAAAAAAGTGAATTTTTGACTTTCATTCCCAACTCGTCAAGTACTGACACTTTGGAGGGGTGTCTGACCCGTCCTACAATCCCAAAGCACCAGTATTTGACAAGTTGGGAATGACATTCAAAAATCATCTTTTCTTACAAATAAGACCTTTAAATTCATTTCACCAGTGAGAATCTAAGTCAATATGCAACCACACAAGACTAAACCTAATATATTTTATTATATAACCTCTGCTTGTTTTTCTGGATCTTGTGAAATTCAAACTTTGTATTATTAAAAATATTTCAGTGATCAGTGAATTCATCTTGCAAGGCAGAGCACTTGCATGTCTCAATTCAGGTGTCATGTTAAAAGGAAACTACGCTAATTTTACACATTTAAAGTGTGTTTACATGTTTTGGGAGGGTAAAACTACGGCAGTACACATGTGAAAAATTTAGTAAAAAGCCTTTTGTGCTTCCAGAGAAAGCTGCATGTGATCTGATAAATTCCCTCCAGTGATTTCACTCATTGCTAGGTTGCATTGAGGGTATTGTAGGCTCCAGGTTTTGGAAAAAGAAGAACAACATGTTAAATTAAAGGTGATATCTCTGGTTCTGCTGTATCAGTTTTGCTTATTTGTTTTTAAACTGTCCATAATGAGTCCAACAGTGTTAAAGAAGTGCAATGTGAGACCAGTAAATTGCTTTTCAAAGCCTGTTGCCGCCATTAACCACAATGCTTGCTGGAGGCAATTTATCAGATTACATGCAGCTTCCTTTGGAGGTTTCATACAACTTTTTTCACATATGCAGTAGGTCTCCCAAGACCTGTTAACACAATAAATGTATAACATCGGTGTGGTTGCCCTTTAAGTCCTAAATGCGCTCATACAATTGCAACCAATCCACTCAACAGATAATGTTTAGTTTTTTTTTTCTATATGAACACAAACTTCCAATGGGTTAATTGTAGTTCAGGGTGACTGTGTTGATGAGCTCTAATTGTTGTAATCTAATTGTCTAACTTAATTTTCCATGGCTCCGTCTACAAACTTAAAGAAGAGATAATGAACAGTCTGAATCGGTGGAGAGTGCCACTGCATTGTCTAAGGGTGCAGAAACCGGAACTTTGTTAAGGCAAACCTTCCGCCTGAGCCATGCAGGAAGAGAAACACTATTTCAATGTGTTGTGTTAATTCCCAGTATAGAAATGCGCGTAGCACTGTATACACTGCAGAACACAGCTGACAGATACACCAAGGGCAAATGCAAATGTTGGGATTCACTTTGTGCTCTGTGTGTGTTTAGAGAGAAAAAGATAGATTAAAGGACCGGACGGAATACAATAAAGGCAAGTATTCTAAGAGAAAAACAAAGGGAAAAAACAGTGATCTCCCTGTAATGTCTATCTCTGTCCCTGCATTGTTCATCTAACTTTGTGAGAGTAAGCTGGCACTGCTCCACTTGGAGACAAACACTCCTTCCTAGCAGCAGCTCCGGCCATTTGGCTCTACTATTTTGGAGCTATTCCGCTTCCCACAAGGGCAAAGTAATTTGTGAAGTAAAAGTTTAACTACTTCACCCACTCAATACTCAGAGGCTCACATAGACTACCAGGCAGATATATATGCACAGAATGTGCTGGTCAGGAGTGTGTGGCAATCTCCGTATAATGAGGCTTCTCGAGATTACTCGGCAAGCCACCATTACTTTACATTACATTACCACAGAGTGTCAGGACAGATTTGGGTGCAGACAGACTAAGAGGAAATCTAAGGTGAGGTGTTGGAAGCAGTGGCACTCCAACTGAAGTGAGAGATAAGTGTGTTGCAGCCCTTATTTTAGGGTTTAGCACAGAAAACAAGGATGCAGCGCTGGGACTGTTGATAATGCAGCTACGGGGGCTGTTGCAAATTTCTAGGGACTACATCTACAAAATCAAATGTAGAGCAACTTGCACAAGGCCTCTGCGAAACAGCCGGTATTAGAATTGGAAATAAGTTTCAGCAAACAAGCTCAGGTGCAAACACAGGTGATTTAAAAAGCAGGAAATGTTTGTCATTTGTGCATCAGTGCTCATTCGAAACACCTTTGCTAATTTACATTTGCTGTTGACTGAAAGTGTTGACTGTTTATCTCTGAAAGTGAATCTCAACAAACAGACTTGTTTACTGGTGTTTTTTCGTCAGAAGCAGATTCAACCGTGTTCACGTTGAAAGGTATATTAGGTGAATGCTTTTGATGAAGTACACCACACCACCGTGGACACAACACTGCAGCTGTAGACATGTGCGATGTTGAAAAGCTTGTCAAACAACACTTACTATTCATTACATAACTTCAAAAGATTTGGAAATAAATATGAATGCCGTTGATATATATTCAAAGCTGTCAACTGCACTCTTTGTCAATCCCTCATTATCATTCCCCATTCCTCTTGGGCTTAAATAATGAGAAGATTGTTTTCCTCAGCCGTCTAATCGTCTAATTTCGGCCATTACAGCGTTTCCTTCCTCGCGCAGAGGCTCTTTCCAGCTCAGAGTCTGTCATAACTAAGCTGATTGGACCAAATCAAAACTGAAATCAAATTAAGGCCCATTGTCAATGTGTGTGGTTCCGTCACCAACATGAAAGGAGGACCACACCGAGGAGATAACGCAAAATTCAAAGTCGCTGGTTTGACATGAAAGAAAATAACAGAGCCGGGTGGTTGATGGGATTCCTTCCTCAAAATAACAATCTAAGAATCATCACCTACACACATTTGATTGTATGCGATAAATAAAGATGTTCTAATCTGCTTTATGAAAGAAATAAACAGCAATTTCAGGCAGAATAGTTTTAAAAATTGATTTTAAAGTCACGTTCTTTTTTTCATAAAATCGACCATTTTCAATTATAGCCAGTTTTTTAGGAAGATTATGATACGCATCTTTTTGAATGGACTCAGCTGAACATACAGAGTTTTGGTCCGGCAGATGTCTCTGGGTTGACTGGACAGCAGTTAGGCAGCCGTCAGAAGACACTGGGCGATATTTTAACCCTGTCCTGCAGTGACATGATAATAATGCACTCATATCCTGCTGTGATTCTTCTGATCGGCTGACAGTCAAGCACAAAAGAGCCTGAATTCATTAGTAATGGTGAGGCGCGTTTGCAGACCTGTTCGACATACAAAAAGGGGATCTCTGCTTAAATATTCGCAGCATACAAATGTAATAAATTCACTTTTTGAACTGTTGTGGACAAAAAAAAAATTGTACTCCTATGGATGCGAGTTTCATTTTACGGCCCGACCCTCACCTCGAACATTATAATAAATATTCCATACCGGTAAATAATAGATGAGTCAATAACACTGTATCAGTTTCTACCTCACCCTCATTACTCATTACACTCACATACTCAAATGTGCTATATCCCGGCCATACCCCTAAGCAATTAGTTACTCTAAAATATCAGGGGGCTAGTTATTCAGGAATGTATTTCATATTTTTATTGGTTCATTCGGAGCCCGGCATGCAGACCAGGCTATGGCAAGCACAGCCTCAGCAAATCCCCATGCTCCTCCACAGTCAGCAAAGTAATTGAGGAGGGAGTCCCAAAGGGTCCTTGCACACTGCTGAACACTTTGCTACCGACAAGTTGAAATGGCAACGGAGGTAGATAGGAGTCAGTGTTAGTGCGGTACAGGGGATTGCTTGAAAACTTTGTGTGAACAGGCCCGCAGTCTTTAGAGACTCGCTGGTTGGCTGGGAAACCATCTGCCTCCCCAACCCCCCAGCTGCATCGCCCATGGTTCCTCATTTCTATGGGGATGGACATCTCTGCTCATTGTGTGAGGGTGTGTGGGTGTGTGGGTGTGTGCGTGTGTGTGGGGGGGGGGGTTCCTGTACGGAGGCCAATTTAAGACCCCACTGCTCAAAATTAGTTAATTAACTCTATCTCTCACACAGAGAAATTTCCTTTGTAAGTAATTCTACCATTCATCACAATCCAACTGTTTTATTCTTAAGCTCTGCCAACTATCAGCTTTTGAAATTAGCAGGAACCGTTGAATGTGGGATAAATCCATAACATTACATAAGAACAAATGGGTTCCAGCTCATTTCAGGGTTGTGGCCAGATTTTTTATTTTTTATTTTTTCAAAAGCACCTTTCAGTCTTATGCTTTGTCTGCACTGATAAGATTAAGATGATACAATTAATTTTGTTTTGACATAAATTAATTCATTTCTCAGAATCAATGTGACTCACATATTCATTCATTATGAGTATTAGACCCCCGGTTACTGTTACAGCTGTCTGCCACGAGGGAGAAGATGTCAGTGTGCATGTGCTATCAGGACAGGCTGAGCATATAATGAGATCTACTCAAATGGACCAATAAGTACCAATAATAATGCCACAAAGCCATTTTTATACAAAAATACTCCAGAAGCGTTTAATTCACAACTAAAAAGCATTTCAGTTTTGCACACTGACTCTGTGCACTGAGACAAAGTGGTCATATCCTGAGGTGATGATAAAACGAAGGTGGGTCGCACTGCTTCCGTTTAGCTGAAAGAAAAGAATTAAGAGACGTTTTGTTTTATCTGTTAATTATATTTCTTCATATGTTTTACATCATTATATTTTCATTTGGACTCACTGAAATAGCATTTGACTGAAGGTGTCCCTCTGTGTGTTCAAATTCTGCAAAAAACAATCAGCTTGTTTATTCCTGTGGCAATTAAAAATAGTGTGCAAACATACACTGCAGATGGATGGCCCCTTACCTTTCTCTGTAACAGGCTCAAACTGAGAAGCATTTTGTGAGGTGTTCTTTTCTATCTTTAGATGCTTGACTGCAAAAGAAAAAAACACAACCAGATATCTATAAATGTACATATAATTAGGGGACGAATGAGGGATGGATTTTTTGTTTTAGACGACACCAAGAAAACAATAATTACCTGCTTCTCATGACCGATACCGTTAACACGAAAGAAATTTTCGTATTTTAAAAAGAAATTCCTAACCTGCAGTTTACGCACACCCGAAGGCAAGACAGCTTATATCTAGTAAGCAAAGACGGATGATTTATTATTCCATAGCTCTGATGACATTTGTTGTGTTAAAACTCATCTCGGTTCTCTTGTAGAACATGTATGGCAAATTAATATTTCCCCCTGAAACTGTAGAAAACCTTGGGGCTACACTGCACAGCTCTACCCAGGTGCATCGTTTTGATGTCACGAGTGCGACAACAGCGTGCGCCATGCTGCTCTCCTTCTAGATGTTGACTGACAGATTGCAAACCAACTTTAGAGGAGCATGCTGTCACGTACTGTGTTGGTCCAAACTGAAGTATCTCAACAACTACTGGATGAATTGCCATGACATTTTGTGAAGACATTCATTGTCCCCTGATGATGATTCTTAACCTGTAGATCCACCATGTGGATAACATTTGTTGTTTTGAGTGAAATTTCTCAACAGCTGTTGGATGGATTGCTACACATAGTCAAGCCCCTCCATCAGGTCAAAAGTCCAATGTGTCCCTATACTCTGGTTTATGAGCAGAGTATTTACATCAGAATCAGATGTGCTTCGTGCTCATTGCTAATCAACATGTGATTTTATGCCAACATGCTACACTAAGATACTGAACATGGTAAACATTATACTTCAGCATGGTGGCAATGTCATTGTTAGCATATCCGCATGCTGATGTTTGGGTTTCAGATCAGAGCACAGCGTCAGTGCTGGTAGCATGGCAATCGTCTCTCAGACTTGTTTAACTATATCAATTCTAATCATGTTTTTTTTTGTTTTGTTTTTTTGCTTCAAATTACCAAACAGTCAAATTTTGTCCAATATTTTTCAGAGTAAATAAGTCATTTTTGACCATGTATATCACAATGGTATTCTCATCTAGTGTATAATCAAAGAGTTTGGGTGATCGATACAAGTGCATATACAGTAATATATATATAGGCGTCTGCACTTCTACAAAATAAGGGTTAGTGTCAGAAAACTGAATCCTAATACAATATGTTGCAGTAGTCCTTCTATGCACGTGATTTCATTCTAAAGCAAAAGGCACTGCAGAGAAAAATGGCGGTGAGCTGACAGCTGATCAAACATGCACTCGTTCTTCAGTTTTAAAATATGCTTGGCTGTAATTTGCGTGTAGTCTGTCCATTGATTCTGTCCATTAAAGAGATTAGGGAAAAATAATGCTTATTTAATCAGATTGATCTAACACTTAACGTAGTGTGCATGCTTTGGATTTAATCTAATTATAATCCAGCTGTTAATAATGTAAAATCTAACATGGACAGAAGCAGTGACAAAGCCAATAATTTCAATAAGTCTTTGCTAGATTTCTCAAACAATTTCTTTGACAGTTAAGTGCAGTATATGACACGATCACTGCCTCCATACCATTGTAGCTGTCCACTGTCACAGCAGAGATCTTGGTGGGTTCAGCAAAGAGAATGATGAACTCTTGAGGAAACATCCCGGTGGACATCCAAAAGGTTTTGGTGTTTCTGAACGAAGGGGACAAACAATTGGTTTGGGGTTCATTAGCACCGAATCAAGTGAACACCTGTCATCAACTTTCATTTGGCGTTATTTCATAAATCATTAAAGCCAACACTCACCCGTCAGTGATGTTTTCTGGTGGGTGATTCTCATCGCTGCATGTAGCGACGACAACTTTGGCACCCGAGGAGCTCAGAGAGGAATCAATCATCGTCACTGACTCTCACAGCAAAGCCTATGGCCTCCAGAGCTTTCCGGTTGAAGAAAATAATGGAAATTTCGATGATAATAACAGGCCCACACAGTTATCTGCTCTGTGTTCGGCTCCTGGAGAAGTCGACGGCTAAAGGGCACCGCCGTTGCCAAGCCAACCACTGCGTCGCAAGATATATACGTCAACATGGCAATAGCGCGTCACCACTTCCGACGCACGTTGTTCGTTAGTTGTTTAGCAATTAGCAGTTAGCAGTGAAATCTACGAGTCTTCACATGGCGAATGGGTGCGACGACGTCTTGTTTGCACGTGGAACCGGCCAGGTTAGTGGAGACGCTCTAATGAGCATAAGACGACAATACGTGTGGACTTTTTGTTAGCCGGTGTAGGTTTGGCTGAGATGCTGTGCTAGGATGCTAAGCTACAAACCAACGTCGAGTTCGGGGAAGTTGGGGGTAACAAAGGGGAATTGAAGTGGAACAATACAATCAGAAGTGCAGAGTGTACCTCTCGCGTTTCTTTAGTCGAGACACTGTAAACTAATATGACGTCTCGGATGTGTATCGGGCCTGTTAGCTTTAGCTGCACACAGATGTTGCACTTGTAACTTCCTGTGTCATCCTCTCCGCGGTGCAGGACGCAAAGATAAACAAGTCAGGTGAACTGCAAAACATGGCTGCACAACAAAACAAATAAACTAGATGACAAAGAGTCGTCTATCCTTTTGCATCTTATCGGTGTTGCTTTGCATTGGATGGGAAAAAAGTTTGTTCCAGAGATGACCCTTCGCCTGAAGATGCTCTAAATCTGATGCTTTCTTTTTCAGAGTGATGATTCGGATATATGGGATGACACGGCATTGATAAAGGCTTATGACAAGGCAGTTGCATCATTCAAGGTAAGATAGGTGCCCTGCAGTGTATGTATATGTGCATGTGAAACGTTTATGTTTGTCTTTGCCACTTATGTTGATGAAGGTACTAAGTCATCCAGGTCATGGTAATTCTAAGTGCTGTGTCATGAGTAACTGGACTTCCTGTTCCTTGAAGACGTTGCACCTCTCATCATTTACTCCTCTTACAAACGATCTGTCTTCTCTGGCCAGGATGTTTGCATTGTTGTCCTCAAAGGAATGATGTTTCTTGTTCAGATGGAAGTGGACAGCAGAGTCTTGACTATGACTCTTAATTCCTCAGGCCAAGACTCTAAAAGAATCCATCCATGTCAAACTGGAACGACTGTCTTTGAACGGAGGAGGTGGCCCACAACATTATTTATCACCCACCTATAATGCAGTACACTCTGAAACTCAGAGCTCACATGTGTCCATAACAATTCTGTAAGGACGCTTCCACGCAGAGCTTAAAATCCTGCAACTCCCCTCCAGTTTGAACTGAAGAAGCCTCTTGGAGGAGAGGTGAAACGTCTCCAAGAAACTGAATCACATCCAGTTGCCTACGTTACAGTTCTTTGAATTTTGCCGCTTATGTTTCTGTTCTTGCTTTGTGTTCCAGACTGCCCTAAAGGGTGAAGAAGAGCCGCAACCCTCTAAGAAAAACCAACCAGGAAAAAAACGGAAGAACAACAAAAAGAACCAGAGCAGGAAAAGAACCAATGCACCACCTGATAAAGAGGTGTGTAAGTCCTATTAGAGCTATGAATAAAAAGTCATCCATCTTTGCCCGCTACATCTTAGCCTTTTCTTCCCCTTAGGGGTGCATAAACCACAGGTAATGACTCACTAACTTGTTTTTAAAATTCAAAAATTTGAAATTATTATCGGTATCGGCAGTGAGAAGCGGGTAATTATTGGTTTTGGCTGAAAAAAAACAAAAACATATCTGACATAACATGATACTCTTTTGGAGGGGGCAGTGCCAACACCGATATTAGGAAGGAAGAATTCAGTATCTGCCGAAACATATACTTTTTTTGCAGTGATCACTGAAACATGGTTCTAAAACACTTGTGATCGAACCAATGTAGTGGAAGCAGCATATAAACTAGATCGTCTAAAATTTCACCAGTGAATTTAAAGGATAAGCTTTTCTCCAAATGCATTTTATTAATATTTACCCCAAGCTTCTATTTCTGCATTATAATCTGAACAGATATCGTTTAACCAAATACCTATATATCTATATGTATCAATAATTTTGCCCAGCTGATATGTCAGTCGAGCTCTAGTCACCACATATTTCATCGATCCAAATCAGTGTTTTGCCCACCTTTTATTATTCTGTATTTTATTTACTTTAGATCAGGATACAACCAAGACAGTATGGTTACGATTTCATTTTAATTACAATTTCTGTTGTGACACAGTGGCAGGTTGGGGACTCCTGCAGTGCATACTGGTCAGAGGACGGCCAGCTGTACGCGGCTACCATCTCCTCCATAGACGTGAACAGGGGCACTTGTATAGTCGTTTTTACCGGGTACGGCAACGAGGAGGAGCAGAACCTTGAAGACTTGCTTTCAGAGATTTCTGAGGGTGATGAGGAAAAAAATACAAAGGTAAAGGAAAAAAACTTTTCATTCTGCTTGTAAAATTGTTATGAAATACAGTTTAATCTGTGTTTTATTACATTATACATGTTTTTACCTTCTTACCAGGTTAATGGTGGTGTGCATCACATCTCTTGAATCTATTTTGTTTAGTGGTGCATTTATGTTATTCCCTTGTGTCAAATTCCCAAGATATTATGTCATGTACAAATAGCATGATTGAAATCATTCACTTTTCGAGGTATGAAATGTTTTGTCGTCACTCAGTCAGAATCGAAGAAAAATGGCTTATTTCTAGACTGAACATTTACATTTTCAATAGTAATAAACTAATTTTACAACACTTACGATTTTTACATTTTGTCATTTACCATCTGCCAAGCCTTTTTTTTTTAAACTACATTTCAAACTACTCAAACCCGGTAATATTTTTATAACCTCTTGTCAAGCATGGCAGCATGATCCTCTGATAAAGGTCACACTAGTTTGTCTCTACTCCGCAAGTATGCACAGCCGAACACCACAAATGAGAAATGAGACTAAATAATAGCCAAGTTACCTTTTGTCTGGCGCACTAAAGACTGAATATAATAGCAGAAAATTACTCACAGCTGAGGTCACTTAAGGCAAAGTAAGAAAATGTAAATTACAGGACTTGATCTTTATCAGATAATAACTGCTAGATTGCAGTGAAAGGGAAAAACACTGCTACCCCACAGTGTAATCAATCCAGGGATTAAGTTGCAATTATTAAGGCACTTGAATCTTAAGTGGATAAATTAAATTAATTTGACAATTTTTCCAGTTTTTTCTTTTGTACCTTTTTCATTGGTTCCAAAACAAGAAAACAGAAATTCCCCAATCACCAAGGTAAGAAAATGATATATCACGACTAAACCAATTTGTCTTTGCAATCAAGGTAAATGAGGTTGAGTCATCAACAGAGGAGAGTGACAGGTCAACTACACCAAACCAACACAAACAGCATCCCCACAGTAAACCCCCAAAGTCCAGAGGCCACAGAGAACCTCCTCCAGTGTGGGGTCCTGGTTTCCCAGGCTTTCCGCCCGGCCCACCGCCCATGCACTCGTTCAGACAGGTAAGAAGAATTACTCAGTGCCTTTCCTCATTAGTCAGCAAACATAATGAAGTGGTAATAGACTGTCTTCATGGATATTAGTGTTTGAGATTAAAATGTTAAAATTGAGATTAAAACGATTTAATCTATTTAGTCTTATTTAAATTCACTGAGGGTTAGCTCGTTACTGCAGCAGATTTAATAAAATAATGAAATTTGTACAGTGAACAATAAAATTAGACATAAGACATTTATCTTTGGGCAATTGCACTGGATTATAATAAATTGCATTGCCAATGCCAATTTAATGTGAATAGATTTAAACTCTGTATAAAGTCATAAAAGGGAGGAATAGAAGCAAAATGGTCTGGGGTACTGTTTGGTGATACTGAGGTCATAGTTTTGTTTTTAACCCTTTGTTTCTTTTGTGTCCTCTCCCAGGGGGCAGGCAGACGATCAGGTGGTCATGGGCCGGTGCCTCCTTCCTGGCCTCCCATGATGCCTTTTGGTCCACCAGTGAGTTGCATAATCTCCACACTAATTGCAAATGTAAACACTACAGCAGGTACTGTTTATTGCGGAAAGCTTTGCAATTTACAGCAAATCATCTTGATGAGATGATGGACCACTATGTGCTGCCAGCGCAGCTTCAAAGCTCTTTGGCATCGATTGTTAAAGTTTCTGGAACTTTACTGGAGAAATGGAATCCCATTCTTCCAAAAGACATTTCCTTGTTTGGTGTTTTGATGATGGTGATTGAACGCTGTCAAACATGTAGGTCCAGAATCCCCATTTGTGTTTAATGGAGTGGAAGAGTCTGGTGACTCTGAAGGCCACAGTGTATGATTAACATAATTTTCATAATCATCAAACCATTCAGTAACCCAGCAAGCAGAATAAAGGTCGATCGATCAAAAAAACTGTATTGATTTACATTGAAGTCCAGGAGTGTCACGATTAAACAGTTATTTTCAGTTGTGATGGCTCTGCTATGGGTAGACTAGTTTAAGGGATTTTTAGACAGATATTCTTTGCAAAGCCACAACAGCTGGACTTTATCCTGTTGGCTTTTTGCAGGTTCCTGTTAAGTAGGATTAAATAATATTCACCAGGAATAGCAAATTCCGAGTTCAACAAAAAGTACCACCCTTTAAGGACTCAACAACACACAGTGAAACTTAAAAATTTTGTGTGTTGCAAACTTCAGTTTCTTAATTTTTGTTCCAAGTAAACACTCTTTCCCAAACAAATCCGTACAGAATCTCTGAAAATATTTTGAGTTCAGTTCAGGTTTCCCCCCAATGTGTAAACCCTCTTCTCATACAAATCAATAAGCCATCTCCAGATAAAGCAAATGAATTAGGGCTGGGAGATAAATCGGTAAAGTCGATTAATTCGAGTTAGTGGTTTAGGGCGATTTTTAAAAAATTGGATCGATTTTCTCTTTAACTTGCTCCACCGCTGCACCGCATGGGCTCCTGTTGTTCATAGTGGGCTCCGCCCTCCCCCCGCATTTACTGTCCACAGAGAAACAAACACAACAACATGGCAGCAAGCCAAGAGTTTGTTCATAAAATGGCACTGTCTCGTTAACAGCTTGGTTTTGTGGCGTCGGACCTCGAAAACAAACCACAGTCCGCTGCAAAGTTTGTTCAAAGGCTGGTGTAACTAAAGGCAGCGGACCGACCCATTTATTTCAGCATCTCAAACAGACGTATGCATCACAGTGGGACACTTGTGTTTCACTACGAGATGTCCACAAATACCCACTAAAAAGCAGCTAACGTTAGCAGAATCATTTAGTCATTGTGTCCCGTATGAAAAGAAATGGTCCCGGTGCACAGCTTTTATAGATGCAGTCACGTTGCATGTCGTTAAAGATATGGTGCCTGTACATACAGTGGAAAAGCCGGAGGTTCATCCACATGCTGAAAATGTTTGACCCCAGGTTTGTGCTACAAAGCCGCAACGGGGCCTCAAGTCAGTGGTAAGAGACAGGCTCATCTTTGTGGCCAAAAATGTGTAAAAAAAAAAAAATAAAGACAGCAAGCACCTACCTCATGTACTGTGCATCTACCAACATGTCATGTTTACTATGCAATGCATGCAGATGATTAATTTAGTTTAAATATCTTCAGGGATATAAAATACATTTGAAGTTTGTTTTAGAGAAGGAAAAAAAATGATTAGAACCGTAAATCGAGTTTGGTGTGAAAAAATCAGAGATTCAATTTTTAGGTGATATCAACCAGCCCGAAAATAAATCTAACATTTCCAACGGCATCAAGCTACCCAGAATGAAAAGAAAAAGTAGTAGGGGAATCATTAGACAGAGTCAAGCTTTTGATCGGAATTTCAATTTTGTCAACTAGAAATCAAAATTGAGACATCCCAAGCAGAGATCCTTTCCTTTATTGCAGGGTTGACCAAAGTAGGCCCACCATAACGTTCAGTTTGGCCCAAGGTCTCTAGAGATAAAAAAATAACTGTTATTAAATCAATCATAATATATATCTCTGTTAATGCTGCATTATTTCTTTTTGTGAGGTCAAATTTTTTTCCAAAAAAAGCAAATTTCTTCTAAGGATGACAATGAAAGCAAGTAACTAACTAAAATTATCTTTAGGTATCTCAGATCACTAATTATTGATTATGTTTCATAGTCAGAGCACAGCAGGCACAGTGACACTTTCTGCTGGAACTCAGTCAATTAAGGGACATTGGGATCCTTGTGTCATCTTGCATCATAGCAATACATAGTAGGTGTTTACTTTTGGCCCACCACTAAAAGTTCCATTTTGGCCCAACAATGCTTTCACCATTTGCATTGTGATCACACTCTGTCTCTCTGTTGTGTCTGCCTCAGATGATCCCTCCACCTCCACCAATGAGCCCTGACATGGTGGATGATGAGGCCTTGGGCAGCGTGCTCATCTCCTGGTACATGAGTGGATACCACACAGGATACTACTTGGTATGTGCACAGAAGCTAACTGAAGCTTTGTGGATTTCCAGCTTTTATTCACAGTCTCTTGCATTAACGAACAGCAGTGGGCGTACTATATGGTAATGTGGACCCTGTTTTGCCTTTTTTGTTAAGTTGCTTAATTTCCGCTGCCATGCTTCTCAGCGAGAGAGCCTTTTCATCAAATGCCTCCAGCTTCATAATAGGTGGGAGTCCTTGATTTTTAAACACCATATTCTTTTTACAGGGGTTGAAACAAGGACGCAAAGAAGCTGCTAATTGGACGAAACTGCACCACAAATGAAACAATCAAGTCAAGATTTCATAGTTTCTGTGACTCGGGGCATCACCTGGAGCAGCAGCCATCCTCCCTGTTGTGCCTGATGCGTGTCCTCCCTGTCTCAAACAGAAATGTTATCAATGAAGTGTACATGTCACGAGTTCAAGGAGGACAGTTTTGTATTCTTTGTAAATAGGTGAAATAAATGGTATCAGAGCACAGTTGATAACTCGCTCATTGTTTTCTGTCTCATGTTGTAAAATGGAAATTTATTGTACAGATGTGTGTTATTACAGACACCATACATTCATTAGTCATTAAAATTATATCCTTGCTTATTTATATTACTCGTTCGTTAGATAATGTATATGTGACAGACTCAATCACGTGTGGTTGTAATGGCGAGTATTGTCCAGCAGAAGTCAGACTAGTCTAATGTATTCCCATTATATGAAAATGTGGCATGAATACAAAGTAGCGTGGGGTATAAACCTGTACAAAATCACAGCCATACAGAGAGAGAGAAACTCTCTCCACTTCTAATTGTGTGTCTGCTATACACTTGTGTCTCTTGGCATGCTCACAATTTGATTGCAAGCCAGACTTGAGTCCTGCTTAAGCCCCTCTGGTGCTTTCCACACAGTTAATTCAGAGAATCGTTCCAGTGTATGCCTTGCATTCGAGCTCTCTGTTTTCCCCGAGGTGTTCCCTCGTACACTGACCCAATATAGGACCGCATCCATCACGATGTTTTTCAACTTGCATCAGATCGGTGCATATTTCTGGATGATAGTAAGCAAGGTTTCAAGAACAGACAGTATGACATATTTGGTCAGTTGTGCACATACAGATGGATTCTCAAACAGTTGTGAGTTGTGAAGACATTAAGATTTGTCTACGGTATTTTCTCTTAACATCTTCTGCACCTCACAGTCTCTGCAGATGGACCCTGAGGTTCATTACCCTCTTGATAGCTTTTGATCTGCACACTGGTCGTTTAATTAATTTTGTTGTCCTTAAACTGATCCTGGAATGTCTGAGGTTTAATAACCTTAGAACGGTAGAGAGAAGCAGGGCACCAGTTTCAAGTACTGTATGCAAGTGTGTATATATAGAATATAGAAAAACACATGTAATTACAGTGCAAAAAGCCACAATCATGCTGCTCAGCCTGTAGTGCGTTCGTTCCACGAAAAGGAAGCCAAACTGATTTCCCATAGTTCTGGTGGTTTGCTGCCTGCTTACACCCACTCCTCTGGTTCTTAACTGGTGGCCAATTGATCATCGACTGTGTGTGAGTGTGTGTGTGAGGGAGCGGGAGAGAGAAAAACAGAAACAGAATAGGATTTTGTGGTACGATGTAACAGCATGATTGTCTCCTGTTTTTTTTCGCCATGTGATCTTCCTCCAGCTGCTGCACGGCCTTTGCTTTCTGTGTGAAGAGCGGCCCCTTTGTTTGTGTGCTGACTGTGGTCGGCATTTTATAGCCCACTGTGACTGTGTGCCAGCGTTGACTGCCGTATTTGATTCTCACTCTAGCAGTCACTTTTGTTTTTCAGCCCGTCTGTGTGGGCAAAGGAGAGAAGCGCAGGAGAGAAGAGAGTGACGGCATCAGGGGAAAATGTAGTTTGTGGGATTTACAAATAGAATATGCAATATAAACGAGGGGTGATAAACCAAACCTATCTTTCCCCCACAGATGGGTTTAAAATCTGCAACGGCAAAGCCTGCGCATAAGCCCATTGCTTGTCTGACTCTGCAGCAAACTGAGCTGCCCAAAGGGCTCGGTGGAGCCCAGTGAGGAGTTAAAAGGGGGTCAGACCTAGCTTGGGAAAGCACTGTTCCCCTCTGTGACTGTCTACCCCCTACTGACCAGAGCGGCATGAGGCATGTAAACATAATCTGCATTTCACATAGTCCCTTCTAGGGAACAGACAGGCATCCAAGTGAGATCACATTGCTGCATGAGTTAGAGCGCCTTCAGCTATTTACTCAAGCTCCCGACATCAACAAACATCCTGCTTTTAAATAAGACACTTGGGGGGAGATTAGAGAAATGGGGGCTGCGCAAGAACCTTACCCCTTTCTCCATAGAGACCGAGCACCTCATTGAAGAACTCCAGTCATCACTGCATGTTAAAGATTATATGTTAACCCCAACAGAGGTGAGTATGTGCGTATATTTTTGTTTTATTTTTTTTTTTTTTAGATAGGAAAAGATACATTTGGACTGTTGAGCATAATGGGTAAGAGTTTGGTCTGCGCTAAATCGCTGGATTAAAGCGTATGTGAGACTTTGTTTCACAGTAAGCACCAAGCTGTCAAGTAATCCGGCTGAAACACAGCGTGGGATATGCAACACTATTTATATTTGTTCTGTTCCAAAAAAGACAAACATGTGCCTCCAAAGAAACTAAATTTAGGTTTTATGATTGGCAGACAGACAACAGATACAGATTCCTGTATAAAGGCTGTTTATGCCTCAGACAAAAATAAAAACATGCTCACCATCACAGCACGATACCATGACTCTGGCAAGCGGGTTCTTCAGAGTTAATTGCCTACCCGATGTAAATCAAAGCAGTTGTGTTGAAAACAGCAGCAATATCACAGTGAACAATGGTTTCCAATTACATAAACTCTGATGACATCTTTCTATCAGTGCACTGAATTTCAGCCTGGCAACATGAAAGGAGTTTAAACATATTCCTGGCTTTTAGGTGCCTTCTGATTCCTCTCTTTTTTTAAATGGCTGACAGTGTTGGGATAGTCTCAGGTGGTACAGCGGGTCATGGTCTGGGTTACACAGTGCCTGAATGTGCAGAAAATGGATAAATAGAGCTTTGTTGAACACTGGAGTTCTAGTTCTTGTAATATCAACACTGAACTGCCCACTGAAAAGTGAAAGAAAGGGAAGAAAGACTTCTAACATTGAAGCATTTCAGGCGAGATGTACAGGCCAGGCAATGTGGCCTAAGATATTATCAGGAGGCATAATTTATATCTCAATATTTTAAAGTCTTCTCACAAGCACTTCATAAATAGTCAGCCTTGATGGACAGTTTTTTTTACATGATGTCGAACTTTCAATGTGAAGATGGCAACCATATTATCATCTTTACAATAAAATGCACTACGGAAGAATTTCCTGGGTGAACACAATGTGGTTTTTGATAAATAATACTCAGTGATGTGGACAGAATAGAAAGTATCAGTGAGTGTAAGGCTGTATGTGGGGATATGCTAAACTGCTTACTTGACACAGAATAAACAGCCAAACACACACACACCTACGATCAGTTCCACGGGGTCACAAGTTGGATGTGAGTCCCAGCATGTGGATAAAATGCGCCTTCTTCTCAGAATCCTGTTTACTGCTAAATATTTTCACTTGGTGTGTTAGTGCATCACAATGAACACACTCGAAAAGGGAATATAAGGAGATTAAAGCAGCTCTTTAAGTCAATGAGGATTGTTAGATAAAATGAGATGAGGATGTGAAAATAATTGAATAAACAACAATATCACCAGTATTTACAATGTGACTCTTTTTACGCGACTGTTTAAGCAGAATCACCTTGTGTCATGAGGCCCGGGACTTCCCAGCAGACCTCTGTCACCCTCTGCGTGGCCTCGGTGAGGCTGATCCTCGATGACTTTCTGACCTCACAGAATTCCACTCACAGCAGGTTCAGTGAAGTCCCGGTGCCAGCACCGATTGTGATCCACATTCCTGCTGGCTCTTCATGCTCAGTTGCAGATGCTCGTAAATAAAACGTTCCGCCATGGAGGCAAGAGCCCATACACCAGAATGTAAAGCCCTCTGTGTAGGCTGCAGTACAGGTATTGAGAAAAATTGGGATTCTCAGAGACTTAAAAAGTATTAACTGAAACATGTTTATGTAGTCTAGTAAAGACCTCAAGCTTCCCAACTCAGCAGTGTTGATCTAGATGGCGAGGAAGAACAATCTGGACCCTGTAAGATCTGGAGTCAGATCTAATTATTTTAGCTTGATGGAGTGGTACAGCCCTGCAAATGGCCTCCATTTGAATACAGGCTGCCTGTGTGTCCCGCGAGATAATAGCTTTTGATTTGTAAAGTTCCTTTCATGCATAAATTATAGCTCATACACACCACAACAAATTTAAGCGTGATATACAAAGTCATTGTCTGCTCGCACCCATGCTGATGGAAATAGAATGAAGTTTTACAGTCCACAAATCATTTCTGGTGCTTCGCAGCAGGGCGAAGTTGCAGTACTCTCGAAGACAACTGAAGTAGATGGGGACTGGTTTTAAAACATGAAAAAACAAGTGGGGGGGGGGGGGGATTTCGGCTCCATGCAAGTGTCTGGATGCTCCGAGATCCCAAATTGGTTTGAAATGACCAGGTTTTGGAAGGTAATATTCAGTTGAGAGGATTCTGATACAGTTAATAAGTAGCTGATAAATATGTAGTCAGTCAGGTAATCCACTCGTTCAGCCCGACCAAGTGTCAGGTGTGAAAAATAACTTCTTTTTATATCTATTTGGGATCTCAGGGCTTCCAGAGACTGGGCTTAAGTGAGACGAACTTTACAGAGTCACCTGTTGTTTACGTCTTAAAACTTGTCCCCATCTGCTCACTGCCACGCTGTTGTGGAGGGATTTTTTCCAACAATTTTAAGTTGCCATGGATATGCTGAGACGAAATGATCATCAGAATAAAAAAAAACGCCCAAAAAGTTAACAACTTAAAAGATAAAATACCAAAAAGTAGCACAGTTTATATTAATTCTACATGTAGTCTTTAAAGGGGCACTAATAATAATAATAATAGATTTTATTTGTATTATTAGTGCCCCTTTAAAGACTACATGTAGAATTAATATAAACTGTGCTACTTTTTGGTATTTTATCTTTTATAAAATACTATGTTAGTTGGAGAAGAAATCTTAACTCAGAATGTTAATATCTACACTATTAACAAGCCTCAAAAATAATTTTTGCAATAGCTGAATAAACAAGCTGTTCTCAGAGGTAAGGTTAACAGGTGGCGGTCCGCCACATATACAATCAACATAACAGTAGAACAGTATGAAATTGTGTTGTCCTTTATGGTCACCTTGTTTATTCAGCCATGAAAACAAATAGTTTGTCTATTTAGTTTGTTTAGTCATTAAAAATCAGCCAATGAGGATCTTTCTCTTTCTTCCCCAAAAAACTACACAGTGCACCTTTAAGGACAGACTTTGTCTATTTTGAAAGTTGTGCGCCAGGATGAAATCAGTCGGCCTGCACGGACTGGTGTGGTGCGCACATGTGGTTTTGCTGAATGACTTGCACAAACAGGCCTAAGAAAACAGGCAGCTGAGTTACTGCAATAGTAAATCTCGGTGGAGTTGAGGACACTCGCCGCCGGCAGAGGTCTCCGGACGCAGGACAGGGCAGGACAGGTCTCGGCTGCAGCACATGGGGGTGTCACCGTGTCACTTGTGTTTGGGGAAAAGTGAAAAGTCAGCTGTGAGGGAAGACTCGCCTTCAATCTGCCTCTGGACTGGCTCCGGTCTCTGCTCCCACATCAGAAGACACGGCGGTGTTTGACTCGGGGTTTTCTGCCTGAACCCTCCCGGGAGCTTCTCTCTCTCCCCGGCGGGGCCGCGTTGTGCGCCGCGCACGGCTCCTTTGGCACTTTTCGAAGCGATTCCTCTCGTGTGTGTTTTTTTTTTAAGTTCCGCTTTTACGGTCTGCACAGGACCGTCTGTGAAGTTGCCAGCAAAGCGGAGACGATGTTTTGCCGGAATCAAACGGCGAGAGCCACGGTCGCCCGCGGCTCTGCCCTTGAAATGGAGATACGGCGAGGGAAGTTCAGAAAGAGCGTTTTCCTGGACACATCACAGGTAGAGTCAGATTGTCCGCCAGTTATCACCACCGTCTCACCACACACACAAACATACACACACAAACACAAACACACACACGCTATGGGGGATTCTCTGTTTATAACTTTGACTGATCTGTCTCCCTCTGCAGACTAACTTATTTGGCACACGTTTAATCTCGTTCTGGAGGCATCTGAGAGCGCGCTTCGCTTTGTGCGGCGTTTTAATTACATTGCACTGGGGAGCTGAGCTTGTTGTGTTCAGGTCCTCAAATTAAAGTTCTTAATTGCCGCATTTTCAAGCTATTTTGCATTTTACCCCACTCTCACCAACAAAAAAACCCCCATAATATTCCTGTCGAGACCTGGAAGTGAGTCTGTGGTGCTCAGTTGTGTTCCACCTCCCGTGATACTGTTTTAATATTCCTGTTGTGATGTTTCAGGTGTTTGTTTTTTATGTTTTTTTGCACGACATTTGCTTTAATGGTTCGTCGTGAGCTTGATAATCACTTTACTTTTGTTTGTTTTTTTTTTTGCTCCAGAGGTGTCTTCTTCCCTTGGTGTTCAACTTTTCTCAAACACTTCCTTTGAATAACATTGCACCACACCAAAAACTGCTCTTCTGTAACCTCACAGCAGCCCCACCGATATAGAAGTTTTGGAGCCAATACTGATAAAGATATTAGGGAGCCAGAAAACAAAACAAAAATTAGCCACATAAACACGTTTTTGCAATGATCCTTCAAATGTTGCTATCAAAAAGAAATATGTACAAAGGAAATGGGATAGCCTACAGGTTGATAATGCACTTTATTGTCAAATGAGCTCTGAAGCAATAATGTTCACTGGCAATTGAGGTGTGTTTGTAGTGTCATAACTGCACAGATGAAATCTACCAGAGCCAGACAGATGTCCTCTTAGATATTGAATACTGTCTTGGCTGTCAGCTCGTCTGACATGCATCAAATATTGAATAGTACATGGTGGACGAAACTAATTTGTGAATAGAGCCAGACCAACATAGCAGTTTGCCGTTATAGTATAGTAGTAGGAGTATTGGAGTATAGTATCTGATATGCACCAGCATGAATATGTACTGTAGAAAAAGGTGCTTAGGGTACTTGTGTCCTGTTTCGGTGCACTGATGTCATTTTATGTCAAGTTTATTCCTAAAAAATAACCTGCGTCCATTACAAGTGATCATTAAGTACATTTGAGGGATCACTGCAAAAAATGTGTGTATATCAGCCAATATATGGACTTTCCTAACTCCCTGATACCGGCATTGGCCTCCAAAAATGTAGTATCGGCCTCAAAACGTATCTAGATTTACAGGCTGGTTAGGTTTGCTAGAGCCACTGCTTTGAGAGAAGAGCTGCAACTGTAAGGATTAACTGATTAGTTGATCCGAAGAAAATTAATTGCCCTATTTTGATAATCAATTCATCGTTTCAGTCATTTTTCAAGCAAAATCGTCAAACATTTGCCGCTGACTGCTTCTTAAGTGAAGCGATCTGCTGCTCTCCTTTGTCATGTACGACTGCAAGTGAAGAGTCTTTGGGATGGTGGACCGACGCAAACAGAAGACGTCACTGTGGGAAGCTGTGATGTAAGTGTGTCACAATTTTCAAATGATTCATCGAGTCGTCCCGAAAACAGTCAGCAGGTTAATCGTAAATTGCAGCCCCATAACTTGTTTGCCTTCATGCTTTAGTTCTGAACGCAGCGTGTGTTGGACGGACACCTTCAAAGAAACAGTTGGGGGAAAAAAAAAGAGAGAGAAGCTTCAACCAAAAGTTGGGAACTGGGTACTGGAACTGTAGTCTGTATATCCCTCTCAGCTGTTTGTCACTGGATTAGAACTGGTCCTCTTCATGCATGTTTTCCTCTTCCTCTCTACAAAGCTCCCGTGTAGACATCTGCTTCATATTAGCCACCGTTTGTCGGCGGCGCAGACAGACACCGGAGCGGCTTCCAATCTAAACTCTCATTATTACTGCTCACGGACCGCTTTAATACTGTTTTGATCTCCCTCCTCTTCCTTTCTCTCCCTCTCTCTCTCTCTCACTCTCTGTCTCTCACACACACACACATACGGTTGCGTGTGGAGCGTTGATGGTATTTGTTATTCAGTCTGAAACATCCTCCCGCATTAGGTGTGTTTGCATCTGTTAAATTAAAACTAAACCCACACTTTTAGATGTACGCAGTTTTGGAGGATCAGAGAAATGTTTGGTAATTCTAGACGGACATAGAATCGAGGGATGTGTGTGTGGAACAGGGTAGGAGAGAGAGGTGGGGGGGGGGGCCTCCTCAGTGGTAAGAGGATACTTAAGGAATGTTAATGGTGCAATACAGCAAATGGAAAAGATAGGGTATTGATCCCGTCTCTCTCCTTCCCTCTCTGAATCTTTCTTGCCTCTCCGTTCTGCGCTCTTGTGTGTGCAGGCATACAC